>JASDQU010104684.1:262138-289098 GCA_032191745.1 Picea mariana | reverse complement strand
ATATATATATATATATATATATATATATATATATATATATATATATATATAGCCTAAGTGGGCCTAATGGTTAAGAACATGTGTTTCGTCCTAAGAGGTCACAAGTTCAAATCCATAGGGGGGTAGGGTATGTATACCTCCATAGAATTTACCAGTCAAATCGTTGGGAGGAGGAGGTCCTTTTTCTCACAAACAAGGGGGTATCATACACCAATTTGGTGTCTAGCTTAGTCGTGACCCTAAAATTATATTATTATTATTATTATATATGATGATGATTAATGTCCACTGAGACAAATTGATCTATCGGACCTTAAGAAGGAAAGTGATTACTTAAATTTCTTTAAAATTATATTTATGTGCTCAAAAAGCATTGAGATAAGCGTTCCAAGATCACCATAGTTTTCATGAATTAGGAGGTTAGGAAGGTCTGAAATGTGGCATATATTTTTAAATTGGGATCTAATTTGGGAATAGACATGGAAATTTAAGAGGAAGTGTTTTTCATCTTCAAACCTCTTAGTCTCACAAAGATGGCAGATTCTTTCATCCAACAGTGTTTTGGGAATTGCCCAATGCCCAGTTTCACTATGTATCTCATGAGAGTTTGTTCTTATTTAGCAATGTTGATTTTCTTCTTTGCACTTCTTAAAACTGAGAGGTACTTTTGATCTTCTAAATTAGGGTTGACCAGCTCCTTGTAGTATCTTAGTTTCCATTTATCCTCTAATTCTTTATCACACCATATATTCTCCTTAAATTTAGAAGTGATAATATTTGTAATATTATTGATATTATGCATGATGGCTTCTTCTTGTATTCCCCAATGATTTAGCCAAGATTTGACATCTTTATGCTATCTCCACTTGAGCCGCATGTGGTTTTGGCTATAGTTTGAAGAAATTTTTGGGATCCTCTTGTCATCCATGTTGTTTATCTTGTTCTTGTAAGTTAGATATCTAATCATAGAAATGCTCTTGATGGGTTACTGGACTTTTTAATTGTGTATCTTCATCGTCTGGAGGTATATTTTCGCCCAAAAATAGTCCAGACTACCAGGATGAAGTGTAGAATCTATCCTCTACATTCACTTTCATAAATTCATCATGTACTTTTAGTGAAACATTTCGAAGAGTCAAGGACCATGTTTTTCCTTGGGAACATCTATCAGAAGGAGGCCTAATTGGGGGTTCTCGAGGCCAATTTTTTGAAATCGGAGGGAGACCCATTTCAGTTATAGCCATGAAAACCTATAGAGGCATGTTAATTCTAGTTTCCTACTCATAATTTGGGCCTTAACTTCAATTTTTTTCTTGATCATCCCTCCAACCACCTCTTTCTCTTGACTTTTCCAGGGAAATATCTCGCTCATCTGAAGCTCGATTTGTGTCGAAAAAAGGAAGTGGAAAGTTGGTGAGATGATATACAACATGAAGAAAAAATTTCAGATTTGGTATGAGGTACCATGCTTCCAAGTGTTTAGGCTCAAGGCTCCCTTTACCAAATCAAGTTTGGATTGAAGTCATGCTTCACCAGTGCTCAGGGATACTTATAGGAAGCAATGGAGGAATTAAAAAAGGTCTAAAATGTGATCAAACATTGGGCACTTCCTTACTTTTAGTGACCAAAATATAGACCACCCTGCCCTCCAAAGCATCCCAAACGTTTCCCCAAGCCTTGGCCCTTCACCCTAGTGAATCCGATAGCCATTGATGGCCTTGGGCACCATGAAGCCACCTAATTAGTAGCTAGAAAATAGGGCCAGAAATTAAAATTCCATCAAGATGGCACAAATCCCAAGGAAGATGATGAGGTGGCACCCAATTTTGTCATTTTCCCTTAATGAATTTTTGTAAATGTTTATGTCTTGAATGATTTACTTTTTTGAAATAAAATATTGTAATTAAAGTATTAAATCAAATCATTTTTGATTTCCTTTTTTGAAAAAACAAAAAACACTTTAGGGTTGGTCCACTTGTCACTTTTCCAAAAATGACAAGTATCATGTGGCCTAACCCTACCTTCCTCTTCTCTCTTATAAATAAGAGGAAGGATTTTGTACAAAGGGAGACTTGTTGAATATAGCATAAAAGCTTTGTTGATTTTCTCTAAGAGTTCTAAGTGTTTGTTTGTACTTGTTCTCCTTTCGGTTGTTGGGACTTGGATGCTTGCTAGCTAAGGGTTGAGGGGTAGTAGTAAATAGATCTAATATTAGGTATCTCCAGGAAGGATTGGTTATCTAGGTATTTATTTTTGTTTCCTTGGGTTTAGATTAGCATTTTTCACTTACTAACAGTTGTTGTTTGACTTATTTAAAGTGTTTTTGTGCATATTTCACGAAGGAACTAGGCATATTCAGCCATAGTTAGTGGCTAGGAGGTCTAGGTGTCCCTTAGGACAACCCTTAAACCCTCTTTTATTTGTTAGTTATATATGTTTATTTCTCTTTTCTGTCCTTCTTCTTTTAGATTTAGTTTTTTTTTTCTGTTGATATTGTTGTCCTAAAAAGAAAAATTGACCATTTTGGTTAGTTTACCCTTCTGGGATAACCATATTATTGTTTGTTTTGTACCTATAACTTCCATTTTTTGTTCTTTTTAGTTCATTTCAGTGATTAAAAATATTAAAATTTCATTTGCTAGCCTTCTAGGAAGTAATTGGTTGCATGTTCTACTTCACCTAAGCGATCGGGAACCACTTGAAGACTTGTTTGAGGCAAAGGGGCCAACAGGGAAGCAAACAAAAAGCATCAAAAAAACTTGTAAAATCCTTCCCCAACACTTAATTTCACACTTTTTTTTACTTTACACGGTTTCATAAATCTTCCACATCCTTTATTGTTATTATACCATGATTATGTAAAAAAAATTATGGGTTTTCATTTAATTTTTTGTTCATAAAAAATATGAAACTATTCTTTGTATATTTTCATTGATTTAATTTATATTAGATAATCATCATTCCTTAAACCAAGGAACTAGTTGAGGCTCTCTTGCACATGGTGCTACGCGGACCGCAAATAGCTTCAGCTTCCTTCCTTTTGGGTTGAATAACATAGGTGTTCTAATTTTTTCTTTATTGAATTTATTTGAGTACCACACCACCTAAGACGAAGGAAAAAAGATGCATAACCCTATGATTGGGTGATGGTTGGGTTTCCTTGACATCATACCTATTTTGATTAACATTAATTTTAGTAGGGAGGGTGAACTGGTATTCATTATATTGTTTATTTTCTTTTATTTCTAACTTGCAGGTCGTTGCCCCTAAAGGGTCCATTCAAAAAATTAGAAAAAAAAAAACCCAAAAACATGCAAAACAATTGAAAACAAAAGGCATGGGTCTGCCCCATGAAACAAAACCAAAAACTCTATTATCTAGCTATATATATTTATATCATACTTAAGTTAGCTAGATTTAAAATTTTGTTGACCAAGAGACATGCTTTTGAAATCAAGATGTGATCTCACCACGTGTATGGATTCAATTTATGCAATTTCAATTTCTAGAACTCTAGGAGTCAAAGCAAGGGTATATTCATCAGGAGCCCCTTGGAATTTGTCTACCTTGTATCAATTGAGTGACCTTTTTTTTCTCTTGTAAATCAAACGGTCAAGAAGTTGAATAGCTTAGATTGGTTCATAATACTACTTGTTCGCCGCAGGCCTATTTTGAGGAAAGACCTAATTTTGGAGCATGCACAATAGCTAGAAAGAAAGAAGCATGCAAAAAAAGTAGGAAAAGCAGCATGTAAGAGGAAAATCCACATGTGAGGAGGTAGACAAGCCTAACCATATTATGGTTAGGGTTTTTTATAAGGATTGTAACCGCTATAAGCCTGAAAATTAGTATAAATAAGAACCTAGGATGTCTAGATCAGGGTTGTTAGCTAGTCAGTTCGATACTATTGATAAGTTGAGAGACTGTCAATTGTAATAAGGCGGTAGAAGAGTCAAGTAAGGTAGATTTTGAGTGTATATCAGAGGATGGGGAGCATGGTGTGATCTAGTCCACCTCACTGAGGTTCCTTAACCTCATCATGAATGTATGATTGAATATGTAATACGTGCAACGCGATATTTTGCAGTAGAGAAGCCAAATGTTTGTGGATGTAGCTTGGGAGGGGGTGAACCATGGTAAAACCTATGTTATATGTGATGTTTTGTTGGATACTTACTTTGTGTTAATGGTTAGTTTATGAATGAATGAATAACTAGATGTATTAGCATGCATGCATGAGGCTAAAGATGAATGAATCTTAGGAATACTTGAATCATTAATAATATTAATGCATGAAGAAGATAGAATACAACCCCATATCCCCACTCATTCCTAGACTGCAAGCACTTGAGCATTGTAGTCACCCATAGAGCTATCTCGGATGAGACTGCATTGTGCATCCTGTGTGCAGTGTTGCCTTCTGGTTTACCAGGAGGGCCGATAGTTTTAGAGGGTTTTGTTGGAAACATGTTCATATCTTAACCTGGGTCAACCCAAGAAGAGGAAAGAAGTCATAGATCTAGCCAAAAAATGGTTTTGTTTCTAGTATTATGGTGTCCAAGAGTCTAGAAAGGTGCCAAGGAATACTGCTAGAAATGTGATGTCTAACAGAGGGTTGGAAAACCCAACAGAAGGGATGAGATGCCTCTGAGACCACAAGTGACTCTATAGGTATTTGAAAAATGGTATAGAGACTTTGTGGGACCTATTAACCCACCAACAAAAAGGTCAGGAGCTAGATACATCATTACTACGACTAAATACTTAACAAGATGGGTAGAAGCAGCATCAGTCAAAGACTATAGTGCATAGACAACATCACACTTCTTGTTTGAGCATGTGATCACCAGATTTGGATGTCCCGAGATTTTGATGAGTGACCAGGGCACTCATTTTATCAATGATACCATCAGTGCTATGACTGAGGAGTTTGAAGTCTATCATCATAAGAGTACACCATATCATCCTCAAGAAAACGGAACAGTAGAAGATTTCAATAAGATCTCAGAAAATGCTCTAACTAAAATTTGCAATGTCAACAGGGATGATTGGGACTTGAAGATACCAGAAATACGATGGGCATATAGGACCACATGTAATAAGTTGACAGGACAGACGCCATTTATACTAATGTATGGGAAGGAAATAGTAGTACCAATAGAATTTCCGCTACCCAGTCTCCGCATAGAAGCAATTACCAACATGACATAAAGAGGCACAATACAGGAAAGGTTAAGTCAATTAATGTAAATGGAAGAGGAGAGGATTATAGCAAGATTTCACCAGGAAGTACAGAAAGTAAGAGACAAATCCTGGCATGACAGACATATTAAATAGAAGAGTTTTAAGGAGGGAGACCTAGTTTTTCTCTATGACAGTAAATTTTTCCAACATCATGGTAAGTTTAGGATACATTGGCTAGGGCCATATGAAGTAAATACTATCAAATATGGGGGATATGTATAGGTAAAAGACTTGGGAGGAATAGAACTGAAAGGAATGATCAACGGTAGTCGGTTGAAACTGTACAGGGACAGTTGGCCTACTAACCCTTAAAAGTTACAGTGCAGTGGGAAAAGGCATGTATATAGTGAACTATAGCAGAGATTAGGACAACAAACTGATAAAAAGAAATAAAAAGGAGAAAAAAGGAATACAAAAATAGAAAAGGAAGAAAAACACAAAAATACACAAAAGTTGACTACACCGCAAGAAGGAGCAGACAAAATCGTGCGCGGCAATTACTGTGACTATATCGAAAGATAGCACGTAGGAAAAATTACAGTCGGTGCAAATGCACATAAAAAGTGAAAAATCGATAGGATTGGGTCTATAAAAGGTGGAAAGCACGTGTTTATTCAACACTTAACGATTTTTTAGCACAGAGTGAAATACAAAGAGCATGCCCTAGCTAGAATTTTATGAACAAGCAATTGACTGTGTGACTTAGAGAGACAATGACACCACCGAAGTTCGGCACTCTAGGACAATATGTATGGGTTACTCGGCAAGGTCAGAGGAGCAAGGAAAGAATGAGACAGCCCAAAAATGTGTTTGAGCTCAAATATTTCACCACCTCAGACACTAAGTCAATCATCCCAAAATGAGTTGAAGAGGAAACATCAACAGCACAACAAGGGGAAATAGGGCAGAGCTCCGGGGCTCGAAATGGTATTTTGAACCCTAACCCTGAGACACATGTGAAGCATGACGAAACAATGGGAGCACGACATACCCACGAAGGAGAGGAAGTGTTGGTTGAGGATATCACCAACCAGCCGGAGTCCGAAAGGGAATAAGGGGACACAGATCCAGCAGAGGTAGGCCCATCTATTGTGGGACAGAAAATAAATGCACAGGATGACATGGATATTACACTCCCTTATCTCTCATACGCAATGATCACTATGGATGATATGCTAGGAAAGGTACCAAAACTTAGGTACGCATACCATGATGTATGTGATGCAGCCAAATTCCCATATTCAGCCAAGGAGACTTACTTAATAAACACAGGGGAAATTGGACCCCTAGGTAAACCAATATTGGAGCCCGCGTAGTGGATAATCGGGTTGTATAAATCTGGTATTATGAACCTATTGGATATACCGCATTTCAGGTGCAGTAAGAATGTCGGGATCTGCATCAAATAAATAGTCTCCCACGTACATGGAGGCATCATGTGGATGGATAGTCCGATACAGATAAATTTGGAACTGATTTCCAATATCAAAGGACTACCGAAATTCGGTGCACGACCAGAGGAATACCTAGATAACAAGGTGCGCGAGAAGGAAATAACAAAGCTTGTCAAAGCGTAGTTTGGCACCAATCGAGGTAATAGAGGCATTGTGTTCAATAATATCAACAATAATGCGGCAAGGTTCACCAAAAAGATCATGGCTTGCAAACTATTGATGAAATGTCGAAAACAAGAAGCGCCAGCAGCCATTATTGTAGTAGCCGCATAGTGCATGAAAGGAGAAATTTCAGTTGGGCATCATACCTGTTGAACCAATTTTTGATCAACTATAGCGATGCGTAGGACAATGGAACTGAGTTCCATTACTCCTGGTTGATAATTTTGATAGCATTGGCAAGATGGTAGGAGAAAAAATTATCAGTGTTCTTAGATAGGATGGGGAAATGTTATGTGGCTAGATATGAGTCCCTCGGGCAGGACAAGGATAATAAGATGCAACAAGCAAAAAACACATTTTTTGAAATATTGTTGGAAGAGATACAACAACGCGCAGCCAGTATATGGTGCATACATATGGAGGTGATCCAGGAGACTAAAGGGATAGCCAAGTTCAAGGAATCCCAACACCACATGTGGATCCAGGTTGGAAGGGATCCAAAGAAGGCATGGAAAGAAATGTAGTATTGCATCACCAAAGAAAAATTGGACTGGATAGTTAAAGACTAGCCTGCGTAGTGGCAGCTGCCAGTATAAAAAGCAGTAGCAAGTCCAGTCATAGTGCAATCCTCCGGGCCTAAGGACAAGGCTAAAGAAATCTCTTCAACGAGAAAAAACAACCTGGTCGATAATACTAGAAAGGTTACAACATGGAATCATCCAATCGAGAGTAGCGCAATACCGAAACAACCAAGGTGAATAACAACAACAACAAGGACAGTAAGCTAGCCACAAACCAGAAAGAAGGATACTTCACAGGCTGGAGAAGAAAGGACCTAGGGTACAACAAGTAGGGTGCATCCCTCACAGATAATAGGGAAACTAGCGCAAGAAAAAGAGGCACGCAAGAAAAGGAAGTATGTCATAGAAGACCCAATCATCACCCTGACAAAGGATGATGCAAATTTCGTCGCGAACACGGTCCAAGATAGGGGGGAAGAAGTGGTATGCATTCCAGAGGTGTAACACGAATATATCATGGCCAATCTCATAGAACTCCATGAGAATCTCCAACAATTACAAAGCCAAGCAGGACCACAATCCATAGCGCAACAACAGGAAAAGACACAGCGACCCCCTACGTAGAAAGGAGGAGAGGAGACAGTGCAGTTGGTAGTCCAAGGCAGGAAGACTTTTACAGTCACACACCAAATGATCAGAATGGATCAATAGACTGTGCATAAAGCCATGGGAGACGTGGAGAAATTTGAATTTTTCATGTCACAAATGCCCACTAAGGCACTGTACAGACTCCAGGCTAGCGTAATGCAAGAGGTGTAATCTAGGGCCCATGCAAATGCAACCAACTTGGAGGTGGGTAGAGGAGTCGTTGAAATGCTACAAATCGCATGCGACCAACTAACTTCGGAGAAAGAAGAAGAGAAATGATGCACAGATAAATCGGAACAGGGATTAACAATGGTTTATGATCGCATCCCAGACAACACGCAAGCACTTGAGAGGAGTGTAGAGGAGAATATCAACATGATCTCACAAACAATTGACAAATATAAGTAGAAAATTGAGGAGCTCAAAGAAAGGCTCAATCCTACGACTCCTCCTGAGGTTCGAGAGCAGATAGAATGGAAATATGCACTCTAAATAGCTGAGATGGAGAAAAAAGAAAGGGCATTAGAAGATTTTTTCAACAGAGCCACACAGATATGGACTATCCTGGAAGAAGATGAGAAGGTCCAACAGTGGGACCTATTATCGCACAGTTTGTAGCTAGGTCAAATGGCTATGAAATAGAAGGCCAAACTGGCGTAATAGGAACCTATCCCACCCAATGTCACCACGATGGGGAGGTTCTTTCTTTTTAGGGAGGTTATGCCCAGGGGAGACGTCCCCAGTAACCTGGAGTTTTGAAGAGGCAAAAGTTGAAATGACAAAGGTAAAGTTCCCCCTTCACAGGTCACCACCAAAAATAGATAGTCCGATTAAATAGTCGATAATGAAGTGAAGCCCCAAAGAAGAACACCTGCCCGGAACAAAGCAATAGAAAACCAATATATGCAAGCTATGATTCAATGGGTTAGTACTTCATAACACTATCTGATATCAGCAATTATGGCAATAAATATTGACGAAGTCAATGTTTATCAATATAGCAATGCAAATAATATCACTTCCTCAATAAATACTGAAATGACCTAGCATTCAATGTAAATAATCAACACATCATCAATTAATGCCTAAATCATCATTCAATTGCTCCTTAAAACAAGACGTTGCTGCATAAAGATGAAATATTCTAGGTGTGACGTCAGCAACTTAGGGTTAGCAGTTAGTTAGGGTTTCAATTTAGAAAAGAGTTTTGAGAGTTTGTTTGATCACTTTCACTTCAACGCTGGAGGTCTAAGATCAGTGCCTTTGGGATAATGGAGTCAATTTAATGGAGGATGCAAGGGTTGAAGGAGGATGAATAAGGACTAGAGGGAAGAGTTCTGAAGTGATGCTATGGCAGGGCTCCAGAATAAAAACCCTAGGGGAAAGAGGCTCACTCCGGTGTTGCTAAAGCAAGGCCTCATGCTCTCTCCTCCTTCCTTAGGTTTACTTGGCAAAATGGCTAGCATGAAAAATAAATCAAGACAAGAGAGTGCAATGAGGGAGAATGTTGCTATAGCAAGGCTCTATCATCAAACCCTAGAAGCAGGACGGCTCTAGGTGTAGATAACCTAGCCCTGGGCCGTCTCCTCCTTCTTGACTTCTGAAAGTATGGCTAGCTCAGGGAGAAGAAGCAATAAGAGTGTAGCTATGACTAGGCTCTTTCTTCCTTCTTCAATGGCTGAAAATTTCTCTTTTAGGGGACATGAAGCAAGGATCTACTTGTGTGATTATCACCTAGGGTTTTTGGTCAGCAAATTATAAACATATGCAATAATATAAGAATACAACCATTCAATCAATAATTTTTGCAGAAAAAACACTTACATATCACCATGAAATAGCATGCAAACCTTAGTTGTAAACCTTCCTTCAAGAGAAATTCCAAAAATGCCAAGAAATGCCTTCCTTCAACAAGTGTGCCTCACTAAACCAGCAAAATTACCAAAGTAGGGCGCTAAAATCAGACCTCACTAATGAGTGAGTGATGTGTTATGATAAAATGAGGCTAAAACTCCTCAATATATATTGTATCAATGACCTTCATTAACTTTTAGGTCATAAAATGGCCGACAAGGCCAGAATATCAAAGTAATATTGTTTTTACATTAAATGTTCAATTTAAAACCCTAACTGAGCAAAAGCAAGACGTCAACCCCCACTAAGGGAGACGTTATCCCTTTTTAGGGCAAATGTAGCACCAAAGGACAAAACGTTGGCCCTCTCTGGCCTCCCAATCATGCCACACGTGCCAGCTTCCCTGTCAAACTGTCACATGCTCAAGGTGACATCATGAGCTCCTAGGTGACGTCCTGGGCCATCCAGGGCAAATGTTCCATTGGAAGTGGGTCAACCCCCCTAGGCCAGGCTCTACCAAAGTGCCTCTGATGAAACATCCTCTTCTTCTCTGGTGTAAAACCCTGATCAACCATTGTCATGTCTTTGCCCCCTAATGGGGTCTCAACATCCATCTAGTGGGATCTTCATCCCCATGGAGGTCTGAACTGATTATCTCCCCATGTGTACCGGTCCAAATGGTACATGTCCGTCGAGCATGATCCTGCACATCAAAGGCTATGCCCTCTGTGGGCTCATCAGTCACCGGGATCATAGAAATGTTAATCATGTTTCATCATCAATATTATCAAACATATGCATAAGATCCTAATACATCACTCAATAGCTCAAAAACATTACAAAAACCTACAATACAAGACTGGAGAAAAAGACAAGACGTCTTATTGGGCTAGTATCCACAAGAAAGGGGAAGTTTCCGGGAAGGTTTCATACAAGCCATGTAAATGAGGTGATGTGGCTAGGGGATGTCCAGACATGTGGGTGAAGTGAGAGCCAGGGATGCATGATGTTATCTATGGGTTCCTTTGTAGAAGGCGAGATGTACCTGTCATGGATGAAAATTTTTCCAAGCCCGCTCTTGCCTTTATTCTTTTCTTTTATTTGATTTTTCTTCTTCTTTTTTCTTTCATTCAAGGGCTAACCAGAGGACACTGCCTTGGCATGGTGACCAAACTTGACAGTGTTACCCACAAGTACTTTCACAGAGATGAGAAGGCTGGCTCATGATGAGACCCCCTTTCCCTTGGCCATGCAACCAAAGGTCACTACCTTGGTGTGGTAAACAGATGGTGGCAATGTCATACTATTAGGTACCCATGAACCTAATAGGCTGGCTCATGATAAGACCCCCTATCCTCTTGATTAGGTCTTGTTTATATTTTCTGGGTCCCTCTTGTTTCTTACTGAGAGGCTTTTTATTTCCTTCTTAAGGATCCCTGGGCGAAGCATCTCGAATTTTTATTTCTAGGCTTTTATCTTTTACCAGCTACTTTTACCTTCTGGGCCTTTAACCCCTTCTTCCCACAAGATAAGGTGCAATCCTACAAACAAGTCAACCCAATGCCTGGACAAGGGTAATGGGACAGGTGAGCGGGAGATAAGATGAAATAGTGGTGCTATGATGGGAGCAGACGATATATTTTCAAAAATCCCCCAGTGGCTAACCCAGACCTATGGGCACAGGCTTTCTAGGATACCTTGTCAATCTCCCAGAGCATGGTCAAGTGGGATAATGTAAGATCCAAGTGGTTGTTAAAGATAAAAGAAATCAGATACATATATTTAAAGGTCTTAATGATCAAAAGTGACACATACCATGATACCTGGACCAATTACCTCATGAAGCAAGAACCTCATCTGATACAATACCAAACCGATGGTGATGGATGTTGCTGCTGCTGACAAGATAAATCTGATGGAAGAAGAAAAGGATGGGCCCTCCAGGGCCATGCTCATGTCAATCCTACTCTCGGTACTCCATGTCTAGGTCCTGTGGGCCTCAAGACATGATCTCCTGGTTATCCCTAAAAATCATGGATAACAGAACCAAGAAGAGGAGACAATCAACACTGTCATACAATATCTAAAGCAAAGGCAGAAAACAATGAGCATCACAGAGTGCTTGAAGGGCACTCAAGACATAAAGAAGCTACAGACATAATTGAAAACTGTGCAGACAAAGAAGCAAGAAATATAATCCAAATTGGAACCCCTCCAAGAACAAGCAACACAGATGATTGCACAGTTGGAGGAAGAGAAGAAAAGTATGGCACAAGCATAGATAGAGGGCACAGCATTAATTCATGAAGAGATAATAGCATAGTCAGTGGAGGAACTAACAGGAAAAGTTGTGCAGATCAAGGAAAAAGGAAAGGAACTAGCAGAAAAGTTCCACGGTTTGGACACAGCAGTACAAGGAGCGCACACTACCTGAGTGGCTCAAGACAAGCCATGTGTCAATGTTGGGGGGTTGTTGGGTGGAGGCCTATTTTTAGGAAAGACATAATTTTGGAGCACACACAATAACTGGCAAGAAAGAAGCATGCAGAAAAAGGAGGAAAAGCAGCATGCAAGAGGAAAATCCACGTGCGAGGAGGCAGACAAGCCTAACCATATTAGGGTTAGGGTTTTTGATAAGGATTGTAATGGCTATAAGCTTAAAAAATAGTATAAATAAGAACCTAGGAGGTCTAGGTCAGGGTTGTTAGTTAGTCAGTTCGATACTATTGAGAAGTTGAGAGACTGTTGATTGTAATAAGGCGGTAGAAGAGTCGAATAAGGTACATTTTGAGGGTTAGATCACAGGATGGGGAGCCTAGAGTGATCTGGTCCACCTCACAGAGGTTCCTTAACCTCATCAGGATTGTATGATTGAATATGTAATGCGCGTAGCCCGAGATTTTGCAACAGATTAATTAAAATAGTAGAGAAGCCAAATCTTTGTGGACGTAGCCCGGGAGGGGGTGAACCATGGTAAAATCTGTGTTATATGTGATGTTTTGTTGGATGCTTACTTTATGTTAATGGTTAGTTTATGAATGAATGAATAAATAGATGTATTATCAAGCACGCATGAGGCTAAAGATGAATTAATCTTAGGAATACATGAATCATTAATAAGACTAATGCATGAAGAATATAGAATACAACCCCAGATCCCCACTCATTCCTAGACTGCAAGCACTTGAGCATTTCATTCACCCATGGAGCTATCTCATGTGAGATTGCATTGTGCACCCTGTGCACAATGTTTCCTTCTGGTTTACCAAGAGGTCCGATAGTTTTAGAGGGTTTTGTTGGAAACATGTTCAGATCTGAACCTGGGTCAACCCAAGAAGAGGAAATAAATCAAAGATCTAACCAACACTACTTCAATTGGGTAAGCTCAGCTAAAACTCCCTCGGGGGGGGTCCTGAGCCTTTTCCTTTGTGTGGGTTTCCTTCTTCCATCCAAGTGGATTTAAGAGCCCGAAAAACTTAGTAACGAGAAGGGGATAACCCCTCCTCTTAACTGCATGGGGTACTCTTCATTCTGACCAGGTGGTGTATGTAATATCATTCCTTTTATACTAGGAGGAATAGTTGTGGGATAATAGGTGTTTGTTTCATCGAGAGGACCTTCAAAATGGTGTGGTAACCACTACATGTAATTAATCAATTTAAAATTTACAATTAAAACATGTTTAAAGTTTTTACCTTTCGGAAATCCACCCAATACCTTCGTTAATATTAATTTGTATCCAATTACATATTTTTCCCCATAGTTGTTGCAACTTACTAAAGGGTTGTAATTTCATATTCAAACCCCTTTTTCCAACTTTGAAAAGTATCGGGACTACTTTTCGGGCATTTCTAGGTAAGACCGGGCCTTTCTAGTCTTGTTCCCACACATTACAAGTCCCAAACAACTTGTTGTCCATCACTTAAAACCACCTTAAATGATATGGTTGTATCTTTCTAAAGACTTTTTTACTCTTTGTTGCGCCTCTTTCGTCACCTTAGTGAGAAAAACAGAGGTGCTTGCAAGCTTAGTTGGGTTTTCTAAGTAGGACAGTTGTAAGGAAAAGGGTTAGAGAAAGAAATATAAAAGAACAACTAAGAATTAAACTAAGAAATAAAATAACAACTAAACTAATGAGCATAGGGACATAAGGACAAAAGAAACAATAAGACCCATGTCACCAATGGTAAGGTTTATATCAGTGAAAGAAAACACCAAGAAGAAAGAGGACTATGAGTCCCTTCTTCCTCCAAGGGAGGGCTCTTGGACCCCCACAAATAAGCTCTTATTACAACTTTGAATGAAAATAGTGAAAGAATTTTTTGTTGATCCACTCAAGGGGTGAGATGGATTGCCCAATGTAATGGTGCTAGTATACTCTTGATGAGAATAGAGGATTCCTCAAGAGAATAGTAGCAGCATAACTTTGCTATTGAATTCCTTAAAAAATGAAGTGCACCCATGGCCTTTTTATAGCACCTCTTTGAGGTATTGTGCAACCAGCTTGTAGTGTGTAAAGAGGATAATTAGGGCATTTTTAGGTCTTTGACCAGCCACCCAGTCGGATCCAGTCCAGATTTGAGTGTCAAATCAACTTGGAAGTTGAACCAGAAGTGTGTGGGAGGTTGACCACTCTCATAAATGCATCATTCTCAGATGTGCGTGGCTTTTAGCGACCAGAATCGCGCATAGGGTGCATGTGTGCTTTACCTGCATTTTTGTTTTGCGCATGTGCGTGTGCACCCTGTGTAGTCATAGCGCACTTTAATTTTGTCACTAGTTGTATAGTTTTTGACCCTTTGGAAATGATTTTGTGGTAATTTTGGTCCATGGGTGACCTCATAACTGTTTGACGATGTTGAATTCTTGTAACCATTTGCGGACGAAATTTCAGTGATAACAGATGCCCCCTGATGGATGAGGTTAGGAGCATACGTATAGCCAAAATCCATCAATGTTTCTTCTACTGAGAGTGTCATTTTAAGAGAGAGCGATAGTGGGATTGTCAAGAGTTACCCGTTGGAGGGAGAAGGGAACCTGTAGAACCCAACCTTCCATAAGGTGTGTAAAAATAAACTATGTACAAACGAGGCGGGCATGCCCCATGCTCGTGTCATGTAACTCAAAAAGGAATGATGTGTTGATGTAGACAACTGCAGCGCCCTCGGGGGCGGTCATGATAAAGGCAGAAGATAATTCTGTGGAGGAACATACTCTGAACAGTAGGCAGTGACATTTGTAATAAATATCATGGATTCTGTAGGCATTGATAGCCCGGCCAAGTTCAGAGGTCTTCGGCGAATATACGAAATAACTGCAATAGTCATAAATTAAGACCCACCGTAACATGAGAAACTGTTGAAGTCGAATGTTACAGGTGTCAACAACAGCAGGGAGCAATTGTGGTTCTCCATGTGTCGTCTGAGACCTCTCATTGGAAAGGTAATGAGAGTCAAGATATTGTCACCCTTCTGGAAACTATGTTGATGTCGACAAAAAGGGGGACGCGACTCCAAGAAGCAAAGGGCTTCATGAAACCTACTAGGTGAGGTTAGGAACTGGAGGAGGTACATGGACAAAGTCAAGATGTAGGAAGACTCAAGACTGCCCTTGGTTGGGGGTATATGTGAGGTATAACTATCCACAATCATTCAACTAGGTCGAGTGTCAGGGGGACAACAAGACAGGGGATAAGTTGTGCCAGAGGTGGGACAAAGTGAACAAACTCAGAGGGCAGAGGTAAGTGGCCTGTGGGATACTTGGAGTATATGGATGATGTCAACAGGGGTAGATGATAAGGAGTGCCCCAACCAAGGGCGACATGGGTTGCGTTTTCCAAAAAAGGGAAGAAGGCCGTAAAAGGTGGCGACAAAAGGAGATGTAAATGCTGGAAACAAAGGATTTTTACAATGTACCAAATAAATAAAGAATAATTTGGGATGAGTGTACAAATACAGAAACGGGTGCCCCAATGTAATATGGTTGGTCCGGTTAGAGCGCAATTTGTTTGGAGAACTAGTGGAGGGTGGGGGCCCCATGGGTGGGTTTTTGTATGAGGTAGGTGAAATGAAGGGAAATTTGCAGAGGGGAAAACTAATTGTGAATGAAATGGAGGGTTCATGATACTGCAGAGGTGCAGTCAAAATAGAACCTTGAAGAGATAATCTGGGAGTCCAGTGGGAAAGATAGAAAAATGAGGAGAAGGAGTATGTGGTTGATTCACAACATGATGTAAGACTATCGGGACTCCCATCCCTAAAGGGTTGAAAAATAGCATGAGTGTCAAAGTGCAAAAGGGTGCTATGAATGGGACAACTCATGTGGGGGAGAGTGCTACCGGGTGCCAGTAACTAAGATGCAATGGAGGTGGTGGTACTGCAGAGCCGAAGATGGGGATCCTAGAGGAAAATGTCAGAGGGTGTGACTGGAGATGCAAGTGAGATTTAGAGGGAATGATTACATGCCAGTGTTGATTATATACCCAAAGGGGTTGCGTTGATGTATGATGACCAAGTACCTGCACACATGAAAACCAAATACCCGACGTGAACAATATCTGAAGAAAATCGAACATACGAGCATGTATTTGATAATTTTGAATATGAGCATGCGTACCTGGAAGGGGTATGAAAAAATGGGGCCTCAGGGGCTAAGGATAAAAAGTGGCTCAGGGACTATCTTGATGTAGATGATGGGATGTTGATCCCATGGTTGAAGATGGATTGAAGAATGGACACTCGGAGCTCCTGGAATGGTGATTGGAAGTTTGGCAAAAAGGCCTATATATAGTTGTAGGGCCCACATTGCCACATCATTTGAACTTGCTGCCAGAGTGACTGGACGAGAGGTATTCAGAGGAGATTTGGAGATTCCGGGAGAATGAGGTAGTTGATCCAGGACCAGTGAGCTTCAGGTTGGTAGTCTTATCGTCCTCCATAGAAGTAGATTTTCCATTTATGAGCAGGGTCTGTACGGAGGGTCGTACAGGGGATTTTATGGGTGTGGCCCCCCAAGTGCACGGGCGATCCAGAAATATGCGCGCATGAGTGCACGCTTGCTATCCAGATAGCCACACATGGGTGCGCTTGTAGGGGGGACAAAGGCACGCATGATATGCATGCCTGTTTTCTACACAGTCGCGCATGGGTGCACGGATGTGGAGTGGACAGGTGTGCATTGATGCGCGCCTGTGTTCGTGACAGGGGTGCATGGAGGCACCCCTGTAGGGTAGGCAGGCGTGCATGTATGCGTTCCTATGGGATGGACAGGCGCGCCTACATGCACACCTTTGGGATGGACATGCACTCATATGTGCGCGCCTATGGGGTGAACATGCGCGCATATGTGTGGGCCTGTGGGTTAAATAGCCGCGCCTTGGGGGCAAGGATGACGGGTGAAAAACTCATATTTTTTAATGTTTTTTATGGTCAATATGGCTGACCTAGGACTGTATTATGTGGTTGCAGGCGATCATTTTGCACGATGTCGGTCGAATGGCGAGAGCAGGATTGGTCCCAACTGAGGGATGTCGTGACGATTGAGGAGCCGGGGGTTCGTGCCACTTTGGCAGCCTATGGGTTGTTGAAGTTCTTCAAGTGACCGTTCATATGGGTGCAGGAGTATCTTCTGTAGTTTCTTATCCGGATGTGGAGTCCGGACCTGCATTGCTCTATGGTGTGGGGAGAGAAGATCACTTTCACTACGATGGAGGATATATACTTTTTGACTGGGCTCTCTTTTTGGGGAACGCCCCTACCGGCAGAGCCAGTGTTAACTGCGGACATGTCATTAGCAACATTGGGTCGGAGGTACTGCTCGAGGCAGAACTATATGTCAGGCTCCGTCGTGAGCATCGGGGCAATGGATGCTCTAGCTCGTTGTTGTGTAGCAGTGATGATTGTGAGGGTGTATGGGTCCCTCATGACTCAGCGGATCAGTGGAGGTCAGTTGAGTGTTATGGGGAGGGCACTGGCCAGTGAGCACTTTTCCTGGGGGCTTACGCTGCATGCCAGGATGGTAGGGCAGCTAGACCGATGTCGGTCCACCGACACAGGGGACTTTACCTTAGGGTCTATCTTGATGGTCTGGTTTTTGGAGAGGGTGCCTATGTTGCACCCTAGGATCTTATTGGGCGCTCCTGGTGTGCAAGAGTCGCGATTGAGGTGGTGGTCAACGATATTGGTTCGCCATGGTGGTGGCAAGGGCGACCACTTTTTCACTGTTGAGGTGGCACAGGTGTGGCGGCAGATGCCGTAGGTTATACTGTCGTATCCTTACACTGGTGTTTACTTTCGAGGTGATCCAGACATGGTGTTACCTCTAGGGGAGGTGTTTGATCACCGAGGTATGTTTATGAGTTTGATATATTGATTTTTGAGATAGCATGACATGTGTATTTTGTATAGATGTTGATACTATCGTTTGGTTTTTTGTATGTGAAGATGTGGGATCTCGCAGGCGCGAGGTTGAGCTGCTGAGAGCGTCGGCTCGCTAGGAGCTGGGGAGACCGTCGTGGGGAGGGTCGTGGGCAGGAGAGAGACGTCGACGTGAGGACGCCGAGGTGAGACCAGCTGAGGATGAGAGAGCAGCGAGGAGACGTCGTTTTGATGACCCAGGTGTTGGGCCATCGCATGCTCCTCCAGTGGAAGTCGAGGGAGATTTTGAGGATATTCATCGCCGCCTGGAGGCAGTGCTACAGGGCATGCCCGAGGGCATGTGGTCGCGCATCCAAGATAAGGGCATCCTGGAGCAGTGTGTGGGAGTTCCGCCACCATGGCGGGTCGTGGTGCGGCGAGCAGCAGTAGCAGGTGTTGCTATGACCGGATGATTACCTCCCGGTCTGGAGGGACCAGTAGTGGATGGGGGACCACTGCTTGAGTGAGGGGCAGGAGGTGGTGCTCTAGAGGCACCTTGAGTGGTGCTCTGTGTATTTTTGTATTTTTGTATATAGGTTGGTGAGCCCGTTTTGGTGTAGTGGCACCAGTTTTGTACCGAGGTACTTCACTGGCCTGCGGATGTTTGTATATTTGTATGTAAACATTTTCATGGCACTGTGGACCAATTTATATATATATGACTATACATTTTGGGTTCTATGTGATGTTTACATGTGTTTGTTAATGTGTTGATGATGTCTAATCTATATATGTTGTGACAGGTTTTTGATAGTTTTATGTATGTGTAGAGGTATCGTGATGTGATATATGTCAATCTAACACAATGTTAGCTAAGTTATCTATAATTTGATTCAATTGTCTTGGAATATGTGTAAATGTAATGAAATCAAAATGTCGAGATAAAAGTCTAACTTGCAGGTATTTGCGAAAGAGGCAAGGATCGTGGACACGGTACACATTGTTGAGATGGAGAACGACTAGTTGAGAGTCGAGAAAGATGCTAAAGTGATGAATACGATGATGCTAGGCATCCGTGAGGAGGCCAATGATGGCAGTGTATTCAGCTTGGTTGTTGGTGGCTAAACCCAAACATATGTCGCTAGAATGGAGCATTTTATGTGAGGGGGTGTAGAGGGCCCAAGCTGCCGAAGCGATATTTTGTGTCCAATGGTTGGCACCGTCGGCATAACCGATGTGGTAGGCTAGTGGAGGAAGCATCTGTCAATAGCACAAATGATAGTTTAGACATGAGGGATGGAAAAAAAAGATTAAAAACACTATAAAAGAAATAAACTAAAGTAGAATGGCTACGCTTAGGCATAAAATTTCTTTAAGTATAACCTGTTGACGGGTTCTTTAAGAGAGTGGCCTTCAGGAGAGGCCAGGATGTATGCGCCTTTGGTGAGGCAATGTTGGATAATGTAGGGGCCATGCCATAGTGACTCGAATTTGCCATGACCAAGGGTGTCGTGAGCGATATCGTAAGCAAGGACGAGGTCGCCTTTGTGAAATGAGCGAAGGTTGACATGGCGATCAAAGGTGTCTTTTGACCATTTTTTGGCTGCCTCATTGTTCTGTAATGAAGATCGATGATCTTCATCCATGGATTCTAAGTGAAGCAAGTGCTTCTCCATTGGAGAAGTGTCAGGTAATAGCTCAATTGCGGTGTGTAAGGTGGGAATTTCACACTCGATGGGAAGAGTGGCCTCAACCCCATGGAATAAATGAAATGGTGTGAAACCAGTGGTCGTTTTCATGGTCGTACGGTAAGCCCATAGCGTGGAAAACAACATATGATGCCAATTGGTCTTATGTTTATTAACCGTGCATTGTAACATGGTCTTGAGGACCTTGTTAACTGCTTCAACCTATCCGTTAGAATGAGGGTAATATGGTGAGGCAAACTCGTGGGAGAATCCTAACCGAGATGAGAGTTCGACGAAAATATCATTCTTGAAGTGTTTCCCATGATCGGAAACTAGTTGGAGTGGTACTCCAAATTAGGATATGATGTGATTAAAGAAAAAACGTGTTGCAGTGTCAGTGGTATTGTTGAAGGTGGGCATAGCTTCCACCCATTTTGTGAAGTAATCGACTGCGACAACAATGTATTTGTGTCCATTGTTGGATGGGGGATTACAAGTCATGAAGTCGATGCCCCATTTACAAAAGGGGCTAGCAGTAATGACTGGGTGAAGAAGAGCAAGTGGTGCCCGTGCTTTGTTGGCGTAAAGCTAACATTTCTTGCATCGCTTCACGGCATGAATGCAATCATGAAACAATGCAGGCCAAAAATAACCTACTCGGATGATTTTCTAACAGTGGACATTCCCAAAATATGGCCCCCACATGCGCCGCTATGGCAGTCGTTCAAGACTCTATCGGCCTCATCAATAGTCAAGCATCGATGAAGTATGGTGTCGACTCCTCACCGATATAAGATATCTTCGATGAGAAGATAGCGGAGTGCCTGGTGACGAATACGACAACGATCATCTTGTGAGAGGTGGTTACCGAACTTTTGGGTTCGGAGGTAGACGAGGAGGTCATCGTACCAAGGATCATCCGAAGTGATGTAAAAGAGATGTTCGTCGGGGAAGTTAGTATTTACGGGGGCACTGGTAGTATCAGAGGGGAAGGTTGTGAAAAGTTCGGCGAGGACGAGAGCTTTCTTGCTCTTGGGTGCTAAAAATTCAAGATCGTACTCCTGAAGGATAACAATCCATCAAGGAAATTTTCCATTAATTTGCCGACGGCTGAGCAAGTATTGCATAGGGTTGGAATCTACTACGACCTTAGTCGTGCGAAGAAGAATGTAATGACGCAGTTTCTGGACTACGAGGACGACTGCAAGAGCTAGTTTCTCTTCATGTTTATACTTCAGGGGTGGCCCTGAGTGTTTTTTACTAACGTAGTAAATGACATGCTCACGATTGTCATCACTGATTTGAACGAGAACTCTTGCTACTGAGACAGCTGATGCTGATATGTAGAGGATATAGTCGCGATTATAGTCAGGTGAACTTATTAAAGGGGCATTAGACCGTGTTGTTTTAAGATCGTCAAATGATTTTTGGGCATGTTCATCCGAGTGAAATGAGATGTCATGGCGTAGTAAGCAAAGGAAACCGTGTGCGCGAGTGGCGTAGTCTGGGGCAAATCGCCGTAGAAAGTTAGCTTTTACTTATAGGCTCTGGAGTTGACGTAAATTTCGGGGAGGTGGAATTTCTGTGATGGCTTGGACTTTGAGGGGGTCCACAGTAATACCACTTTGAGAAATGATGAATCCGAGGAGGCGCCCCGCAGTGACGCAGAACACACACTTGAGGGGGTTCAAGCAGATGGTGTACTAACGACACATGTGGAAGATGATCCGTAAATCATCAATATGTTGGGTGCGTTTCTTGGATCGAGCTGTGAGGTCGTCCAAGTATGCAAGGATGATATGAGCCAGATCGTGAAAAATGTATGTCATAGCCCGTTGGAAAGTTGCGCCAGCGTTCTTTAATCCAAAATGCATGACACGATATGCAAAAGTACCCCAAGGGGTAGTGAATGCGGTTTTGTATTGATCGGCTTGGTGGATTTGGATTTGATTATAACCAGAGAAACCATCCATGAAGGATAGAGCCTTGTGGCCTACGCATTTGTTGATAATTTGATTGATGAAAGGCATTGGAAAGTTGTCTTTGGGACATGCGTGATTGAGATCGTGAAAGTACGTGCAGACGTGGATAGTGCCCTGTTTTTTGTTAACGGGTACAAGGTTGGAAACCCATGATGTATAGGCGATGGGGTAGATGAACCCAGCCACTCATAATTTGTCAATATCGGCTTTTATGGCCGTTGCTTTGGATGGGTGTAGCGGTCGTTGTTTTTTATGAACTGGTGTAATGTCAGGCTAGGTGTCGATGCGATGTTCGACGATAGAGGGATCAAGGCCAGGCATTTTTGTGTATGACCAGGAAAAAATATCCCGATATTCTTGGAAGAGGGATTTATAGGCGGTGATTTCTTGAGTGCAAGAGGCACCAATGATGATTTCCTCGATGAATCCATTTTTGATGGAAATATCGATTTTGATGGTTGGGGAAATGTTGTCCATGTTGCCTTCTTCGAACACATCAGGGGCAGGAATGGGGTTGTTGAACCAATCGATATGCCTTAATGGGATAAAATCCTTGGTTTCGACCGCGTATATGGGGTGTTGGTTAGGAGGCGTGGAATCTTCCTGTGGAAAGAAGAGCGCTAAGTAGTGTAGCGCATCCCATGGGTAGTCGAAGGTGTTTAACTCTTCTAGTATGTCCTCATCACAGTGGAATTGGCGGGAATACAAGGGGTCGTAAAGAGTGATATCAGTGATTGTCGTCATGTGGCTATCCACTGGTGATGAAGAAGCAGGGGGAAAGACGCAATGAGATTGCGATGGTTCACTCAACATAAACCAAATATCGAAGTACTGAGGAGTACCCATGGTAGTTGGGTGTGAAATCTCCATAGGGAAATTAGTGGGAGAATTGGGGGGATTTGGGGGTGAATCCTCAGATAAGTCATCCAAGAACCACGGAGGCATCGAGAGTGCCTTGGGTTCGGGAGAAATGATATGAAGAATCTCTAGTGACGATGTAAGATCAGCCATCGATTCTGTAGGGGTTTGAATCAAAGTCAATTGGCATTGCATGTATTCAATGATCATAGGACATTGGTATGTAAAATGATGTAAGGATTCACATAGAGAGCAAGGGCATCTCATACATTCATTGACTGAAGTTGTGACATAATGGATGTCAGTGATTTTTGGTAGGGAGGATGTAGTTGGATTGGGTTCGTTCTGGAAGCTTTGGCATACTGTGGCTAATGTCTGTCGGAAGCGCGGCAGTGCTAGGCAATGGTGTGTATAATGACCATATTCTGAACATATAGCGCAAGTGAATTTGGTTCGCAGCCCTTTACTACTTGAGTGAGGGGTGGTGGTGGCAGTACTTGCTACAGTGGCGAGCATTGATGGTGTTTGATTGAGTGGAATCAGGTTCCGTAACTCGGGTAGAGATGGGCAGTTGTTGGTTTGGTGTCCATCTTTCTCACATAGCACACAAGGGGGTTGGACGCGCGGGGGAAGTGGAGCTGTGGGCTCCTTCTTCTTTCACCTGCCCCCATCTGTGGCAAGGAGGTTAGTGAGTGGAGGTGTAGAGGGTATGGTGGGAGTGAGTATGAAAATCGTCATTGGGATTCCTTCCATTTGGGGGGGAAGGGATGGTTGAGGGACCATCTCTGGTGGATGTAAATACCAAACTGGAATTGCTAACACCATATTCGGGAGGGTAAGCATTGTTGCTACTTGGAAAGCTTGTATGCCTGGTGGGGGGTAAAAGAAGGGGATTTGAGTAATGGCTTGGGGAACTGTCTCCCAAACTGGGATATGGCCTTGGGGAGAGGTGAAATCATGGACTGGTGGAGTCGACGAGTTCACAGGAGGCTCGTGAGGGGGGAGCTCTGCGACTAGTGGGACGTTAGATATGATAGAAGCCTCCCTAGGAGGAAGGGTATCCTCTATGTCAGTTCCTTTGGATGATATGACGCATACTTTATTGGAAGGATGAAGGAGTAGTAGTGCACCATGGTAAGTTCCTAACAATGATGGGTCTTTGAAAATTCTGAGACCCATTTCGATGATTGGGTATGCATCATGACTCGTGTGGATGAGAGGAAGAATGTTATCGATGTTGGCAGAAGGGTTAGGCTCGTAATGTGAGACTTGGTCAATGGTAACGATATTCCCGTTATGAGGGAACATCATCGTTCGAAAGACGGAAGAGGCAACTGCCTTCATAGTGAACATGTAGTACAACCGACCAGGATGATATAATCGAGTGGGGCGTCGATAAATTCAATGTCGATGAGAATGGTTTTGCCCCCGAGTTCTATGGGGACATTTTGGAAGAGCCCTTCAGGAGACGATGGTCGTCCATTGTAAGCTCATAAGGTAATGGCAGATGGTATGAGTTCGGGGGAACCAAGTTTTTTCCATACAGATTTAGACATAATGCATGTGGATACACCTTCATCGATGATGCACCGATGAACCGTAATGTTCCGAATTTTTACTGGGATTTGAAAAGTGATCAGAGCGGGAAGGCGAGGTTCTCCGTTGTCGAGATCAAATGTGATGAGTTGGGTATCCACGAGGTCGACTTCCCCCAAGGAGGAAAGTAATGATTTCTGCTGAGTGGGACAATTTTGAAGGACTTCTAAGACTGACATGGCAGCTGGGGATTGTGCTAAGTCATCAACCAAACTGTAATTATGAGTCGCCCTAGCCTGGGAGTTGTGGACATTCCTGCGCAATGGGATGTGAGGGATGCGAAGAGGTGTTTCGGCAGTAGGGCGAGGGAGTAACAATGGGGTTCCCATTGGTGTTGGTTTTGTTTCTGGGGGAATGGGAGGAGACTCAGCGGCTGCACAATAATGATGATTACTTGTTTGCAGAAGGATTTCTTCCTCACTGGTGAGGAGGATAGTACGATCTGTGGGATTGTTTGGATTGAAGTACTATCCCAACAAAGGTGGGGTAGGCTGCGTGTCCTGTTGGGTGTTCATTACACCTTAGTGTGGAATGGGATTCTACAGTACAGTTGGGGGGGGTTGTTGCACGT
Source organism: Picea mariana (assembly GCA_032191745.1). NCBI lineage: Eukaryota > Viridiplantae > Streptophyta > Pinopsida > Pinales > Pinaceae > Picea > Picea mariana. Next base: position 264,166 of record JASDQU010104684.1, on the reverse strand, counting down.
ATTGTTGTGGGGCCTCCTGAGAGGCAGGCGGTGTTGGAGGATGTGGTAGACTGCCTGAGTCTTTCAGCCGTTTAAAATCAGCAATTTGGAGACAATGATGAGTATAATGACCGAACTCACCGCAAAGGGCACAAGGGAAGGTGGTTTTAATAGTATTTTTATTTCTCCCTTGACGCTTGTTGTTGTTTCCCCCTTGGGGGTTCTGATTCCCTTGGTTCTGGTTGCCCCCAGTAGGTTGGTTTTGTTGGGGTTGATTCCCACCTTGACCTGGATTATTGTTGTTCCTGTTTCTTCCTTTGTTTTTGCCATTATTCGACTAGTGGGTCAGATTTTCCATATTCAGCTGTTCAAAATTTTGATATTGCTGAATAGGATAAGGTTGAACAAAATTCAACCCAGCATGAGGGTGTGGGGGTGCCATGGGCTGTGGGGGACCAGGGAATGGAAAGTACGGATTCTATGGGAGTTGTGATCCGTAAGGTACGTAGGAAGGCGTGGTGCTTTCGCTAGTACTTAAAGTATAACCTGAGGTAGAGGGGGTACTGGAACTTGTTTGGATAGGTGGGTGTATTGGGGGTGTCGTCGGTGGCCCACTGATGGGCAGAGGAATAGCAACAGGGTATGGTTGTTGATAAGGGGGTGGGGGGTAATAAGACGTTCCCCCATATGCCGGCAAATATTGATGTGCACCATACATTGGTGGTGGTTGGGGTTGAGGACTATGGTGTGTAGAATTACCAATCAATCTGTCAACTGAGTGAGACATCCCAGGTTTGTCTTGAATGAATGGCACGTGTTTGGGGAGATCAGGAAGTACCATGTAGAAGTACCCTGATTGTGAATAGATGAGGTCATATTGTTGAGCCTTACTGATGGCTTCTTCTTCAGATTGAGGGAAGGTGGAAGCTACATCTTTACCAAGGAGAGAAACAAGTGATCTAAGAAACCAGTCAAGACACTGTTGTTTGGTGGTTTCAGCTTTGCACAAACTACGTCGTCTATGCCACTCGTGAATGTGATCAGCGATATGTGTGGCTGAGGTTTGCTTGAAATTAGAGACTAGTTCAAGACCATTGTCGTGGCGAATTGGTAATTAGAAGAAGGTCAAAAATGCTTTGGCCAAGGACTCGAAAGTCGCATGGGACCCCGATTTTTCGTCTACATACCATTTGGTTGATGGGTCAGTGAATCTGCATTGAAATAATTATAGTCTGATGGAATCATCTATAATGCTATTGGAAGAGCACCATAGATGGAAAGTCATGACATGGTTGCCAGGGTCATCTCCTGCCTTTCCTTCAAACTTGGGGATGTCTGAAGGTAGTTTGGTAGGCATTACAAGCCATGTGGGGTCATGCAATATAGGATCATTTGTGATTTTGCTTAGATTGGGTATGTTAAGAGAGGCCAAATATGGCATCTATAGTGGGGGGGGGAGGATTAGCTCTGGCCATGGTGTGACTGTGTTGTGAACCTGACCCTTGAGGGGGGCTAGGTGGGTTGCTACTTCCCCCTTGAGAGGAAGTTGTCCCTCTGCTTTCGTGTAGAGGAGAGCGAGTGGACGGAAGGACTTGGGAAGTGGACCCAAGTAATCTGGAACCAAGCAAAGATGATCCTAAGACAGTGGCACTCAACGGAGTGTGTGAATATGGTGTCGATGAGTTGGCAAGACTAGGAACTCCTCCTAAAATAGGAGGTAGGTTAAGTAAGCATCTGCAACGACGGGGGTTCTGTGGGTCCCCTATGATGTCCGACTAGCTGAGTGGATGTGTGCAAAATGTGATGAGAGAAAATAAACAAGAGACTTTGTTGCAAATCGTTAACTTTACACAATATATATATATCTAAATCAAAATGTAATCAAAAGTGCATCATACATAAAGTGTTTTGAAAAAGAAGCATTTATGTGGATAAGTGGGTTTTGTCCACGTGGGGAATCAAAGAAAACAAATTCTCATGTCCTAAAAGATGTAGCGTCCTTCCTCTCAAATAGCACTGGACCTTCCAATAGTACTCAACAGTGGGGTC
>JASDQU010104684.1:243319-261924 GCA_032191745.1 Picea mariana | reverse complement strand
TCTCGTCCAAGAGGTGGGTGCCTCAAGGGGGGATGCACATAACAACTGGACCTTGGCCTTCAACCCTTCATGGGTATCTCCCTTCTTTATGGTGTTAGGAACACTTGACTTGGAGGACTTTCAGTTCCCTATTTGACAACTTCTATTGTCTTGACAATGTGAGAACCAGATAACAGGGAGTTATTTGGATGGTTATCCCTGAAATCCTACCTAGACTAAAAAATTTCTTTTGGCACCGCCTATGGAGGAAAACTTAGTGAGTTTTTAGAAAAAATTTAGATGTGTTTGTTTGAGAGGTTGGGGGTGTGAACCAACCTCATTGAAATTAAATGGGAGTGGATAGTTTCGTCAAGAAAAGGGTGGGGTGTTTTGGAATCCCTTTGGAGGAAACTTACTTTGACCTCCACGTTTCGAGAAGAAAACTATGTGAGTGATAAGTGAATTATGTGTGTGAATGAGTGAAAGTGTACCAATGTTTTAATGAATTAGGTGTCACCTTGCTACATGTGGACTTCGCTTGGTCCTTACAAGTGTTGATTACCTAATTAACTAAGTGTCTTTGGTACAACCTTGCGTAATTCAAAAGTCCCTAGGAAACTAGCATGTGGACATGTGGGTCCTTTACTATTCCTTTAACTCCCTATTGTGATTTAATCTAAAAAAAGCTTTGAAACTATCCTAGATTGTGATCATATGGGCATGTGTGGGCCCATTACAAAACCTTTAAACTTCCCTAGTGATTTAATCTAAGAAAGTAAATTTCAACACTATCCATCTTTGTAGCATGTGGGCATGTATGGGCCCGTTACAATATTAAGATGTGTTTGAAAAATAAACTAAGAGGAGTCCCAAGAGGGGTTGTTGTCCTCTCCTAAAGATTTTAATCTTCTTAAGGGAGATGAAATTGTCCTACAATCTTTTTATGATTCTCAAGGTCGCTCGGAAGCGTGAGAGAAGATCATACTAAGGGATTGTTATCCAACTTCTAATCCCAATGCAAGTTTTATGTGATTTAGAAATGATTCCAATTTATACTTTTAGTCAAAGCAAGCCATCCATGTGGCGAAAATGAAAGAAAAAGAGGAAATAATGATTTTAAACCCCCTAAGTGCCTATGTGTTTTGACTAATCCCTTTATATGAAGAGGTAACTAAGTGTGGTGCAGCTTTACAACATGCATGAAATCACTTTTAAGAAGGCTAGGGACCTTCCTCAAATCACAAAAAACCTTACAATGTGTATTTTTTGCACAGGTGCGCGGGTCTCAGTATAGACAAAGGTGCACTAAGCGCCTGTGCACAGACTGAAACAAGTTTATGGGCGCAAGTGCGCAAAACAAAACTGTGACTTAAGCGCATGTGCACACGATGCGCATCTGTGGGCCAAAAAACCCGTGCACAACTGACACACGGCCGTGAAAGAAAATTCCAGATGGAATTCTCTCAATTCGACTTCGAATTGGATGTTTTGCAGGTCAGCTTGGGCCGGTTAATGCACCTGCAGGTTAAATAAACCAAAAGAAGAGCTATAAAAACCCAAATGGGGTAGGAAATTGATACTTTCCCCAGTGGAGTCGCCAATCTGTTGCACCTCTTTCGTCACCTTAGTGAGAAAAGCAGAGGTGCTTGCAAGCTTAGTTGGGTTTGCTAAGCAGGACAGCTGTAAGGAAAAGGGTTAGAGAAAGGAATATAAAAGAACAACTAAGAATTAAACTAAGAAATAAAATAACAACTAAACTAATGAGCATAGGGACATAAGGACAAAAGAAACAATAAGACCCATGTCACCAATGGTAAGGTTTATATCAGTGAAAGAAAACACCAAGAAGAAAGAGGAATATGAGTCCCTTCTTCCTCCAAGGGAGGGCTCTTAGACCCCCACAAATAAGCTCTTCTTACAACTTTGAATGAAAATGGTGAAATAATTATTTGCTAATCCACTCAAGGGGTGAGATGGATTGCCCAATGTAATGGTGCTAGTATACTCTTGATGAGAATAGAGGATTCCTCAAGAGAATAGTAGCAGCATAACTTTGCTATTGAATTCCTTAAAAAATGAAGTGCAGCCATGGCCTTTTTATAGCGCCTCTTTGAGGTATTGTGCAACCAGATTGTAGTGTGTAAAGAGGTTAATTTCAGCATTTTTAGGTCTTTGACCAGCCACCCAGTCAGATCCAGTCCAGATTTGAGTGTCAAATCAACTTGGAAGTTGAACCAGAAGTGGGTGGGAAGCCGACCACTCTCATAAATGCGTCATTCTCAGATGTGTGTGGCTTTTAGTGACCACAGTCGCGCATCGGGCACATGTGTACTTTACCTGCATTTATGTTTTGTGCATGTGCGCGCACGCCCTATGTAGTCATAGTGCACTTTAATTTTGTCACTGGTTGTATAGTTTTTGACCCTTTGGAAATGATTTTGTGGTAATTTTGGTCCATGGGTGACCTCATAACTGTTTGACGATGTTGAATTCTTGTAACCATTTGTGGACGAAATTTCAGTGATAACACTCTTAATTTTTAGTACTTTTGCACAAGTCATTCACTGAGCAATTGTTCTAAACCTCGGTTTAACCCAAGAACCAATTTCAAATATTTTCCCAAGGCCATAAGAGAGAAAACAACTTGTTGTTTGTTTTATTAGTTTATTGGTCCAAAAATTAGCAAACTCTTTTTCATACCCTTGTCTATGAAAATTCACCCCTAGGCCTTTTTGGCCACCTAGAGAGATGAGGGGAGGACAATACTCAAGTTTGGTGATCCTAAGAGGGATTTTTTGCAAGTCTCTCACCTCTCCTTCTTCCCCTTTCACTGCCTCAGATTCATGACCATCTAAGGCACGGGTAGTCTCTACCTTGTACTGAGCTATCAAAGAGGGTGTAACCGACTTTACATCTGGATAGATGGAATCCATCCCAATGGACGTATTTTTCTTATAACAAGAATGCCCCTCATTTTCTTTGTTATTATTTCTATCAAATACAAGGAGGAGACAATTTTATATGTATTTCAAATGGATGTGATAATTTTCATCTTTTGGAAGATTTCATGTATTTATTTTCAATTTGGTTCAAGATATAATCACCACAACTAATATGTTGTAATATTCTTTATTGAATATTAATTTTATGGTTTCTAAGAAACAATGATTTTTTAGTACTATCATGTAAAAAATGCATAGAGGAAAGGCTCTCCTACAATATTTTTCACTCTAACATTATAATGAATCTTAGTGGACACTAGATTTTTAAGGCCTCTCAATATTTATATGTTCCCAAATATTAGTATTTTCTAGGATTCAAGGATCACTCAAGATCTATATTGAAATTCCATTTCCTAGAGAAATATCAATATTGACATGTTTATTCCATGTGGTCATCCTATTTAAAATTTATTTTTCTTAGACTAATAACAATATATGCAACATTGCCCCCCGGGGGGGCAGCTCAATTGGAAAGTGTCGTGATATGAAGTTCTATGAGGTTTTGAGTTCAACTCCCCCAACTTATCTTGTGTGTCGCATATGAGGCATTGTGGCACACCTAGAGGTTATAGTGGTAGCAGTTGGATAACACAACCACGTGTAACGCGAGTATGTGCCCAACTAGTTGCCAATTCCGCCAGACAAAAAAAAACAAAAAAAAAAAAATCAATATAATCTTAGGGGACAACAGAAATGGATCAATTTTTTTGGTTAAAAAAGTATTCCAAAATTAAACTCATTCAATTCATAAACTTTTGTTCAAAAAATGTTAGTCTACAAAATCATCCATCCAATCCTGGTTGTTTCCAGAATTGGGTTAACATTTTAGGTTATTTTCATAGGTTGAATGGAATTTCAATAAAAGACTATTTTAGTTTTTTTCATAATTTATGGTTTTGATTTTCATTTGATTGGCATAGCAATGTTTTTAAATTAATTTTTTGGGATTGTGGACTCTAACACATTAGGAGTAATTTCTAAGTCAAGAAATGAGAAAACTATATATTCAAAGAATACATAAATTGTAGAGTAGAATTAGTTACAAGTAAAGTTGGTATGGCTTCTTATAATCTAGTTTCTAAGGCATTTCAAATCATTCCATGGTATGATGTTTAAAATTAGACTAGTTTTTTTTAGGAATGATATGGCTAGATAGATTCCTCAATAATTAGATTTTCAAATTTGTGTTTATTTTCAACGTGTGATGAGGACACACCATGATTCTTTGTGTAATTATTAAGAGAACAACTTGAGTTATTTTGTTTCATTTTTTTTAAGAACTTGTGAAGAGAACTTCATTGGACATATTCATGAGTTGTTATTTGCAACCACAGTAAATCAAATAAATGGATTCTCAACATTACATCATTTGTGAGAGCTTTGTCAACAAAGGTTAAGAGAAGGAAAGGAAACCTAGATAGCATGCTATTTTTCCTCAGCATAAACATAGTTTGATTTATGAGTTGGAATCTCACCAATATTTGTTAGTGATAACCACAATATTTACAAGTAAAGAATCATTACCAAACATCTTTTTAAGTCCTATGCAATAACTTATATATAATCACAAGCCTCCAACACACTTGGGAGTGGATTGTAGGATATACTTACTATGACCCTTCAATGCTCTTTAATATTAAGGAAGAAATTATCAAAATAAACAACCTACCTTGGGATTTTAGTAGTTAATTACCAAAAGCAAAGGTAGATATATCTTATTTTTTGTCTGTTGAAATTATGAAATGCAATTAGAAGGGATGACTCATGTGAATTTTTATAAATGTTCTACTACAACATATAATTGTTGATATAGGTATATAATATAAGTTGCTTAATATTGAACAAAGATAGCTTAAAAACATAACACTAACAAATTGAACAATAATACTATTGTCGATATAACCCATAGTATAGTTTTCCATTAATTTGAGTATACACAAGAAAAGGAAATTGAAGGAGAAAACCTTTAAGGGACAAAAATCAAAATTGCTTGTGGAAAGTTCCATAGGTTCATCAAGCACTCCCCATTCTACCTCTATTTTATGGGAACTTTAGAGTCCATTAACTATTATTGAATTATTTACATTACACATATTATTTCAACAAGTTCTATTTTTTATTTATGAAATGTCTAGAGGGAATATAGCACCTTGGTCCTAGAACTATTTTCAATACAATCAATTATTACAATTCCAATTGTGCCTATTTTGATGCTAGATAATTTGATTGTTTAAATCTACTTAGCACTAATTTTGGAAGGATATGAAATCATAATATAATGTTATGTTATGATGGCCTATAAGGATGAGGAATGATCCTAAGATTCCAAATAGAGGGATGAGAAAAAAAAATGCATGGGCGAAGGAAATGGTGTACCAAATATGAGAGAAAATATAACTATGCCAACATTGGCACCTATAATTATAGCTTCCTCAATATATTTTCATTATTAGTGATTGTGTGCATAATGGTCGCCAATTATCATGGTCTTATATTTTCATCTGAGATGAATGAAAATTTATTATAACAATAATAATGAGCCTAAATTCAACAATTTCTTGAAAATGGGTGGATAAGAACATACCAATCCACCAACCTTCAAATTCTATGATATTTAGACAAGAAAAATAAATAAAGTTTTAGGGAAAAACCTTTCAAAATACCTTCCATTGTTATGCTCCTCAGGGGAACCATGATAGAAGCAAACTCACGAAATTTCCAAGTGCTCTAGAGGAGCATAAGATAATAGTTTCAAAAGACATAAAGAAGGGTAGTTGCAAATCTAGTACACGTCGATTTGGAATGAGAAATATGAGTAACACTCTTTGTACACAACGATGACACTTTTTAAAGAATTGAATATATTTGAAGGTAAAGCAATTGTACCATAATTTAGTAATGGTCCTACTAATGTGGAGTTACATTAACAATTCCTGAAGAAAGAAAAGATCAAAATGAAATGGCACTTTATAGAGCAATTTGTAGTTTATATCGTGTATCAGCATATTAAAGGTAATAAGACAATAATGAAAATGCAACCAATTGAATACATGTTCAAATTTTGTATTCCTCCTATGAAGCAATGAAAAGGGGCCATGGTATTTTATTTATTTTGTGAAAGTGCATCCTTTAAGTTGAAAAGAATAATTGCAACTAGCCAAGGACATTGGGGATGACAAGTGTCCTATTTATAGGGGAGAAGTAGGCTTGAAGGGGTGAATGATGAAACACAAGTAATTTTTCTTTGCCAAAATAATGCAACAAGAAATGCTCTTCCATAAAAATAACCTAGGACTCACATCTAGCCCCAATTGCATATCCATGCCTCTAGGAGATGTGACATGATTCAGGGATAAACTACTACCCCATTAATGAGGCATTGTGAGCTTGGGAATCCCAACTTCTAGGAAAATTTCCCAATGTAGCAATAATCAAGGCCCATATGAATGAAAACACAACAACATTAGACTTACAAGTTTGCAAGTTGTTCACTATCGCTAGTAGTTTAAAACTAAGCCAAGAAATTTATAGATTTTCAATATCTAATCAAATAATCTTTTTCCAATGGGCTAAGTTAATAAGAGGACAAACTCATCCCTTTTCTAATGCAATTCTACTTCAAATTCATAAAGGATTTTTCCAAAATTCATGGTTCTGCTTGATTGATGGGGATGTTGACCATAGAAGTTTGTTTCCAAGGGGTTTGACACATTTTAAGATGATTCAGATCAAAGGAGTTTGGAAAAAATGAGTAGATCAAAGCGGAATTTTATCTAACCAAAAAAAGAGAAGGGGGTTTGCTAAAAAAATAATATTTTACACTTGTTAACTAACTGCTTTCCAAATTTACAACACTTGTGTTGAAAATAATGAAAAGGTTCAATAACAAGAATATTAAAAGGAATACAAGTCACAATATCTTAAGATATTTACAATCATTAATGAATGGAATGAGATGGGAATTTCTTCATAACTTTTTTTTGGATTATGGATTTGTGCCTAGGGGAACTATTCACTTTCATATGACAAGAGGACAAAAACAATTCCTAATGTCCATGGGCATGACATTACACCTTACACTTCAAGAAACATTCAAAGTAGATTACATCAGAGGCTAGGTCTTTTTCTAACCCAACCACTATTAAATGCTTCTTTAATGTTCATTGTTTTTTCTTTGCCTCTTTAAAATAGGCTTAAAACAATCAAATCTATGGTTTTGTAGAGATCTATCTCACTTCTTTGTCTAGGTATTGTTATCGCACAATCTATACTTGACCAAGCCCAAAGGCAAGTAGGCCTAGATTGACTTAACACAGAGGTAACCCTATCATTGTCACCCCAATAAGGAACCTCTTTCTCTTTAGGAGGAGGAAAACCTTGCTCCAAGGGAGACTTCCTAGGACCTAGTTGGTTGATGAAGGAGGATAAGAAAAGGTAATACTACCCCTCTCTCTAGGTCACTCAAAAGAATGAAGTCACTTGGAAAGGTTGTGTTAAGGGGTCAAGTGGAAATAAGGTGAATGATACCTGCCCTTTACCAACGAAATAGAAAACGTTATATAATAACCAATGATATCAATGCTTTCAATCAGTGACTTCAATATAAAATGTCTTCTACCAAACAAGTTTATGCATATAAGATAGATGTGTAGAAATAGTAATAAATCCAAAAATTGTAACTTATAAGGACAATGTAATCAAATATAAAGACCTTGCAATGATAATACTTTTGTCAGTTACAACTTCTAGATTAATAGGAGCCAAGAAATTACTTTAAAAGGCTACCAAAGTACTTATAATAGAAGCAAATAAATAGCTATGACAGTAGCAAACAAATTCAGAAAAAGTACCTTACTAAGGAAATTTAGTGAACACTTTTAGCATTTATTGATTGTGGCTTGCCTAGTACAAATTATGGGTGGCTTATCAATCAACAAAAGGGTTCAACAGGCTGTCAAAAGTACTTGTAATAGTAGCAAAATAAGAGTGATGACAGCTGCAAGAAACCTTCAAAATGCACTTTGTGAAGAGCAATTTAGGCACAATTTAAATCCAACTGATAATACTTTGCTTCATGAAAATTTCTGGGTTGGTTTAGTTAACTTATAAGTTAAATGGGTTGTTATATAGTGGCTTTAGTAGTGTTAGTAACAACATCAAGTTAGTACCTTAAAATTAGGTTAGTAGGTTAGGTCACGTTGGTAGAGATAGCAAGTGAAGTTGAGTGTAGTCTTGTCAAAGAATAGGACAAGAGGACTAGTGCCTTCAAGGGTAATGGATTCAAAGTGGATGGCTTCTTCTAAGGTTGCATATCAATTTATGATAATGCATGAAAGTCCAAGAGGGAAAATGCATAGGAGAAGTAGTAACTTAAGTCCCCCTATGCATTTACCTCAAGAGACAAGATGCTAGGGTGTACGAAATTCTAGGCCCTAACATCTTGATCTCCTTAGGATTTTTATGGAGTAAAACTTATGCAAAGATAACTAAGTCAAAATACTTAGAGTGTTATCAATTTAGGGCTCTAGGAATTTTACTAGTTATTAGATCAATTCAATGAAAAGTTTGGCAAATAGAAAGTAAGAAAGTAGTAATTTATGTTTCTTACCTCAAGCATTAAGTACACTGTGCAATTTCATTATCTTGTATGAGAAAATAAAACCATACAAAAACCGTTCAATAGATGAAAAAAATGCATATTTTACTTACTTGCACCAAGAATAATCATGAGAATACCATGCAAGATCACCATAAAAAATTCCAAGATTGATCCAAGTTGCAAAAAATAGCCTTATACAAGAGTGTGGCTCACAATTTCAGATGATAACCCTCACTAGGGTGAAAATTTCAGACCTCTTGTCTTGTATGACAAGTTCTTGTGAAAATAAATGTCACTTTCTGCTTATTTATACAAAATTTAACCTAAAATTAATTTTAATTCATAATAGATGGGTCGACTTGGCCAGTTTTTTACACAAATTAAATCTAGACAAAATAAAATTAATTTGCATCTAAAAAACACTCTAGGGGTGACTTCATTCCCCTCTAGGGCAACGTTGAGCCTCAAATATGGAACATCGGGCAGGAAAGGTGAAACGTTGGGCCTCCAAAGGCTTGAAACCCTGCCCATATGTGCCAATGCCTCATAAATGTCATCCAACATGAAACCCTATCTCTAGATGATGTCTAGGGATATCATGGTGACATCTAGGGCCCTCAAGGGCTAACGTCCATGTGCGAAAAGCAAGATCCCTCGGGTCTAGGTCTGCAAGGGTGCCTCCAAAGGAAATGTCCTTCTTTCTCCCAGTGCAAGTTTTCAATCTCTTCTTACCCCTAGCTGGGGTTTCAACATCCATCGGTGGGCTTTGAGCCCTCCAGGGGTTCATAACTCATAAGGATCATAGCATGTAAATTAGATCCAATAATTAAATTACCCAAACATGTGCATCAAACCCCCCTTAAACCCAAACAAATGCTCAAAGACGTTATGCAATTTGACAAGTTAGGTTTGGAGAGGGTCTTAGGGCATTCTATTGGGATAACCTCTCTTAAGTTTGGGGTGTTTCCCGGGTGGAGTATAGTCCAAGTCATGTAACTGTATGAGGTGTCGTGCAGTAAATATTTGGGCATGGGGTGCATGTGATAACAAAGAAATGTAAAGTCTTACCTATGGGTGCGTTTGTGGAGGGCGTGTTTCACCTTTTCATGAATGCAATTGTTTCCTAGCCCGTTCATTGCCTTTTACTCTTAGCTTTATTTCTTTTGATATTTTTCTCTTGTGCTTCAAGGAAATAGTTGAGGGGCACCTCCTAGATTGATGGCCATAGGTGACAGCATTATCCACAAGCATTTCACGAAAATGAGAAGGTTGGCTCATGATGATACCCCCTTTCTCTTGGTTATGCCACCAAGATCCACTACCTTGGTTTGGTAACCAGATAGGTGGTAGTTTCATACCACTACATTCCCATGGTCATAATAGGTCAACTCGTGATGAGACCTCCTATCCATAAACTAGTACCTTGATTTTTTATGTTTATCTTGTGGGTCCCCCTTTCTCATTAATAAGATTTTCACTATTTTCTTGGGGATCCCTAGGCGAAGTATCTCGAAGTTTTCAAAATTGGCTTTTAACTCTTGCGAGCTACTTTTACCATCTAGGCCTTTAGCCCCTTCTTCCCATAAGGTAAGGTACAACCCTTCTTAGTGTATCCAATCCCAATGCCCAAACAAGGAAAGGGGATATGAAAGGAGTAAATATGGAAAGTGGTAAGTATGGAGGGAACAGACGATGACTTTTCACAAATCCACCCAGTAGAAACCCATCCTAAAGGGAAATCAACTTATTAGGGCACCATGCCACCCTTCCAGGTATGAACGAGGCAAAGAGAATAATTTCCAAGAAAACATTATGAAATGAAGAAGGATTCAATACAACATGTTCAAGTGCTTCAAAAATCAGAGTGATACATACCATGATACCTGAACTCATTACCTCATGGAACAAGACTCATCGCTACTTCAAGACCAGGCAAGTGTGATGGATATTGTTGTTGGTGATAAGTTGATCACACTGAAGAAAAGAGGGGCCCTCCAGGGCCATGCTCAAGTCGTCTAGCTCTCGATACTCCATGTCTAGGACCTGTGGGCCTCGAGACGTGATCTCCTTAGTTATCCCTAGGCTATGGAATAACATCTGGCTCCAACGCAGGGACATGTGCTCACCATAGAGCGCATGATAACCTCAACATCTCTAGTATGACATGTGCCTGCTAAATCTCAACAAAAGATATCAGTAATCCCTAGGGTGGTGATATCACCCCTCGTTCATATATGATAAAATAAACAAATAAGAGAATATCTAGTCTAACATATGATTATGAGCATACATATATACATAATGAATCAAGACAATATGAAAATGCAACTACAACTATAGTAACATGATATCCATTGGCATGTAGAATGGATGGAAATTCCTACCTATCCTAACTTACATGTACTTACATGTGAAATGTCAGGTATAAGCATACCACCACTACAACCACACTAGAAATGTATCATAACACTTTCCTATGTGATTCATCATAAACCAAAACAATGACAAGTTAAGCCCAAAATTAACATGAGTTAGAGCATGCATTATATCATAGGAAATCGTAAATTCTAGCTCATGGAGGCAGGAGGGAGGGACAAAATCATGCCAAGTCACCCTTCCAAAAGAGCGATCAATCCATCTCAGAAAAGGATCATGAGAAGTCAAGGACTCAAATGTTTGGCTCAAAGAATCTGAGATTTGACTACCTTGGACGACATCACTCCATGAGGTCTAAGAAGGGATTAACAAGGACTTAGAGGGCAGCTGACAACTTCTCAGGGGAAAGCTGAAAGATTGAGATAATAAACTTCTTAAAGAATTCAACCTCCCCTTGAATTATAATGGAAAGTTTTTCCCTAAATAATACTTGAAACAAGAGACATGTTCCCCAACTGCATCCTTAGTGACATAACAAGGTAAAGCAATCGGAGGGATCTAGACAACCTTGTCATAAGTATCCTTCTTCAAGAAAGCAACATATTCTTTATCAAAATTTGAGCATAATAGTGGCTGATAATCTTCTTCATAGAATAAATCCAAGTGCTCAAAGGAATACTCATCAAAATCCTCAAGGTATGACCAAAAATTATCAGGAGAAAATTGCACTGGGTCATCCTTGGGTGCTTGGAAAACTTTTGTAATTATATCATCATCTTGTTGCCAAACGTCAAAATTATTAGGAACATCATATGATTTTCTTAAGGGAAACATTTGAATATATCCTTTCATATCATAAATGGGATCCTCAATAGAACCAATCACATCACATTTACATCTTCCAACATGTATGAACTCATCAATATTATCAACCATGTCACCACCTTTCTCCTAACATGAAGGATTTAATGCATCCAAGGGATCCTCTAATACTTCTTTTCCTTCCAAATCATAAAATAAAGTATCATCAAAATTTTGGAAAGGGAAATAACTTATCGTGTTCGATTCTTGTTGTGCAGGAGTATCAAAGGCTTGGATGACTTCATCAAATGGAAGAGCATCCAGTACATCATTCCCAATACTCATCTCTTTAATCATCTTTCTCCTTCATCGGAAAATGAAGGACCTAGATCTTCCAAGGGTTTCTTTACTTCTTCACCTTCTAAATCATAGAACAAAGGGCCATCAAAAACCTAGAAAGGAAAATGATTCACCTCATTCTCTTAGTCTTGTGCAAGAGAGATAGGATCTTGAAGAGCTTCATAGGATGGAGGAGCGGATACTAGTACTTCATCCTCATAACTCACTTCTTTAGTCAAGTATTTACTGCATTCTATTGAATCATGGGAAAAATATTGCTCCTCTTCAAGGGGTTGACAACCTTCTATATCAGGGAGTTCTTGGTATTGAGTATAGTACACATCCCTGAGATCTTCCACAAGCTCAGTCGTGAATCCTTCATCCTCTAGGGCTATTGTGAGATTTCGAAGGGCATCTTCATATGTATGGCATTGTGTTTTCACAAACTCAATAAACCTACTGATGATTTCTACGAAAGATGATATATCATTATCTTCGCAACAACCCTTAATCCAATCTTGCAAAAAAGACGGCAGGGAAAGTAGGAACAGTTTTACCAAAATATCCTCCCCTTCAAATTCTATCTCACTTATATACTTCAAGAATTCTACAATGTGAGTAATTGGGAGGCCTCCGAATCCTGGAGAGTTGTTTAACCATTTTTTATCAAGATAATGTGGGTATCCTTGAAAACTTTCAAAATTAATAGTTGGATACACTTGTTCCCAGGGTGCCATGATCCCATATCTTGGAAATATCACAAATTTGAGAGTAAGGTGGCACCTTGGAAAAGGTCAGTGGAGTCGTCAGATATCCTATTAAGGATTATCAAAGGGAGTGAGGGAATCACCCTCAGTGGAGTCTCCAGATAATCTTTTTGAAGTGAAGGCTTTGAGTAAAAGACTTACCGAAAAAGTGTCATTGAGGAATATTGACTCAGTGTTCCCCAACAACGGCTCCAAAAATGTTATCGCACAATCTATACTTGCCCAAGCCCAAAGGAAAGTAGGCCTAGATTGACGTAACACAAAGGTAACCCTATCATTGTCACCCCAATAAGGTACCTCTTTCTCTTTAGGAGGAGGAAAACCTCGCTCCAAGGGAGACGTCCCAGGACCTAATTGGTTGATGAAGGAGGATAAGACAAGGTAATACTACCCCTCTCTCTAGGTCACTCAAAAGAATGAAGTCACTTGGAAAGGTTGTTTCAAGGGATCAAGGGGAAACAAGGTGAATGATACCTACCCTTTACCAAACAAACATCAAACGTTATATAATAACCAATGATATCAATGCTTTCAATCGATGACTTCAATATAAAAGATCTGCTACCAAACAAGTTTATACATATAAGATAGATGTGTAGCAATAGTAATAAATTCAGAAATTGTAACTTATAAGGACAATGTAATCAAATATAAAGACCTTGCAATGATAATACTTTTGTCACTTACAATTTCTATATTAATAGGAGTAAATAAATGACTTTAAAAGGTTGTCAAAGTACTTATAACAACAACAAATAAATAGTTATGACAACAACAAACAACTTCAGAAAAAGTACCTTACTAAGAAAATTTAGTGAACACTTTTAGCATTTATTGATTGTGGCTTGCCTAGTACAAATTTTGGGTGGCTTATATATCAACAAATGGGTTCAACAGACTGTCAAAATTACTTGTAACAGCAGCAAAATAAGAGTGATGACAACTGCAAGAAACCTTCAGAAATTCACTTTGTGAATAGCAATTTAGGCACAATTTCACTCCAACTGATAACAATTTACTTCATGCAAATTTCTAGGTTGGTTTAGTTAACTTATAAGATAAATGGGCTATTATATATTGGCTATATCAGTGTTAGAAACAACATCAAGCTAGTACCTTAAAACTAGGTTAGTAGGTTAGGTCAAGTTGGTAGAGATAGCAAGTGAAGTTGAGTGTAGTCTTTTCAAAGAATAAGATAAGAGGACTAGTTCCTTCAAGGGTAATGGAGTCAAAGTGGATGTCTTCTTCTAAGGCTGCAGATCAATTTATGATAATGCACGAAAGTATAAGATGGAAAATGAATAGGAGAAGTAGTAACTTAAGTCCCCCTATGCATTGACCTCAAGAGACAAGATTTTAGGGTGTAGGAAATTCTAGGCCCTAGCGTCTTTCTCTCCTTAGGATTTTTATGGAGTAAAAATTATGCAAAGATAACTAAGTCAAAATCCTTAGAGTGCTAGCAATTTAGGGCTCTAGGGTTTTAATAGTTACTAGATCAATTCAATGAAAATCTTGGCAAATAGAAAGCAAGAAAGCAGCAATTTAAGTTTCTTACTTTAATCATTAAGTACACCGTGCAATTTCATAATCTTGTATGGGAAAATAAACCATACAACAAACCATTCAAGATGACAAAAATGCAGATTTTACTTACTTGCACTAAGAATAATCATGAGAATACCATGCAAGATCACCATAAAAACTTCCAAGATTGATCCAAGTTGCAAAAAATAGCCTTATACATGAGTGTGCCTCACAATTTCAGCCAATAAACCTCACTAGGGCACAAACTTTAGACCTCTTGTCTTGTATGACAATTTCTTATGAAAATGAATGTCACTTTCTACTTATTTATACCAAATTTAACCTAAAATTAATTTCAGTTCATAATTAATGGGTCGACCTGACCAGTTTTTTACACAAATTAAATATCAACAAAATAAAATTAATTTGCATCTAAAAATCACTCCAGGGTGATGTCATGCCCTCTAGGGTGACGTTGAGCCCCAAATATGGAACACCAGGCAGGGACAGTGAAATGGTGGGCCTCCAAAGGCCTGAAACCCTGCCCATCTATGCCAATGCCTCACAAATGTCGTCCAAGATGAAACCTTAGCTCTGGATGATGTTTAGGGATATAATGGTGACGTCCAGGGCCCTCAAGGGCTAACGTCCATGTTGGTGCAATTATATGCATAATATATTACCAAACATAAATTACCAACTGGGATTCGTAATCAACAGAGTTGTTATACTATATGTGCCAACAACAGGTGATTTATCTATGTCTGATGAGTATATCAATATTAATAACGCTTCAAAACACACACTCTATTTTGCAATCCTTAATCTATGTTTTACACATTGTGCAAAAATTAAAGAACACAATTCAAAGAAAAGAATCTAGCTAACATGCACTCCAAAGGCTCTCTTACAGGAAACAAGATCGTCCATTTACTAGCTCATGAAGGTGAAAGATGGATTTTGATCTTACCCTGTAGTCACTCACTTTAGTATCAACTTGCAAGCTGTCTAGTTCTGCACACTCTTCAAATCAGAAAAGGAAATTCAATGCAACCTGGAAATTCTGAAAAGTTGCTTTATTTCTACACAGGAAACAGAGGTTTTAAATGAAATGTTCTATTTGCTGGATCATGTAATGCAAAGGATGGACTCTCAAATTGTTCCTGTACTGACACACTTTGCAAGATAAAAGCTAAGATTAAAAGGACTCAATTCAGAAATAAATGATCACACACAGAAATCATAAATGTTCACACACAGAAATTATAAATGATTATAAATCTACCACTAGATTATTATTCACAGCTTTTGATGCATCCACACTTAGATTATATTGTAACTCACAACTTACTTAAATCAAAAATTTCTACTTACAACTGATATGTACAGAATCACTCTACAGATATACTTACATAAATTAGATCTATGTTGCAATTACAGTGAGCTTCCCAAGTTGGACCGGTGGGCCCTTGCCAATGCCAACATGGCAGCCTAGAGGGAACTCACAGAATAATAAACTTTAAATAACACATTGAGTCAATGAACTTAATCTCATATTAATTCTTCAGCAAGTTTACAAAGACAATATGTTCAGAAATCCAATTTGCAGCATAAATATTCTTCTCCTTCAAGAACTAGTATTAAAAAATATCAATTCCTCTCCTTTTGGCTTAGAGCCATCACTCAATTTATATACTTTTTACATTACAAATTTGTCTCTAGAAAATCCAATCCCAATCAAAACCATTTTCCATCAATGGAGGTCGAGTACAACCATTAGCTAATCAAGGAAATGCAATTCCCACGAATCTGGGCATGATCCTAGAATTTCTAGAAAATTGGCAATGATTTAGGATGAATTGTTACCCCTGAGTTGGAGGTCCACACATGTGAAATCTTGGGATTCTAGAAATGTGTCCACATGAAAACGTCACTCTGGACAAAACCCATGTCCCCAAATTTTGATATTCATCGTTATCTACCCGAAATTCGAGGTGCAAATCCAGTATTGGAATGCTAGTACCGGAATCCTGTAGGTAGAGGTTTAGTATCGGATCAACACAGTCACACCATGAGTACCGAATTAGGTGCATGGGAAGTACTGGAATGGGTGCAAGAATTGGTATTGGAATAGCACAGAGTGTGTTGGTACCGGAATGGATGTTTAATTGTGCTAGTACCGGATGCCATGTTGTGCGGGTACCGGAATAGATGGAGTTTGGGTACCAAAATAGTGAGGTGTTGGATCAAAACTGCTTAAGATTCAAATGATTATGATCATACAAAATAAAACATTTAATTAAATTAACTCAAGAAAACTAAACAAATCATGCCTTAATCATAAGTTACCTCTCTATGCACATGAACAAGGTCATCAAGTGTATTTATGGAGGAAACGGTCAAGTATATACTCACAGCATAGGTAAAATAGGCTCAGATAGAGGGTAATATAGGGCATTAGAAGTGTCAAAATGGAGACTCAACATTCCCCCATGCTTAATTCATTGCATGTCCCCATGCAACAATGATCTTCAAAATTTAAAAATTGATGATACTCTTCACTCTATCAAGCATTCCCTGAAGTTCCACCTTTCTTCGACTCCTCAAGTTCTCTTTCAAGTAACCTACTATACAATATAAACTTCCTGACCTATGCTTCACACTTCTTACCCATGGAAAAGTAGTTATGATAGAAAAGTGGAGTCATGAGTAATAGATTAGATATGTTAGTGATTTGACGTTAAGTCTTATCCAATCTGTTGTGGATCATAGTTAGGAGAAAGGGTTGGATGTGACTCTAATATGATTATAGGATAGTGGCCAAGAGATTTCAAAATTACTTTGACTAATAGGCCCCCCTGGCTAGATTACCTTTAAAATAAAAGTGATATAGCATAGTTTAGATCTCATTTGAAGAGAGGAACACATAAAAGAATACATCCCAAGATGATTAACTCGTTTCTTATCCAAGTTTTTAAAGATGAAGCTCTTATTGCTTAGGTAAGGTGAATTACATATAATGAGGGTCCCACTTCTCATGCAAACCTATTTATTTTAAATAGAGAACTCTAAACTGGATACTTGAAGGTTCTTAAGAACATCATCCGAGAGATATAAAGGTCATCTCCTAGCCTTGATTTGATAATGCTTCAGAATGAGACCCAAGGGTTTTTGTTCAGTTTCAGGTGTGCCACTTTATGTTTTTCAACTCCTTTTACCTGACATAGCCCCGCTTCCAACAGGCCTGTTCAGTACCCAGGCAGGTTTGCCTTAGTACTGTTATCGCACGGTTTGTAGGAAAGTTCCAAAGGGCTTGAAACCGGCGTAACAGGAGCTTCCCCACCCACTGTCACCTCGATGGGGAGCTCTTTCTATTCAGGAGGAAAAGTCCAAGGGAGACGTCCCTAAGGCAATATGGATTAAGGAAGGCTAAAGAGTAAAGGCCAAGTCAAGGAAAACTCCTTCCACAGATTGTTGCCCAAGAGGAGATAGTCAAAGAGAACAATCCACTGATGAAATGCACATGTTTGTGAGACAAGACAAAGAGAAAAACTAGAATGTGCTTGCAGTGGGTTAGTACTTCATAAATATTTCAAGACTATCTCTTAAACATATATATGAGCATAAGATCAATGCTATTATTGACGAAGTCAATGATAGCCTATTAAAGTCAAAGATTTATATCACTTCACCAATAAATTCATAAAGAGACAAAGCATTCAATGTTTCCAATTAAAAACCATGTATCATATCACTAATGCAATGTCAAATCAGCTCATATATAATACCATACAGCGTCGCCTATACTATCTTTGTTGCAATGTATGACGTCAAGCATTCATCAATGAGTCAATTAGATGACAAAGAGAAAAAACGTTTTGTTAAATAAGCTTAGGGACACAACTATTAACTCAATGTCAATCAATAGAGCTGCCAAATGTCACAACGTTGCAGGTATAAGTAAAGAACAAAGAGTATGACGTCATCCCTATACAAGTTTTGTTGTAGTTACTATGACGTCAGCTTCATCAACAAGTCAATTTGAGAGGAGAGGAGCACAACTTCACACCAATCAATCTTATAAATAGTCAATAGCTCAACACCAATCAAAGAAAGTGACAGAGTCAAAACATGTAAGGTCTAAGCAAGAGCTCTAGCAAAGTATGACGTCACTTCTATATAAAACTTGTTGTCTGCAGGTTAGCTAGCCAATGGTGG
>JASDQU010104684.1:203939-234236 GCA_032191745.1 Picea mariana | reverse complement strand
TATATATATATATATATATATATATATATATATATATAATCAATACTTCACCTTTGTAAAACATTGGCCATTTTTTTCCAATGGGTTGGTGGGGATGCAAAGCACCCACCTCAGATACAACACCTCATGAGAACATGTACCACATGATGATTCGATAGGGGCGGTTCAAGGTACTTGACACAAGTATTTGGCAATAAGAAAATGATGCTCCAAACAGGGATTGTTATCCCTAAAGTTGACCCTTGACTGCAACAGAACCAAGCTAGGGCACCTCAATTGTTACAATGATTGATTGGTTTGGGTTATGGATGAAGGAGGTTGGATGGGTTAAGGATCTAGTAAAGTTCATCAGCTAGATCTCAAAACATGGGCAGTACCTCATGTGGTCAAGGGAATTCACTTTGATGATTATAAAAATTAACAATTGGGTATAAGAGGAATGGCGAGAGAAACACAAAACACAAGTAAAAAATCTGTTTGTTAGTGTGAAAAATATTTCCAAGTTCCAAATATCATTTAAAACCTGAAACGTATATCGGAATATATTTTACAAAGACAGGTAATTGACAGCAAAATCTTCATTTTAATCATAGTTGACTCTGTGTCAACATGAATGCATTGCAGAAATACTCATTATATTCAAATAAGACAAAAATAAAGTGCATAGATACAAGATCAAACCATCAAAATGTTTGCTCCCTGAGTATAAGATGCTACATGAATAAAGCTCTTTCTATTACAATTTCCAAATCTCCCAATCTAGCCATTCGAGCCATGCTTTCCTTTAAGAGGAAGCCTCCCCTTTCAATAAGATCTTAATCTGATTATTTATATTAGTCACAAAAATCTGAATTTTTAAGAAATAATAATTATCATGAAACAAAAAGCCCGATCCATTGCAAGAATTCTGAAAAAAATGAATTTGAATGCCGATATTGTTAGTACTAGAAGTCTCACCTAGACTGATATAGGTGTGAGCCTAGTACCCATCAAAAACTTGTAGACTTTTTAAACATAATAGTGTATTTCAATGCGTAGAAAATGGGTGAGAAGCGTAGTTAAAATATCAACACAAAACCTCCACAAAATATATACCAATAAGAAAGGCTTGAATAGTCTTAGACCAGCATTTAGAATATCAAATGGAAAGATGGAAAACTTAGCAGAAAATGTGAAATACATTTATCAGGTTACATCAGGAAATTCTGAAACACATATAGTATAAATCTCATCAAATAGGAACCTCCTAATAAACAAGACAGCAATACTTTAATAACACTTGCACCAATAACAAACAGTAAATCATTTGCTGCATTAAGGAACAAGAACTAGGATGAAACCATCATCAATAGCTAGCATAAAAGTAAGATTGAAACACATATATGACAGTAGAAGAAGAAATTGATCCTTAATTATTCAATATTATTAACTCTGATACATACAGTCTGGAAACATTGTTACAGTTGAAAGTAAAGATATGAGTCCCACGATAGCTACTCTCCTCTTTCTCTAAGAGTTACATCCATCATAAAATATCCAAATACATCAAAAATATCTCTAGGAGTTTGCAGCTTGCCCCATGCATTGGATTATGTGCCTTAGAGATATGTGGCAATAGATAGACAAACAAAATTCCAATAAACTACTAGATTTCAAGAAGTTGTTGGCAGTATTAAATAAAATTGCATCCAACTCATTTCATGGAGATTTAATGAAGCTCGATATAAGGTACAAGTGCCCCTTGATGTCTAAATTCCTCCTAGGGAACCATTCGAACCTCCTCAGACAGGTGGCATCCCTCCTATAGCTCAGATTTATCAGACTGTTAGAGTTTGTAGCGCATCTACACGATTCGCTGCAAACTTTCCTATAGGTGATGTTTTAAACTTTTCTCCCAAACAACGAACTGGGTCAGGATGTTTTTTTGTCAGAAAGTCAAAGATATTAAGTTTATCCTCCACAAACAATTTTAGAAAAACCCAGTTTGTATATTTCAAGATATGATGAAAAAAATATTTTGTTGCTTACTAATTTTCTGGAAATTGTTTTAATTTTAGCAGTTCGTGGTGCCTTCAACAGAATGCACTGCAAACTTCCTGTAGATGTCATTTTGTTTTTCGATCACTACAAATGATGTCAAAACCATGGAGACAAGATTCAAACCTCTGCTAATTCCTTATATAACCTCTGAACCATGCATGATGACTCTCAAAAACAGCAAGTGAACAAAATCATGAATAGCATAAGACAAAAATGTTCTTTAGAGTTGTGAACCAACATATATGAGAAACCATGACAAAACTAATATACTGCTGCAAAAAAAAAGGTGCTCCATATGCTCCTTTAATTGTTGCACTTATTCCTTTGGTGAGTATCCATGAAAACTAAATCAAAACCCCCCTCTAATAATAGTTGCTACCAGAGTATGTGATGGAAAATAGTAAATGAAGGTTTTACCACTAGATTTGTAAGAATTAGGGTTTGTTGGAAAAATGATTTGTGCTTAAAGAAACAATACAGAAACTGAAAGAGACTGAAACTGAGAAATGGAGGTAAATATAACAACCTAAAACTAAAATAAACCTCCAATAGACAAATTTATGAGCGATTGTGTAAAACAGAGGGTTTGTAGTGCAATTTCTCAGTTTGCAGCGAATTGACACTTTGCAGCAACGAATTTTTAGTCTAGGGTTTCATCAGAAGATTTGCATTTTCAAAGGTAAGGAGACGAATATTATGTTGAGTGAGGTGATGTTTTTCAAACCTGATTGAAAGTGAGGTCAGCTTGGGTTTTAGCAAATGTGTTAAACAGAGGATTTGTAGCATAGTTTGCAGCGAATTTGGAGTTTGCAACAACTGGGGTTTGCAGTGAGTAGGGTTTTGACAATAGGATTTTAGGTAAAAAATGAAACAAGTACCTGACATCAAATCCCACTCCCTATTGCAGAGAACCAATCCTATCATCCCTTTGATCTTCCACCATCGACCTCTTTAGAGAGTTTGCAGCGAAATAGTTTGCAGCGCTAGTTACAAGCAAGTCTATCAATCTGTAGCACCATTTACAATTTGTAGTGAGCTGAAACAGTCTACAACGCCTTCTTTACAAAAGGAAAATAATATATAAAATGACAAACCGTCCCTTTGAAAACGACCCTTTAGAGTTGCTTGATGATGTAATGGCACTGAAAACTAGAATTCATCATTAGAGACTTTTGCAAAATGATAATCATAAAAAGATTTAGCAGATGTGCTATTTTAAAAATACTGTGTACTTTAGGAGAGTCTCTTGACTCCTGAACATTCCATGTGTTAACATATGCCAAATTTTGAAATCTAGAGCTGTATGTTGATCGGATTTGCCAATTATGTCCTATAACAAAAAATTGTTAGAAAATGAATTTGACATTGATTTTCCTACTTCAAATATGGGATTTGATCTATCAATATTTGTTCTGCCACATGTGTTTTAGTTGCACTGATTTTGATCCATAAATTTATGTCTCCAAGAATGGAATACAATCCTCCTTTGAATTTTAATTTTATGTATAGAGATATGGAATCGATTCCTTAATTGATAACTGGGAATCTAGAAATGATGAAATATGTCTCTCGTTTCTAATTAATTGCTTTTAATTTATGCTCTTTATTTTTTAAATGCTCTGCCTCCTAGAAATATGGAACAACCTCAAAACCTCCTCAATGCCATTTGATTATTCTTGTCACTTTCCACAACAATGATTCCAATCGACAGAAGCCAAACCCTCTTCAAAAGCTCATATCCCCTCCTTGTACTTACACAATGATAAAAGAGTTTGAGCCTTAAATTCAAGCCATTTCCTAGAATGGGGGGAGACTGAAAGAGCCTCATTTACTAGATGAAATGCATGTGAAACACTTTCTAAGTTTTTTTAACTAATAAAGTTTACTACTTCATTGGTCGCATCGTCCATTTGAAGCTCATGTAGTAATCTAAAGGGTTCCCCTTTTTCATGTCTTTCTCTACTTTGGTTAGCCATTCGTAGGCTTCTTTGAGATACTGAGAATTATTGCCTAAATTCCCAAACCTTCTCACTCCACCTTTAAATACATGAAAAATCTTCCCCGGAGTTAGTATAATGGCATCATTATAGGGTTCTTTGAAGCTACATGTGACCCCTTGAACCCATCAAACAGAAATCCAACAAATGTAATAACAACACTATGATCACTTCCCATGGATGTTTCTATCATGGCTTTGTTTCTCGGCACTCAGGCCCTCTCATGATGTTTGCTTGTTTCAATATCTTGAGCCCTGGTATAGTATTAATGTGCTTGAGCGCTAACCCGACACTTGATGTAGACATTTTGTTGCTTTCATAACAATCAATATTTCATCCAACATTTGGGTTTTCGCTCTTTACCCTCTAGAAGGTTCCATTGGCGTTCTACAATTTATATCTCAGTGATCTTGACACTTGGATTCGATTTTGGGTACTTGATGATGTTTGGTCATTGTCATGTAATTTGTTTCATACTAGACAACAAGCTTCATACCGAGAATGGCACTATCCTTTGTTGATATTTGGGGCTTGACATTTAGATGTGTGCCTTGTCTTGTGCAGTGGCTAATATCCCACATGCACATGGGAGAAGTATTTTTATATGTTGACATATTCGAATATATTGCAATGACTTAAACGCGTAGTGCATGGCCTTTTCGTCCCTTGTCGGCTCCCCTTGGCGCTCGGTGCTTATCATGCACTTCTGGAAACTTGGTGTTGGATCTTGATGATTGATGGACTTCGATGTTGTAGGTTGGTGTTCGAACCAAACTGGGGATTGGGTTAAAACCCAATACTTTTTTATAAAAATGATAAAACCTAAGCATGCCCGAAAGCCTTAACCAAAACCCATTTTAATAGAAAATACAAAAACTTCTACAAAAAATTATAAAGAATTTATAAGTGCTAACACCTACAAATACCAAGAAGAAAGTTGAGATCCTGAAATATAGGAATTAATGAATCCATTCCATTCCCAATATTTTTGGTAGCGGTCTTTTAAATTTTTATATGAGTGGTGTTTCTAGAACTCTAAACTTTTTGTAGCAATTCCATTTATATGCTTAACATATCTGCTACCAGATGAGGAGGATTTTGACATGCAAATTTGGGAATTAACAGGAGTGATACATGCAACCTTTAATTCATAGTTATGGCTAGTACATAATCATTCTTCCACCAGCTCTTCAACACCATCATGGTATTGACCATTTTTAATGTGGATGATACCAAAGAGAGGGTCACTCAGGTGGGATTGCAGCCACATGATTACGAAAGAACAACTTTTCCTCGCAGCATTATCATTCTTAGTGGCATTCCCTGGTAACGACAGACCCTCCACGTGATAAAGGAAGGGCACTAACTCCCCCATTATGAAAAAAAAAATTCAAACATGTGCTAGCCCCTCTACCTTTCGGTGGCCCTGACCTCCCTTCAATCTATCTCTGTAAAATTGGATTTGGAAATGGTGTATGTCTAAGGTTATCGTCATGGCTACCATCAAGGGCATCTACACTACGTTGACCCTTCCAACTCTAGAAATTTAATCCCATAACTTCCATGTATACGGGTGCAAATGGATTCTCATGTAAGGACCAAGGAATTCCAAGAAACTACTCCACCCTATTTACGCGAGGAAATGGTGAACATCGAAGATGAAATCCTTCTAGAAAGGAATCTCATACATGACTAGGAAATTGATACAAAAATTAGCACTTGGGTACCATATGTTGGAAGTTCCAAAGTGAGAGACACTAAATATTGGAAGATCATGGATTTATATTGTCACATTAAGACATTCATGGGAAAAAAATTACAGGACAGGGACCAGGCCCGTGAGGAAATACTCCTACAATTATACGAGATACAACTCCAACTCAAGAAAATCAAAGTTAGGCTCTTGAGACAAGATCTGTAAGATGTTTTTCAGCCACCAGCCAACCCCTACCCCAAATTCCTAAGCCTGGTCAAGGGTTAGGTAGGACATCTCTCGATTAATATTCCAGTATATTTAATCTGTTGTTTATCCTAGACCAGTTTTATCCGCAATGTTATATTAACTATGTAAGGCCCATTATAAAATTGAACTAGTTAAATTGCTTCAATATTTTTTGTCTTAATTCAGAATCTCTATCAAATTGTATGGAGAGATGCCTTATACCATTTCTCCTGGTCTAGTTTCCCTAGTGCCAAGCCAACAATGAAGTGTTTTTTGTATAATTTTTCCTTATTATGATAAATACAAATAGAATTGTGTGCTTACAAAATAAAACATTGGCCATTTTTTTGAAGGTTTTTTTATAGGTTCATGTAAGCATTGATCGATAGGATTAATTGAATGCATTAGTCCCTGTTTCAAGGGACCAATAATTGATAAAAGGGTGGCATTAAGTTACTTAAGATGGAAGGCTCTTAGCTCAAAGATTACATAAGTTTTCTAGCAACTTGGGTCACATGTGAACAAAATGTGACCACTTAGATGCATAGAGGAGATTTAAAGTCGTATATTAGAGGTAAGAGGGATTTTTATATAATAGAAACAACTTTAAAATGCATAGTTGTGAGGTGTATTTGACTTTTTTATGGGTATTTACAAAGCACACATAAAAAACGCACAATGGAGTACTTTTTTTTTAAATTAAACTGAAGATATTTTTATGTATATAAGAGGTTGCTCCATGGAAAAATAGTAATCATAATGTTTACAAAGTTTGGCTCATATCTATATGATTCTTCTCCTGCTATCCTATTGTCAAAAATACTAAAGTGCTTCTTATGCATTTTTGAAATTGAGTTATCGTATACTTTTATGTATCGCCCAAGAAAAAAAATACATTTGAAGTACATAATTCAAAGGACTGATTCATTGTCGGGTGCCTCTTGAAATTATCCTTGGCTAGAATCATTGTCTTCATTTTCCATAGGTTCCACGTCTCGTCCTCCTTGTGCCTCTTCAAAATTTTATGTATGAGATACTCTTGCATTCTAGTTATTTGAGTCTAAATTGGATTGTTGTGACATCGTCATTGCTCTTAATTGTTGGCATTCTTGTTCTAGGGTGTCCATGTGCTAGAGAAGTGTCACCATTGTTTGCTCAAGGGAACTAGTCCTCTTTATTTCCAACTCTAAAGTATCAATACATTGTAGGATTATAGTTACAATCAATTTAATTTCATTGAACTTGCTTAAAACTTCCCTGAATTTCACCATGTTTCCCTCAACCATGTATTATTTCCTGCACAAAATGCACTTGATGTCACTTCAAGAGGGGTCCATAATGAGATGAAGAGGGTTCCACAAATTTTCAATTTTTATCCAATAGATGTCCCAGAATTCAAATCCCTAATGGAGGCAAACAATATACTGCCACTTGCCAAAAGAGAACCTGAGTGAAGTCTTTTTCCTATAACAATTCTAAAGCAAACAAACCTTCTACACATGTGAGTTCCAGGAACATTTAAATTTCCCTTCCCCATTCCTAAAGGGTTCTTTTTTTCCAAGGTTAGTGAAATCACCTAGAAATATGAGGGGTTCAATTTTACAACCCAACAACATAGTAGACCAATTGCTTAGGCCAGTGAACGAGCCCCAATTGGCATAAAGAAAGACCCAAATTTCATAATCTCGGGTGCACTCACTACAATCCCACTACTAGGGGTTCAAAGAAGGACAAATGGGGGAGATACCCACAGTCTCCAAGAAGGAAAACTTGATAATAAAGAGATGTCCATTACATATATTTCCACTGAAAAATTGGTAAACTTCTCTCCAACTAAAATACCCAGCCATCGCCCGATGGAAATGAAAATCCTGGAAGGAGAGATGGCAGGGAGGGTTTCAAGAGCCCCAAACCCTAGCAAAAACACAGAACCTTTCCTGATATTAATGACAATATTTCTAAACAAAGGGCCTTTAACTCTTAAAAGGCAATGGATTTGCAAATGATTATGCTCAGGAAAAAAATAAATGAACATGGGGTCTGAGTTATCTTCGTGATGAAGACTCGAATTGATCAGAGGAGGTTCTACATCCTGATGAAAATTCTTGTTGAATCTCCTACCTCGATGTCTTCCTTCAAGAGTTATGAAAACCATCAAAACCATCTCGTCCTTACTTGGAAGAACGAAAGCACAGGCGCATGAGTGAATGCCCATATCAAATCTTTGATCTTTGAAATGTGCAAGCCCTGGATCAATTAAACCAATACTCTATTGTATGTTCATGCTATTGAATTCCCTCTCCATTGGGTATTAAGGTATATTGAGTACTCTCTTGCTCCCATTGACAATGAACTCCCCCTTTCCCAATCCAATCGTTGCTTTAGCTCTTTTGTCCACTTTGGAATTTAGATTTTGTTTGATGTGATATAAAGAGAATTCATCAAAGCGTTTAAGGAGAATGAGGCATTGTGACATCACACCATAATATACATTGCCTCCAATGATATTCCCTTTAACAATCGCCATTATGACCATCATGGAGTCTCCACATATTGTCATCCTTCAAATCCCCATAGACTAATCCAATTTGATGCTTTCCAAAATAGCATAGACCTCTACCTCATTATTTGTCATCATTCCTATGTTCCAATCATAGCAAGTTACTACTTGTCCTCTGGGATTACAGATTATCCCCCCCCCTGCACCTTCCACCCATGGGTTACTTCATGAAGAACCATCAAAGAAAAGAATACTAGCTTGTTGATGTGCTAACCAGACCTTGAAGGCTTCATATGAGATTCTTAAGGCCCATTTTGGGCTAGGGCTTGTGGACTTAGAGAGAATAGAAGGATTTCTTGTCACTTTGAATAAGTTCAACCAGTCTTCTTCTAGGAATCCATATCTTGGGACTTCAATTGAACACGGGTCTTCATATAATATGAAAGGAGAGAACAGACTCTCAACATGACATGTCTTTGAATTTTGACCTCACCACTGAAGATATGATTGTTGTGATCTATCCAAATGCTCCAACAAATGTGTTTAGGTGGGGCGTCCCAAAATCGTTTAAGAATGGGTTTGTTCCTAAAGTTTCCTCAATAATGGTTCCCCCATTGAATAAAAAATTTAGAAGAACTTTGTGGACAAGATAACCTTTAGATAAGAGTGCCCAAAGCTTCTCTCTAGACTTATTTCACAATTGACAATCTGTGAACAGATGTTGTATATTTTCCTCATCATTTTGGCATAAAACACAATGTGAGGGTCCACTTATTCCTCATTTTTTAGATTCTCGGAGTTGAGAATTTTCTTGTGTGCTAAAATTCAGTAGAATAAGTTTATTTTCATCATGCCATCAGAGTTCCAAACTTATTTCCACATGTTGGAGTGAGGATGATGATGGGATGCCTCAACTAGAAAATTGTATCCCTTGATGACTGAAAACAGTGAATTTCCCCATCCTCGAGTATAATTTATTTTTCAATCATGAGGAGCACATCCCTACAAATAAGAGAGGAAAGAGTTAAATAATGGAGAAAGATGTGTTGGAGGAGAGACGGGATTCTAGCAGTTCCAAATTCCATCGATAGATCGTGAGGAAAGATTGGAAAGGGTTAGAGATCCAAGTGGATATTGGTGGCCACCCACCTATTCCAACTGGCTCCTCTTGATTGTTTTTAGTTCATCACGTTCTTATGTAATTCTTTGTAATTGTGGCTTCTACACTTTCAGGGTTGTCTGAAGCCCTACATAGCTTCCAGGTGGAGATTGGTGGCCACCCACCTAATCCAACTAGCTTATTTTGGAAGTTTTCATGTCAGTACATCTTTTTGCACTTTCAGGGCCGTTTTGGGGCCCTAAATAGTGTTTTTTTATCTTCACATAGTCAAACTATAGATGAAGTCATAGTTTGATGGCATAATGTGTATTTCTCAAAAACACCTTTCCAACGGGCTATCACGCGCCTCATTGTAATTATTATGCTCAGACGGATGCGCGTAGCAGCCACATATCTTCTCAGAGATAGCTACCACCATTCGAGCAAGTTGTTTTCAGTTCTACAGTTTTACAATGTCAACCTATTTTATTTATTCAATAGAAGTTCACTGGATATTTGTTGTTGTTCTCTGTATCTATCTTTTATTGTATTCAGTATGTTATTAATTTTGTTATGTTCATAAATCTGGATCAATTGTATTAGAGTTGTCTTCTCTTCATTTATTTTTCTTCGTGCATGTCCTCGACAAGATCTGGGTACAAGAAGTTGGGACTCGAACCAGTCGATCCTTTGCAAGATTGGTCGTGACAAGACCGAAAAAAACCATGTGGGATGAGAAGAAATATGATGAAGTAGGAGATCCTTTTAAAATGTTTCTCGAGGAAGCCCTTGCATGACAAAGGAATGAACTAATGGAAAAATTTGCACATATCCTTCAGTGGTTGCCCACAGGAGACGCGTCTTCATCAAGTGACCATGCAACCCCCTTCAAGGTACAAGTAAATTTTGATATTCCATTATTTGAAGGAATGATAGATGTGGATGTTGTAGATAAATGGTTGAATCTGCTTGAAGGGTATTTTTCAGTCAACAATTTGTTCGACATGGAAAATATTACTTTTGTACTCCTCAAGGCCATCCCCCATGTTAAGGACTAGTGGGATACTTACTCTGAGAAAAGGGCCATAGAGGAATCTACAATATTTCTGGTCACCCCCACATGGTATTCCTTCAAGGATTCCATTAAAGAACAATAGTACTCTGTTGGAAGCTACGAGAACTAGTACACAAGAAGGACCACAGTGCGTCAGGAAAGGGACTAGACAGTACCATATTTCACCAATATTTTCCATACCCTGTGCAACAATTTGGGTATCAAAGACTCTGAATGAAATTTGGTGCTCAAATACCGTGGTTGTCTACATAGATACATTCAAACAAAAATGGATTTTTTGGACATCGCATCATTAGGTGCGGCTTATAGATATGTTGTCAAGATCGAGCAAAAATTTAAGCAGAAGAGGTGAGAGTTTGGATCTTCAAAGTCCTCACAGTCGAAGCAGGGTAAAGGTGGGCCCACCCACAAAAAAAGGGACAGTGAAAAGATGGCCACTCTCAAGACAACCAGTCCAAGCTGAAACACAAGAAGGGTAATGAGAAGATGAACAAGGACACGGGAAAGTGGTGTGAATACTATAAAATCCCTTGTCATGACACCTAAGAATGTCTCTTCAAGTAGTCACTAATGGCCAAGCTGAAATATTCTGAGTCAAAGGAAGATTATGACTTTGAATCAAATCTATAAGGAGGGAAGTAAATTATTGATGTTGAACCCAGCGCCACTTTTGCCACCACCAAAGTCCATCCAAATGAACTAGAAGAACCGGAGGAAGGGGAATGCCTCTTTCACTCACAGATGTGGGTAAAGGGGGCTTCACTTCATTTCATTGTCGATAGTGGTGGTCAAAAGAAACTAATATCAATAGAGGTCATCAAGCGGTTGGACCTGACGATGACACTGCACCCGCATCCCTACACCATCGATTGGCTTCCCCAAGGAAGATATCTCTACGTCAACCAATAGTGTCGTCTACCCTAGGGCATAAAGCCCTTCAAAGATGAGGTATTGTGTGATATTTCTCCCCTTGAAGTTTTTGATGATTTTTTAGGACAACCATATTTGTAGAAGCGACATGTTGTGTATGATTCTATACCCCGTAGTGTTATTATTACTTTGGGTAGACAATTGTATAGGATACCAAAGGTAGTGTTCCCTACCACTATTTCTTTAATCTTTACTAAGCAATGCATTAAGGTCATTTCACAGACCAAGAAGTTTGTCTTCTTTGTGAGTCGTACTCACAATAAGTTGAAGATCTCTATCACATATGTGGCCTCTACAGAGAGCCTCTCTTCACACCAAAAGCAAGTGGACTGGATCATGGAAGAGTATAAATACATCTTCTCCTCACCCATCGGGGTACCGACGCACTACCAAGTCAAACATCCAATTGATCTAACCCTCGATGCACCTATACCTAATGAACCAGTCTATCATCATTCTTTGATGGAAAATGATGAAATCAAGCATCAGATCCAAGAGTTGCTTCAAAAGGGGCACGTCATACCAAGCTCCTCCCCTTGTGAAAGCCTGATTGTATTGGTGCAGAAGAAATGTGGGACCTGGAAGCTCTGCATTTATTATAGAGAATTAAACAAAATCATAGTTAGGAACCAATACCCAACTCCTCGAATTGATGACCTTCTTTACCAACTCAAGGGGGAAAAGTTATTCAGCAAGATTGACCTAAAGTCTGGCTACCACCAGGTTCCCATCGAATCAACTAATGTATGGAAGACAACTTTCAAATCTAAATAAGGTCTCTTCGAATGGCTAGTCATGCCCTTTGGCTTAACAAATGCACAATCCACTTTCATGAGATTGATGGATGATATATTGAGACCCTTTACCAACCCTTTTGTGGTGGTGTATATGGATGATATCCTCATCTTTAATAGAACTTGGGAGGAGCACATGTAGCATATTCAACAGGTTTTGAGCACTCTACGGCAGCACAAGCTATATGCCAACTTGGAAAAATACTCCTTTGTCATGAACATGGTCCAATACTTGGGCTACATTGTTGATGAGAATGGGGTACATGTGGATCTAGCTAAGAACCAAGTCATTTGTGATTAGCCAGCCCCGACCACACTAACCGAGCTTCGAAGCTTCTTGGGACTTGCCAACTTCTACTGATGAATCATGTTGGAATTATCTCATATTGCATGGGCCATTAACCAAGTGACCAAGGGCGGTAGCAAGAAAAATTTTGCATCGGGGAAGGCACAACAACGAGAATTTGATGATCTGAAGCATCGCTTGTACTCAACTCCAGTGTTCTCCTTACCTGATCTACAACAATTGTTCAAGATTGAGACTGATGCATCTGATTATGTTGTAGGTGCAATTCTCACTCAGCACGATCATCGAATAGCATACCATAGTGAGACACTCTTAGATATTGTCCAAAAATACCCCACGTATGACAAGGTAATGTATTCCATTATGAAAGCTTATTGTCAATGGAAACATTACATTCTGGGAAAGGAAACAATCATCCACACGGATCACAAGCCTCCACAATCCATACAAAGACAAGGGAAGTTGCAAAACAACCGCCACCAAAAATGGTCCACATTCCTGCAACAGTTCCATCTCAACATCAAGTATAATATAGGGAGCACAAATCATGTTGTTGACTACCTCACTCGACCTCCCATGACTTCACTCACCACCGTTCTCCATTCTTGTGGGCATGAGGCATTTGAGTGGCCCTAACTTTATCAGCAAGATCTTGACTTCGCCACCACCTATAAGCTCTTGGGAACAGGCACGAATGTCACTGATTTCCACATTTAGGATGGAATGTTATGCCATTTGGGCCATCTTTGTGTTCCTGCAAGAAAACATGCAAAGCTAATTTTGGAGGCTCACTACAATCAGATGGCAGGAAATTTTGGTTTGGAGAAAATTGTGGTCATTCTACATAAACATTTTTATTGGCCAAAGCTTCGACAAGACGTCAGCAAGTATATCAAATCTTGTGTTGTCTATGACATTTCCAAGACAACCATCAAGAAGCAAGGCTTATACACCCCTCTTTCTACTCCCGAGAGGCCTTGGGAATCCATCTCAATGGATTGCATGTCTGGAATTATGTCCACCAAGCAAGGAAATGATTGTCTATTTGTGGTGGTTGATCGATTTTCGAAGATGGTCATTCTCACAGCCTGCAAGAAGATCATCAAAGTAGTAGATACTGTCAAGATCTTCTTCGAACGAGTGTGGGTCCATTTTGGGATACCACAGACCATCATCTTCGATCAGGACAGCAGGTTCCTCGACACATTTTGGTCGAGTCTTTGGTCATTGTTGGACACCAAGATCACTAAATCCACTGCCTTCCACCCTCAAACTGATTGCCAAATAGAGGTCATCAATCGTATGATTGTGCACATCATGCGCATGTATAACTCTAAGCATATGCGTACATGGGATGAGAGTCTTCCCTATGTTCAGCACAACTACAACAGGGTTCTCCGTAGCTCCACCGGCCATAGCCCCTTTCAGTTGGGGCTGGGATTCCAACCCTTGTGTCCCATTGATGTTGCACTACCTCTTGCAACCACATAGATATATTCTTCCCATGTTCATTTTGAGGCTAACAAATCCACGAGATTCATTGAGCAGATTCAACACATCCGCCAACAGGTCCATGAGATTTTTCATAAATCCAATGCTAAGTACAAGCAAAGACATGATCAACACTGGGTACCGCACAAGTTTCAAGTGGGAGACAAGGTTTGGTTACATTTGTAGAAAGAATGCCTTATAGGGCCCCATCGAAAGCTCTGTTCATTGCACTATGGGCCTTACAATATCACCAATGTTATGGGTGACAATGCTTCAATGCTTTTGAGCTCAACACTCCCCCCTTCCTTGGCTTGCACCCAATGTTCAATGTGGACCTCCTCTAGCCATATTTTCCACCATTATTGGATACCTTGGAGATCGCATAACAATTCACACCAACATAGCTCAAGACTGACTGCATGGAACATGCATCCACTGATCAAATAGTGGACACACAGGTCAAGGGCACTTGCCAGCAGAGGATACAGCTTTATCGGGTTGTCAAGGTAGGGTATCTCCTTGATCCGGATTTAGGGGCGAAACGAACTGATTAACAGACTAAATACAATAAACACGGAGATATGAAGAACAACACAGATATCCAGTGAACAATATCTTCTATTGAATAAATGAAATAGGCTAAAACTATAAAACTGCAAAACTAAAACACTTG
The DNA here is from genome assembly GCA_032191745.1 of Picea mariana. NCBI lineage: Eukaryota > Viridiplantae > Streptophyta > Pinopsida > Pinales > Pinaceae > Picea > Picea mariana. The sequence goes on along the minus strand of JASDQU010104684.1, from coordinate 219,388 downwards.
CTCAAATGGTGGTAGCTATCTCTGAGAAGAGATGTGGTAGCTATGTGCATCCGTTTGAGTAGAAATAATTACAATGAGGCTCCAGAGGCTTTTTTGATATTACTCATGAATTCCAAAACCCTAGACATCCAAAAACCTAACCCTAGGAGATGAAACACCAAAAATTATGTGGTCCCATATGGGTACGTCGGTACCTCAACTTCCCGGGGTCGTAACTTTTTCATATGAACTCCATTTTAGGCGCATGATAGCCCGCTGGAAAATTCTTTCAAAGAACTACACATTACGTTGTCAAACTTTGACTCTGTCTATAGTTTGACTGTGGCGAGCCAAAAAAACAATGTTTAGGGCCCCAAAATGGCCCTGGAAGTACAACAAGATGTGCTGACATAAAAACATACAAAATAATCCAGTTAGATTAGGTGGGAGGCCACCAGTATCCACCTGGAAGATGTGTAGGGCTTCAGACAACCCGGAAAGTGTAGAACCCACAATAACAAAGAATTACAGAAGAACGTGTTGAACTAAAAAATGTCAAGAGAATCTAGTTGGAATAGGTGGGTGGCCACCAAGATTCACCTCGATCGGTCCTCCCCCCTTGGAAAGCAATGGTCTCCATTTCATTGAGTTCCCCCATCAGGTGAGGAAACTTCTGCTGAATTTGGCCACACGTGAGCCACTTTCCTTGGTGTAGGAGTTTCCCTACCTTGACAACCCGATAAAGTTGGATCCTCTGATGGTGAGTTCCCTTGACCTGTGTGTCCACTATCTAATCAATGGATTCTTGTGCTATGCAGTCAGGGTTGAGCTCTATTGGTGTTAGTTGTTCAGTTATCTCTGAGGTGTCCAATAATGGTGGAAAATATGGCCGAAGGAGGTCCACATTGAACAATGGGTGCAATCCAAGGAAGGGAGGAGTGTTGAGCTCAAAAGCATTGCTACCCATAGCCTTGGTGATAGTGTAAGGCCCATAGCGAAGTGGGAAGAGCTTCCAATGGGGCCCTGTAAGATGCTCCTTCTGCAAATGTAACCAGACTTTGTCTTCAACCTAAAATTGGTGCGGGACCCTGTGTTGATCATGGTGTTGCTTGTACTTAGCATTGGATTTCTACAAAATCTCATGGACCTATTGGCAGATGTGTTGAATCCGCTCAATGAATCTGGTGGGCTTTTCGGTCTCAGAATGAACATGGGAAGAGTTTGTCTGTGCGGTGGCAAGAGGTAGTGCAACATCAATGGGACCCAAGGGTTGGAATCCCAGCCCCACCTGAAATGGGCTATGGTCGGTGGAGCCATGGAAAGCCATGTTGTAATTGTTTTGAACATAGGAGAGACTCTCATCCCATGTACGTGGATCCTTAGAGTTGTAAATGCGTAGGATGTGCACAATCATGCGATTGAAAACCTTTGTTTGGTCATCTGTTTGGGGGTGGAAAGTAGTGGATTTAGTGAGCTTGGTGTCCAATAGTGACTAGAGACTTGACCGAAATGTGTTGAGGAACCTGTTGTCCCAGTAAGAGATGATGGTCTGTGGTATCCCAAAATGGACCCACACTTGTTCGAAGAAGAGCTTGGTAGTATATGCCGTTGTGATATTCTTCTTGTAGGCTGTGAGGATGGCCATCTTCGAAAACTGATCAATGACCACAAATACACAATCATTGCCTTGCTTGGTGGATGGAAGGCCAGACATGTAATCCATTGAGATGGATTCCCAAGGCTTCTCGGGAGTAGGAAGAGGGGTATATAAGCCTTTCTTTTTGATGGTTGGCTTGGTAATGGAATAGACATTGCAAGATCTAATATACTTTCTGACGTCCTGTCGAAGTTTTGGCCAATAGAAATGTTTATGTAGAACGACCACGGTTTTCTCCATGCCAACATGTCCTGCCATCCGACTGTAGTTGGCTTCCCAAATCATCTTTGCACTCTATCTTGTAGGAACACAGAGATGGCCCAGATGGCATAGCATTCCATCCTGAATGTGAAAATCGGTGACAGTCACACATGTACTCAAGAGCTGATAGGTGGTGGTGAATTATGGATCTTGTTGATAAAGTTGGGGCCACTCAGATGCCTCATGTCCACATGAATGGAGCACATTAGTAAGTGCAGCCACGAGAGGTCAACTGAAGCAGTCAACGACATGATTTGAGCTCCATGTCCTATACTTGATGTTGAGATGGAACTACTGTAGGTAGGTGGACCACTTCTAATGGTGGTCATTCTGCAATTTCCCATGTGTCTGTATGAACTGTAGAGGCTTGTGATTAGTGTGGATGATCGTCTCCTTTCCCACAATGTAATGTTTCCATTGACGACATGCTTGTACAATGGAGTACAATTCCTTGTCATAGGTGGGGTATTTTCATACAGTATCTAAGAGTGTCTCACTATGGTATGCCACTAGATGACCGTGTTGAGTGAGAATTGTGCCTACATCATAGTCAGATGCATCAATCTCAATCTCAAAAAAAATTTGCAGATCGACCAAGGAGAGTACCGGAGCTAAGCAAATGTGATGCTTTAGATCATTGAATGCCCATTGTTGTTCCTCCCCCCACACGAAATTTTCCCTGCCATTTCCCTTGGTCACTTGGATGAGGGCCCATGCAATATGGGAGAATCCCAACACGAACCGTCGGTAGAATTTGGGCAGTCCCAAGAAGCTCCGAAGCTCGGTTAGTGTGTTCGGGGCTGGCTAGTCATGAATGACGTGGATCTTAGCCAGATCAATATGTACCCCATGCTCATCAACAATGTATCCCAAGTATTGGACCTTGTTCATTCCAAAGGATCATTTTTCCAAGTTGGCATATAGCTTGTGTTGTCACAGAGTGCTCAAAATCTTATGAATATGCCACATGTACTCCTCCCAAGTTTTGTTCAAGATGAGGATGTCATCCAAATATACCACTACAAAAGAGTTGGCGAAGGGTCTCAATACATCACCCATCAACCTCATGAAAGTGGTTGGTGCATTTGTTAAGCCAAAGGGCATGACCAACTATTCGAAGAGACCTTCTTTAGATTTGAAAGTTGTCTTCCATACATCAGTTGGTTCGATGGGAACCTGGTGGCAGCCAGACTTTAGGTCAATCCTGTTGAAGAATGTTTCCCCCTAGAGTTGGTCAAGAAGGTCATCAATCCTAGGAATTGTGTATCGGTTTCTGATGATGATTTTGTTTAATGCTCAGTAATCAATGTAGAGTCGCCAGGTCCCGTCCTTCTTCTATACCAGTACAATCGAGCTTCCATAAGGGGAGGAGTTGGGTTTGATGTGCCCCTTTTAAAGAATCTCTTGGATCTAATGTTTGATATCATCATTTTCCATCAGCGAGTGATGATAGACTAGTCCATGAGGCAGAGGTGCATCGGGGGTCAGGTCAATTGGATGCTTGACCTGGCAGTGCGTCGATACCCCGGTGGGTGAGGAGAAGATGTCTTTGTACTCTTCCATGATCTCGTCCACTTGCTTCTATTGTAAAGAGAGGCTCTTTGTAGAGGCCATGGATGTGGAAACAACCTTCTGTTTACTGTGAGCACGGATTACAAAGAAGACGAACTTCCTCGTCTGTGAAATGACCTTACTGCATTGCTTCGTAGAGATTAAAGAAATAGCGGTAAGTGGTGCTACCTACAGTATCTTGTACAAACTTCTAGGGGAGAAATATCACACAATATGATTTTCCTAAAAGAACATCACAAACTTCAAGGGGAGAAATATCACACAATACCTCGTCTTTGAAGAGCTTGATGTTGTAGGGCAGACGACATTGTTGGCTGACATAGAGATCTCTTCCCAGGCGAAACCAGACAATGGTGTAGGCCTGCGGGTGCATTGTCGTCGGTAGGTCCAATCACTTGATGACCTCTGTTGAGAACACATTCTTCTGATTTCCACTATCGACAATGAAATGAAGTGGATCCCCCTTTACCCACATATGTGAGTGAAAAAGGCATTCCCCTTCCTTTGGTTCTTCTAGTTCACTTGGCGTGGATTTGGTGGTAGCAGCAGTGGCACTGGGTTCAGCATCAATAATTCACTTCCCTCCTTCTGGATTTGATTCAGAGTCAGAATCGACCTCGGACTTGGACACCTTCACCTTTACCACAAGTGACTCCTTGGAGAGACATTCTTTAGCATTGTGCCAAGGGATTTTATGGTATTCACACCATTTTCCCGTTTCCTTCTTCATCTTTTCATTGCCCTTCTTGCGTTGTGGCTTGGACTAGTTGTCCTAAGAGTGGCCATCTTTGCTCTGTCCCTTTCCGTGTGGGTTAGGGCCACATTTTCTCTACTTTGGTTGTGAGGGGTTTGCATATCCAAACTCTCTCCTCTTCTTCTTAAATGTCTTCTCGATATTGACGACATATTGACGACATATCTATAAGTCATACCCAATGAGGTGATGTCCAGAAACTCCATTTTTGTTTGAATGTATCTATGCAAAAAGCCATGGTATTTGAGCACCATATGTCACTCAGAGTCTTTGATACCCAATTTGGTGCGTAGGGTATGGAAAATATTAGTGAAATCTGGTACTGTCTCGTCCCTTTCTTGATGTAGGGTGGTCCATCAGGTGTATTGGTCCTCGTAGCTTCCAACGAGGTAGTATTGTTCCTTAATGGAATATCAGAAGGAATCCCATGTAAGGGAAACCATAAATATTGTAGATTCCTCTATGTCCCTTTTCTCAGAGTAAGTATCCCACCATCCCTTAACATGGGGGACGACCTTGAGGAGTGCAAAAGTAATCTTTTCCCTATCAAAAAAATTGTGGACCGGAAAAATACCCTTCAAGCATATTCAGCCATTTATCTACAGAATTCGCATCTATCAGTCCTTCAAATAATGGAATATAAAAATTGACTTGTACCTTGAAGGGGGTTTCCTGGCCGCTTGATGAAGATGTTTCTCCTGTGGGCAGTCATCGAAGGATCTGCGCAAAGTTGTCCACCTTTTTGTTCCTTTATCACGTGAGGGATTCCTAGAGAAACATTTTAAAAGGATATCCTACTCCATCATCTTTATTTTCGTCCCCCGTGGGTTTTTTTCGGGCTCGACGCAACCGATCTTGCAATGACTCTATTGGTTTGAGTCCCAACTGCTTATACCCGAATCTTGTCGGGGACATGCTCAAAGGAAAATAAATGAAGAGAAAACCGCTCTGATACCACTAATCCAGATTTAGGGATGGAACGAACTGATTAACAGAATGAATACAATAAACACAGAGATATGAATAACAACACAAACATCCAATGAACAATAAATTCTATTTAATAAATGAAATAGGCTGAAACTGTAAAACTGTAGAACTAAAACACTTGCTCGAATGGTTTTAGTTATCTCTGAGAAGAGATTTGTCTCCTATTCACATCCATCTGAGCAGAAATGATTACAATGAGGCTCCAAAGGCCTTTTTGATATTACTCATGAATTCCAAAACCATAGACATCCAAAAACCTAACCCTAGGAGATGAAACACCAAAAGTTATGTGGGCCCCTATGGGTAAGTTGGTACCTCAACTTCCCAAGGTCGTAACTTTTGCATACAACCTTTGTTTTAGGCACGTGATAGCCCATTGGAAAGGTATTTCAGAGAGATAGACATTACACCGTCAAACTTTGACTCCATCTATATTTTTACTATGGCAAGCCAAAAAAACAATGTTTAGGGCCCAAAAACGGCCCTGGAAGTATAGAAAGATGTGTTGACATGAAAACATACAAAATAAGGCAGTTGGATTAGGTGGGAGGCCACCAGTATCCACTTAGAAGATGTGTAGGGATTCATACAACCCCAGAAGTGTAGAACCCACAATTACAAAGAAGTACAAAAGAATGTGTTGAACTAAAAATTGTCAAGAGGAGCCAGTTGGAATAGGTGAGTGGCCACCAATATCCACTTGGATCACTCCTACACCAAGGAAAGTGGCTCACCCGAAGCCAAATTCAACAAAAATTTCCTCAGATGATGGGGTAACTCAACACAATGGATACCATTGGTTCCTAAGGGGTGAGGACTTATCCAGGTGGATATTGGTGGCCACCCACCTATTCCAACTGGCTCCTCTTGGCAGTTTTTAGTTGAGCACATTCTTATGTAATTCTTTTTAATTGTGGGTTCTACACTTACGGGGCTGTCTGGAGCCCTACATATCTTCCAAGTGGATATCGGTGGTCGCCCACCTAATCCAACTGACTTACTTTGGAATTTTTCATGTTAGTACACCTTTTTGTACTTTCATGGTCGTTTTGGGGCCCTAAACAATGTTTTTTTGTCTTTCCATAGTCAAATTGTATAGAAAGTCAAAGTTTGAGGGCATAATGTGTAGTTCTCAAAAATACCTTTCCAACGGGCTATCACATGCCTAAAACGAAGTTTGTATAAAAAAGTTACGACTCCAGGAAGTTGAGGTACCAACTTACCCATCGAGGCCCACATAACTTTTGGTGTTTCATCTCCTAGGGTTAGGTTTTTGGATGTCTAGGGTTTTGGAATTCGTGAGTAATGTTAAAAAGGCTTTTGGAGCCTCATTGTAATCATTTTTCTCAGAAGGATGCATGTAGCAGCCACATCTGTTTTTAGAGATAGCTACCACCATTTGAGCAAGTTGTTTTTAGTTCTGCAGTTCTACAGTTTCAACCTATTTTATTTATTCAATAGAAGTTATTGTTCACTAGATATCTATTGTTTTTCTCTGTATCTATGTGTTATTGTATTCAATTTGTTATTCATTTTGTTTCGTTCATAAATCTGGATCAGTTAGAAGGCCATGATCTTCCATCTAAACACAAAGAGGATGAAGAGACTCGAGCTATGTGTGGTATCCTATTTCTAGAATTTTATTGACCCAAGGGTTTATTCTGTGACCATTTCCTAGTATCCAACTCAGTTTTTCACAAATGAGCGACCTGGATACAAGAAGGAGTTTGAATATGGGTGATCCAGTAATGAATTTTGGTTGAAATTCAATATATTTGAGTCTTGTTCCTGTAAAATATTTCTTCCAAATAGCCTGCTTTCACCATGTGAGCTTCCATGTGATCAATCTCCACAATAATTTATCCCCCATTGCAATGTTCATGAGTAATGGTTCTCTGATCCCCAACTCTCCATGGCTCTTGTCTCTTGGCACTCGTGACTTGATTCCAATTAATGAGATGTAACTTCTTGTGATTTGATTTCCCACCTTGCCTTAAGAAGGACCTTATATTCAATGAGATTTGTTTTGTGATACATTTAGGTGCCAATGGAGTTGAACATTAATAGATGGGGAGATTCGAGAGAACAACTATAATTAGAATGACCCTCCTCACTGGGTTTAACCATTGTGAACCCCAAAGAGTTAATTTCCTACTCACTTTCTCAATAATTTGTTGCCAAATTTGTGTGTAGGATTATTTGAGGGAAATTGGAATTCCCAACACTGTGGAGTATTGTTAGTTAATGATTTTCTTTTAATTTTTTTATTGCACAGAGGATGATAGCGGAAGGATAAGAAAGCAAGAATACTCACCCTATAACCAATCAACCATTATGTTAATAAGAGGTACCGGTCCCTTGTCATTACCTCCATTGGCAATAAGGATCATGATATGGTGAGGCAAACCAAACCTCACAAGCAATGTAGGATAATGTGCAAGAGGAGAAGATATTTTAAAGTCATAGAAACTATTCCAAGTCACTAAACATGGTGTAGTTGATTGTTCACTATCTTATTTTATTATTCAAACATACAACCACATAACATGTCCCGCATAGGAGGAGTGGTGTGAGCAAGCACACATATTCATCATGCAACCAATCAAATGTGGAAGGAACTTCCAACATAAGGATATCCCACTTTAGTAAAATAACTTGAAGTTGGGAGGATTTACCATTTTATTTAAGAGTAATGTTGTTAATAGTTTTAACTTTGACGTCAGTAGTAGGCATTGTCTACATAGTTCAAAAAAAAACATTTTTCTCATCATTTTGATCAATTAGTTCAATTTATGTTTTTTTGAGGTTTTGGTTTGGTTAAGAGGTCTTAAAACCCCTTAGGGCATGGTAGAACCATGAAGAGAACCATGCTTTGGTTGAAACCATGAGAAAAATCATGATTTATGCAAAAATTGTACTAAAATATATTTCTAGAAAGGGGGGCATTTTATCACTAATTTAACGATTTATATTTATATATCTTATAAGAAGGGTAAACAATCTATGATTTTGACTTTTTCTTGTTTGTCATCACCATAATCTAGCCTTACAATATTTGTTGAATTTACAATTTTAGATTTGTTGAGATTGTTGTTTTTAATGTAGAAATGGATTCAACAATCTTGAATAGCCCCACTGCAACCAGATTGTGCAATGTTAACATTTTATATTTGCAATTCCATTAATCCAAAATTATTCTTATTGAATTCAAGTCAAAAATATCAATTTCCCTTCTCGTTATTTTGAGCAACCAGAAAAGAACTAATTCGTAACACATTTAGACTACAACTATATCTTATAAATAGATATACAATATAAAATGCTTATCACATTTGGGATGGGTGATTTTATTGGGAAGTTTTAATTGTTGAGTGCAAGTCTCAAAAGTGATGATGCATCTTATGCAATTCATTTTTCTAGTTTCCAGTCCACATCTTCACCTTTATATACACGATTTCATATTATAAATATCATGTAAACTATTCAAACTTATGAAAAATTAAACATTATAACTAATGCTCATAATAAATAAATTATACATAAATAAAAATAATTATACAAATTGGTCTATCGGACCTTAAGGAGGTAAGTTATTACTTCGATTTCTTTAAAATTGTATTTCTATGCTCAAAAAGTATTGAGAGAAACATTCCAAGAGCACCATAGTTTTGATGACTTAGGAGCTTAGGAAGATATGTATTGTGGAAAATATTTTTAAATTGGGATTAAAAAAATAATCCTCTTTCACACTCTCGTCACTCTATTTATCTTGTCTGGATGTGAAGTTTGGGGTTGCAATATCTCTAAAGAATCCTGGAGAAAGATAGAACATATCCAAAAGAATTTTATAACTTATAATCTCAAAATTAAGGGGAATACACCCTATCATATCCTCCTCATTGAAGCAGTCCCTCCCCCCATTGAGAGCATCGTTATGATTAGATACCTAACTTACAAGAACAAGATAAACAACATGGACAACAAGAGGCTTCCCAAAATTGCTTCAAATTCTAGCTAAAACCACCTGCGACTCAAGTGGGGATGGCATACAGATGCCAAATCCTTGTTAAATCATTGGGGAATACAAGAAGAAGCCATTGTGCAGAATACCGATAATATTACAAATATTATCACTTCTAAATTTAAGAAGAATATGTGGTGTGATAAAGAATTAGAGGATGAAAGGAAATTAAGATATTACAAGGAGGTGGTCAACCCTAATATAGAAGATCAAAAGTACCTATTAGTTTTGAGAAGTGCAAAGAAGAAAATCAACATTGCTAAAATAAGAACAAACTCTCATGAGCTAAACAATGAAATTGAACATTGGGCAATTCCCAAAACATCGTGGGAAGAAAGAGTCTTCCATCTTTGTGAAACTAAGAGGGTTGAAGATGAAAAACACTTCCTCTTAGATTACCCTGCCTATACCCAAATTAGATCTCAATTTAAAAATATTTTCCACAATACATATCTTTGTAACCTCCTAAGTCATCAAAATTATGGTGATTTTGGAACGCTTCTCTCAATGTTTTTAGCATATAAATACAGTTTTAAAGAAATCGAAATAATCTCTTATCTTCTTATGATATGTTGATCTCAATGAACATTAATCATCATCATCATCATCATCATCAAAAACACTTTGATAAATTATATACAAATAATAAAAAATAATATTTTGAAATAATAAAAAAAAACATAATAAAAACAATATTTTTAAATAATAAAAACTAAATAAAAATATACATCCATACCCTCACCTTCATAATTTACTATATATAAATAACACATTAATGATATTAGCCAATAAAATTTTAGAAAAATATATTTTTTTTATTATTTAAAAAATATATATATTGATTTCCTATGTTACACATTGAATGTAACACACAAATTTAAAGTCAACAATAAATTAATATAGAATCAAAAACAAACTCATTACTATAGTCCCAAGCCTTTGGCATGGACTACTAATATATTTATACCCTAACCGTTCTAACTTATTATATACAAATAATACCAAAAATAATATTCCACATTTAAAATATTATTTATTATTATAAATATCATTTAAAAGCATAACATGCGACTCGTTAGTGCTACTAACACTAAAAATGCGAGTCCTCCGTGTTCCCCATAATCATTTCCTTAATTTGTATTAAAATTCCGCATCTTTGTTTAAAATATTAGTTGTGACGAGAGAGTAGGTTGGATAAATACATATTGCTCTACATTAAATAAAATAATTATTTCCTTAATTTGTATTAAAATTCCGCATCTTTGTTTAAAATATTAATTGTGACGAGAGAGTAGGTTGGATAAATACATATTGCTCTACCTTAAATAAACCCCCTCTTGTGAATCTTAAAATAAACTCTTTCTTGTCCATATTAAAACAAGAATAGCTCGAAATAAATAGGGCCTCGTAGTGGTTAGGTCTTACCAATTTTATTATAAAATAGATTATATTTGTGATTGAAATATAATAATAATTAATATCTAATTTTAATGTCACGGTTAAGTCAACAATGACTTGATTATTATAATGATGTATTTTATCTCTTTTCAATTTGAATTTATAATTTTTTAGGAAGAAATACATGTTCTTAATCATTAAGTCTACTCAAACTAATTTAATTCTTTAAAAATATAAATAAAGTACATAAGATTGATGGAAAGATCCTTACATAAAATTCAAAGTATTTAACTACTCAACTTAATTTATTAAGTTAAAAATATGTTTGAAACGTCACCTTTCACTTTTAAAAAAATATTTATACTTTATCACTACTAATCAACTTAAAAAACAAACATGTTAAAAACAAAATATTTAATTATTTATAATAAAAAAATATAACAAATTTTACTATTGATCATCCCAACTTAAACCCATTAACATGTTAAATTGTATTCTATAAATATATTTAATTAATTAATATAATTTAAATCAAAATATTAAATAATAGGCATGTATATATAAAATCAATCCAGTGAGAAAGAAACATTTATGAAATACAAAGTTATTTAGCATTTTAGTATATGAAATAAAACTTAATACATGTTAAATAGTATTCTATAAATATATTTAATTAATTAATGTAATTTAAATCAAAATATTAAATAATATGCATGTATATATAAAATCAATCGAGTAAGAAAGAAACATTTATGAAATACAAAGTCAATTAGCATTTTAGTATATGAAATAAAACTTAATCCATAAATAAATAAATGAGTGTACAAACATTAATAAAATGCACAACATTAATAAAATGTTTTCATACAACACTTTAACATTAATAAAATGTTTTCATACAAAACTTTTTATAATTGTTATTATTATTTTATAATTATTATTATTAATAAAGTTAAAGAAAAAAAAATTATAATGTTAATAAAAAAATTTAATATAATTTTTTTTATAATTATTATTATTTTATAATATTATTATTAGTAATGTTTTTTATAATAATAATATTATGAATAAAGTTAAAGAATTTTTTGGGATTTTAGTTTTCATTGTTGTTTTAAATAAAAAAAATTATAATTGTTATTATTATTTTATAATATTATTATTAATAATGTTTTTTATAATTATTATTATTTTATAATAATATTATTAAAAAAGTTAAAAAAAAATTTGGGGGTTTTAGTTTTCATTATTGTTTTATATGATTGTGAAGTTTGGGGTTATAATATTTTTAGAGAATTGTGAAAAAAGAGAAAGCAAATCCAAAATCATTTTATAACTTAAAATTAAAAGTAATACATCTTATCTTATCTTCCTTTTAAAAGTGAGTTTTCTCTATATTGAGAGCATGAATATAACTAAGTGTTTGATGTACAAGAATAATATAAACAACATGGAAGACAAGAGGTTATCTAAGGTTGCTTCGAAATCTAGTCAAAACCACCTATGGCCTCAAGCGGGATTAGCGTAAAGATGCCAAGTCTTGGCTAAATCATTGGAGTATTATGGAAGAGATCACTTTACATAATAATGATAATATTAAAAGTATTATTGCATCTAAATTTAAGGAGAAATTGTGGTGCGATAAATAATTAGAGGATAGGAGAAAAACAAAATACTATAAGGAGATGATCAACCATAATCTAGAATATCAAAAGTATCTCCCTATTTTAACCAACGTAAAAAAGAAAAACAAAATTGCTAAATAAAAACAAACTCTCATGAGCTCCATAGTGAAACAAAGCATTCGACAATTCTTAAAATGGTGTGGGTCGAAAATAATCATCATCTTTGTAACACTAAGAGGGTTGAAGATGAAAAACATTTTTTCTTAAAATGTCCTTGCATACACCCACATTAAATCTCAATTCCAAAATATTTGTTATGATATCGACATTCCTAACCTTTTAATTCATCAAAACTATGGTGATTTATAGATGTTTCTTTTAAAAGTTTTCAAACACATAAACAAAATTGTCAAAGTAAATCAAGTAATTCCTTATCTTTTTTAAAAATTTAATAAACCAATGTTAATTTTAATGAGCATGAAAAACCACCACCATCACCATTATAATCATAAAAAAAAACAAATAAAATTAAAATAACTACTTCTATTCTCATAGCAAAATTAAAATTAATATAAATATACAAGGTATGAGAAAAAACAACTTTACTTAATTTTTATAATATTAATTAATTACATATATTAATTACAAAAATAAATAAAAATATTGAATTTGAACTTTTACACTTTGTTAACTCCCAATTTACAACACTTTGTTACAAGTAACGAAAAGGGCCCATGATAAGGATATAAAAAGTCATACAAACTTCTTTCCCAATTTACAACACTTTGTTACAAGTAATGAAAAGGTCCCATGATAAGGATATAAAAAGTCATGCAAATCATAGTTTCTTAAGATATTTATAATAATTAATGAATGGAAGGAGATGGGAATAGCTTAAGATATTTACAATCATTAATGAATGGGAGGAGATGGGAATTGCTTAAGATATTTACAATCATTAATGAATGGAAGGAGATGGGAATTGCTTCATAACTATTGTTTGGATTATGCTTTGTGACTAGGAGCAATATTCACTTTCATATGATAAGAGGATGACAAAAATTCCTAAATGTTCATGGGCATGGCATTACACTTAAGAAACATTTAAAGTATTTTATACTTTAGAAACACATTTAAAGTATTTTACATTGGAGGCTAGGTATTTGTCCAACCCAACCATTATTGAATGTTTCTTTAATGTTCATTGTTTTTGTTTTGTTTTTTAAAATAGACTTAAAACAATCAAATATGTGATTTTGTAGAGATCTATCTCACTTCTTCGCCTAGGTCCTTTTAATGATTTCTCCATTATGTGCAAGAGGAAGTGCTCCACTAAAAACTCTCTTTTAAATATAAGTTTCCTTATCAATTCCATTTTATATTTTATTTGGCTTATAAACATAAGCACAAAATTTACTGCATATTGTTATTTTTGGATATTGAACTAGCACAAACTTGTAGAAAACAACAATGCCATGTCTTGTAAGTAAAAAACATTGGACACAGATAAATTAGTAATTTATAGCAACAATCAAGTGTAAATTTAAGACATGGAGTAGGGGGAGAAAAACAACAAGGGAAATAAAGAAAATGAATGACTAACATTGAAATGAACTAGATAGAAATCTGTGAGTTCACAAATTTTGTTCGACAACACAAGTATTTCAACAGAGGACAAACACATTCAGTAACTGCTCACACAACCAGATCAAAGATCAACACACCGATGTTTTGATGTGGTAAAACCCCTACGGGGAAACATCCACGGCCCCAGCCAACGCAACCACTTGGAGCAGTTTATTAATGCAAAAAAAAAAAGATTACAGAGAGATTTTACAAGAGAGTTTCTCACAATCGATCATCGGCAAATGACCCTCCATGCTCTTTAAATAGAGATCATGGACCAAACAGGTGTTAAGCCACAGATCAATGGTCGTTAAGATCAAGGAGAATATGAACCGTCGGATCACTCTATGTTGGAAACATATCGTGATCGTTGGATTTCCTAACTACAAATGCATACTAATGCATACTAAAGAAACACACTAAGAAACACACTTTTACCTAACGACACATTAGACCAAGTAGATCTTATCTAACTCCTAAGTGTCTAAATATCCTAACATCCCCCCTTAAGAACAACTTGGGATAGGATTGAAGGATTTACAATAGTGACTTAATAGGAGAAGGAAGGAGGCATTAGAGCCTATCCCCCCTTTATGACAACTTCATGAACTCCTAACATAGATCAAAGTTTGAAAAACTTTGCTTCTGTAAGAGACTTTGTGAAAATGTCTACAATTTGATCTTTTGTAAGACAAAAGAGCACTTCAATAACTTGATCAAGAATGAGCTTTCTGATGAAGTGCATGTGTATCTCGATGTGTTTGTTGCGCTGATGTTGAACTGGGTCTTTGGCAAGCTTGATGACACTCTGATTGTCACACCAAAGGTTGGTCGGATGTTGCTGCCGGAATCCAAACTCTGAAAGAATCTGTCGAAGCCATAAGGATTCCTGACTTGCATTTATCGTTGCTCGATACTCTGCTTCTGCTGAAGAAAGTGAAATAGCATGTTGTTTCTTATAGACCCAAGTGACAGGTCCTGAACCAAGGCTGAAAATATAACCTGCAGTAGACGTCCGATCATCAGGGTCACCGACCCAATCTGAATCAGTGAAACCAACCAATAAAGGAGTCCCCCCTGAACTGCAATGTATCCCAAACTGAATTGTACCACAGACATATCAAAGTATCCTTTTAGTTGCTTTCCAATGGATATCATCGGGTGTTTGCATATACCGGGCAACAAGACCAACAACAAAGGAAAGATCAGGACGAGTATGAGTCAAGTATAATAGGCTACCAACTAATTGACGATACAGGGTGGCATCAACTTCAGGAGAAATATAGGTGGCAATAAGCTTGACTCCAGACTGGAAGGGAGAAGTGCTAATACTGAGAAGGGGGTGAATCAGTATCAAGTACAATTTAAAAAAAAAAAATCAACTTATACTTCAACCAGATTATATATTCAATTATATCCAATGAGCAATGAACAATAGTAGAAGAGTTACACCAATACACCACAATACACCATGCACAATATATGAGAAATAACCAATAGTTATTGTTCAAGGGAAGTAATGACTTCCAAAGGTAGCTACAACTTACAAATATAAAGGGAGGGATAAAT
>JASDQU010104684.1:174539-193423 GCA_032191745.1 Picea mariana | reverse complement strand
TACAAATTGAAACAATCTCCTAGAGCTTGGTATGGAAGAGTTGACAGTTTCCTGACGAGCTTGGGCTTTACCAATAGTAAAGTTGATTCTAACTTGTACTTCAAGGTTATGAATGATGAGCATGTTATATTTTTGTTGTATGTGGATGACTTATTTCTAACTGGAGAAGAAAATATCATCATTGATTGTAAGAAGAAGCCTATTGTAGAACTTGAGATGAAAGAACTAGGCCTAATGCACTATTTCTTAGGTCTTGAGGTCTAGTAGAGCCCAAACAAGATATTCCTTAACCAAGGGAAGTATGCAGTTGAAATAATGAAGAGGTTTGACATGTTGGAGTGTAAATCCATGAATACACCCATGGAAATAAAGTTGAAGCTCCTGGTTGATACTTCGTCAGAGTTGGTTGATGCTATGTTGTACAGATAGATCATTAGATCATTGACGTATCTGAAAAACACTAGGCCAAATATATGTTTTGTTGTGAACACCTTGAGTCAATTTCTGGTAGAACCAAGACATTTTCACATTGTTGTTACAAAACATGTGATGAGATACCTTAAGGGTACGTTGGATTTTGGTCTAATTTATAATGGAGATCACGACTTCATACTGAGTGGATATATCGATTTAGATTGGGTTGAAAGTGTCTTTGATAGAAAGAGAACCTCGGGATGTTGTTTCAGTGTGGGTTCAACCATGATCTCATGGTAGAGTAGGAAGCAATGAAGTATTTCTCTCAGCACGGCAGAAGCAAAATACATTGTTCCATGTTCCACTAGTTGTGAATTCATATGGCTTCAGAAGTTGTTGACATGTCTATTTGATCTGGAGATGGAAGCAACCGTGATTCTATGTGATAACCAGAGTTGCATAAAAATGACATAGAACCATGCGTTCCATGACAAGTCAAAACACATAGAAATTTGATATCACTACATTCATGATATGGTATAGAGAGGAGCCATAAAGCTCCATTATGTTGACACGGATGAGAAGGTTTCAGATGTGTTGACCAAGCCTCTGTCTCATGTAAAGTTTGAGAACTTTCGAGACAAGCTTGGTGTAGTCCGAAAGGACCTCCCTCGAAAGAGGGAGTAGTGTTGATTCCATCCTCATGTTGAATATTTCCAGCTTCGTGTTGATGTTGATAATGTGCCAACCTCATGCTAAATATTTCCAACTTCGTGCTGATGTTGATGAGATGCCAGCATCGTGCTGAATATTTCCATCTTCATGTTGATGTTGATGAGATTCCAGCTTCGTGCTGAATATTTCTAGCTTAATATTGATGTTGATGAGATGTCAACTTTGTGCTGAAGATTTCCAACTTAGTGTTGATGTTGATGATGCTCCAGACTTCATGTTGTGATGTTGTTGTTGTTGATGTTGTATCAACCATGTGCTGTTATTCATTATGATGATGTATTAGTGTTATACTAATCCATGTTGATGAAGATGATGATGATGCCATTCCATCGCCTTGTTGTGGATGATGATATTGATGATGAGAAACACTTCTGATGATTTATAGATATGCTAGTCAGTGTTCCAGATATTTTTGATGTTGTTTCCATCTCTCTCTCTCCTGATGATGTTGTAGAATACCCTTCTTGTTATGGGAGAGTGTTGAAATTTTGTAACTGCAAAGAGTATTCTATTTAATATTGAGTTATTATTCATCAGATCAATCCCCTTTTTTGGATTGATTATGTTGGGCTTTGTACTTGACCAAATACCATTTTTCAGATTGGTCAAACCCTAATTATTATGCAAATTAAGAAGTCATACCCCATGCTTAACTAAAGTGGTTTTAAACACTAAGAAGAGAAGTCAGCCCTACCTAGTGGAGAGACACCTTTCCAACACCTTCCAACTAGTATAAATAAAGGAGGCTAGTGCCTCATTATCTCACTCACTCATTCACTCATCAAGTGCACAAGTTTGGTAGCTACAGTTGGGAGAAGAAGGAAGAGAGAGGCACATTTCTCAATGTTGGATATTCTCTAGTGTTTTGGTTTATTGTCTTTGCATTGTATTGGATATCTATATTAAGGAAGTTTTTGCTGGGTTTTCTCCCCCATGAGGGTTTCCTAGAATAAATGTTGTGTATATTGTGATTGTGTTTCTCTCAGTTATCCTACCTATGTTATTGTTATCTAGTAATTTGAAAAGAAACCTAATAATATATTAAAACTTAACAGTCTGCAACCCGAGGGTCTCGAGACATCATCTCCTTAGTTATCCCACAAAATGGGGATAACATATGGCTCCTAATTGGGGACATGTTCTCATCGTACAATGCATGAGAACCACAACAACTCCTGGAAGAATTGTTCCTACTATGAAACAAAACACTGTAAAATATAGGGTGGTTCTATCACCCTTCGTCCATATACATCAAAACCAAAAATGAAACTAATCTAGAAAATAAAATCTTAGCATTTTTTTTTTAATTTCTAAACTAAACATGAAATAAATATGCAAGTAGAGAAAAATGAAATATGAAATGCAGCTAAGCTACCATGAGCAATCAATATGAAAATGCAAGAAAAGAAAGATGACCTACCTACTTACTTGGGGATCTGGGGCCCTGAAGATTAGGTCTTGAAATGTTAGGTGAAGTCATATAACTAGTGCAACCAATTGAACATCTCATCAAGGTACCCCCCCCTATGCTTAATCATGTAATACAAAAAATATAAGTCAAGCACATAATGATCATGAACATGAATAGACATATAATCAATAATGAAATGAAGCTCATGGATATGGGTGGGAGGGAGGAAATACTGCTGGAGAGAGAAACCATCAACCTGATCATCCTTCCTAAAAGTGTAGCCACAAGCCTGATCAATAGATCTCTGAAGATGGATACCATATGTAGACGATGTCTCATCTTCATATTCACCTAGAAAATCATTTCTCCCTGAAGGCTGAGAAAGGATAAGAGATCACAAGAAAACCTTACAATTCTCTAGAGACGAGGAAACAAGATAAGGGAGGACCTCAGGTCCTAATAAGGAAATTTTTCCCACATCCAAAACATGTTGCTTCTTCATTTGTAAATATTTTTGAAGGGCCCCAAGATGAAAACATTGATGCTCTGTGGTATGAGTCGTTGAATTCTCTGGAATGGCCACATACTGGTATCCATCTAAATCATAGGATAAAGGTGGCTGAAAATCCTTATAGAACAAGCCTGCATCCCCAAAAGGATCTACATCACAAATCCCATGGGATGACTAAAAATCACCCTGAAAAGGTTGCAACATGTCATCCTCAAATGGAAGGAAAAAATCTATAACCATGTCATCATCAGGATGCCAAGAATATGAATCATATACACATGAAGACCAGTCCTCTAAAGGTGACAACTCAACCCCCTTTGCTTGAGAGCTACCCTCAATGTCATAAATGGGGTCTCTATAAAAAATAAAACGACCAAAATGACATGTGTGTATCCTAGTCTATATGAAAGTGTATATGTGCACATCAACCATATCCAAGGTTTCTTTCATATGACCAACAATGTGAGTAAAAATGACCATCTCTTTGTCTTCATGTGCAGAAAGAACAAAGGCTATGACGACTTCAAATGGATCTCCAAAACCTTCATCATTGAGACTAATTACTTCTTCAACTTCATGAACATGAGGAAATAAAGGTTGGACAACCTCACCTTCATCAAGCAGGAGAAAATATAATGATGTCTCAACATGTTGTGGTTCGTCATAATTCTTCTTTCTCTTTATAGACATGTTCCTCCATCACCTCTTCATCACAAGAAGTTTGATCCTCAATACATAGTGCTTTATTTTCCCTTTTCTAAAAGGGTCTATCGCATCCAAGGGATCCTCTAATACTTCTTCACTTCTGAAGTCATGGAATAAAGTATCATTAAGATATTCAAAAGGGTCACAACTCATCATGATCTCTTCTTGATGTGCATGAGGAGAAGAGGCCTAGATGTATTCATCAAATGGAAGGGGAGATATAATCACTTCATCTTCATCAAATGTCTCGTCCAGATATTCAACATGAGAAACTTCATCGTGATCCTCATCTATAGGAAAATATTCTTTGCAAAGAGCGTCTTTGACCTCTTGGAAAGTATCTTGCATATTTTGGGTAGTGGGTCAATAGTGCCTGAGGAACTCAATGAGATTTGTAGAAGATGGGATACTATTTGGATTACATCAGTGTGCAAGAAAATTCCCTTGACTTGATTCCAGTGAAGATACAAAAATTTTCATCGGCACATATTCATGTAGCACATTTAAGATCAAATCATACTTCATATAATTCAGGACATGGGTTACCGCTAGAGCTGGATCACCATCAAATGTAGGGAAATTTTCCCTCCACTCTGTAGAGAAATGATTTGGATATTCGGGGATATTTTGAACATCAAGAGAAGGATACACCTTATGGAATTCCCATGGTAAGTCCCATGAGGCCATGGTTCCATTACTTAGGGAGATACCCCAATGGAGTCACCAGATGATATCAAGGCTCATCAAAGGATGGAAAGGGTAATCAGGGAAAGGTTGGCTCTTGGAAGGTGGAGTCACCAAATGAAATTCAAGAGAAACTCATCAAGGGTGGAAGGGGAATGTGCTTCAAGTGGAGTCACCAGGCAATCTAGGGGTAAAGGCTTTGGGATGGTAGCTTGCCAAAGTGTCGTTAGGGTTCGGAAGAGGATTCAAAATCCTCCTAGGCAATGGTGCCAAAATGTTATCGCACAAGTTGTAGGTTGGTAAATCCCAACCCAACCACAAAATGGCGACAACTAATATAACACTTACCCACTCTCACCTTAGGCAAGTATTCTCGTCATTTTAGAGATGAAGGAATCACCTCAAGGGAGGAATCCCAATGACCCTAGGGGAATGAGATGGAAAGTGAAGAGACAAAGGAGGTTCCCCATATAGTTCAATATACTAAGTGTGAAAAGGCTTGGGGAAGAGTCTTGGTGGTATCCAATGGTTTCCAAGAGGTATGAGTACCTGCAAAGGGTGATTGTACCTACCCGAGACACAAGAAAAGCCAAGTATGCACGTAATATATTAGGTGGATCAGAAAGTTAATCTTGTTGTCCCTAATTGCAGAAGTAAACAATAATATATATCAGCAACAAAAATATAGTAAGAGCTGCAAATGAAGATGCTAAAAGTCTAGTAAAATAAGCAAGATACAAGTTAGTAAATACTAGTTTAGCTCAAGGATGAAAGAGCAAGACTTTAGCTTGAAATAAGATTGTAAGAAGAATTATTGCATATATGTAATTTTCAGCCTTATGGATGTAGAATTAAATTTGTTGCATCCAAGATATCAACCATCAAAACTTGCCAACATTCCACCCAAAAAGAGTGTTAGGGTTAGTAGATTATAGGGGCAAACTTTTAACAACTTTTGACCATTGGTTTGTGAGTTAATTAGAAATTTGTATTAGGGTTTCCTTAGCCCTAATGGATGTAGATAAAATGTTATGACAGCAGAAATAATCACTTATCCAAAGTTGATTCCCTAGTGGCTCAACCAAGCATATAAATCATAGAATTGATTCCAATTTAGACAACCTCAAAATCCTGAGTTTTCATGTTAACCAATGCAAGATTTTATTTCTCCAATGCAATTAGATTTAGTGACTTTAGCTATTGGGTTATGGTGTCAAAAAAATTTATATATAAAAATTGATATCTCCTTGGGGGTGTAAACCCTTTTACTCCCCAAGGCAAGAAAACACTAACTAGGAGATACTAGGAGGGTGTAAACCCTTTTACTTCTCCTAGTAAAACCTTGTGCAACAAATTAATTCTAGAAAAAAATGATAGATAATGGTGGGGTTGTAAATCCTTATACTCCCCAATAAATCTAGCAAATAAAACTTGTAACCAAGTAATGAAGCATCAACAAGATAAATCCATACCTAGTCCAAGAAATGACAAGATAAATCTCCTCTTACCAAGATAAATCCACCACAAATGCAATAGAAAATCTCCAAGAGAGGTAGCACACTACTTCTTCCACCAATATCATGAAGAAACCACAACAAGGGCATAAGAGAGAAGAGGTTTCACAAAGAGGGCACAAATTTCAACTAGAGAGGCTTCTCACAATGGGAGAGCTATGATCCAAATGAGATACAAATGATCTCTATTTATACAAAATGTTATAAACATAGTTTTTCCACTTAAGTTAGGGTAAAAATAAAATAAGGGTACAACAACCTTTATTTCTCCCCTTTACAAAAATAATATTATTTAATTCTTACTTTTGCACATGAAAGAAACCCTAAAACATGGTGTCACCCTCCTAAGGTGACGTTTTGGCACTTTTGGGAAAGTCGTTGAGGTTGGAGAAGGGATGTTGGGCTTCCAAAAACCATATTCCAAGGTGCTAGGACCTCTCTACACTAAATCAGGGCGCCACTCCTCATCAAAGTACCAAGTGTCACATTGCCACCACATCCTAGTCCATGTGTGACGTCAAGCTGTAAGAAGGTGACGTTTCCCCCCTCTAAGAAAATCATTTGGCACGTAGGGGATGGGAAAGAACCTCCATAATGTTATCTAAGCCTCCAAAGGCATGTCCTAATGATCCATCATGTGGTCCTTGGTATCCAACCCATGGGATTCAAGCCCCATGGAAGCCTAAGCTAGGCATGTTCCTAAAAAAATGTCCACTAGTTGGGTCCTACAAAGACAAATGGATACGCCCTCCAAGGATCTCAAGTCAAAGAATCATGATGAGTAAATAAAATAATTAAAACATCCATTGAATCAAGTACATCCAAACCACTTCATCAAAATAAACTAATGCTCAAATACCATATGTAGTTTGCCAAGTTTAGGTATGGGAGGGTTGACAAAATGACCTATTGGGTTAATTTTTCCTCACATTTAGGGGTGTTTCCTGAGGGGACCTCCTTCTAAGTCATGTGGATGAGGGGAAAATTTTTGGGCATGGGGTCCATGATATACAAGGGGTTGTAGTGTATCACTTATGGGTGCCTTTGTAAAGGGTGTGTTGCACCTTCGTTTTCAATGCATCCTTTTTCCAAACCCATTCAATGTCATTAATTAATTAAGGTCCAAACATTGGGTACTCCCTAGGGTGAATCAATTAGCTTGGGGGGAAGTACCAAAGTGTCGCTTGAAGGGAGAAGTACACATAGTTCCATGGGGGTATAGTCTAGCTTGTAACACACTTTGTGTAAATCCCTTAATCAAGTGGGACATTTATGTTATGTGTTTTCTTTTGCAGGTCTTTGATTTTTTTTAGGAGAAGCTTTTCATTTCTCTCAAGACCTTTTTGGGTGAGCATTTAGAAGGTTCAATATAATCAGGATTTAAAATTTTTCCATCTACTAGCCTATGAGCCTTTAGCCCCTTCCTCCCATGAAGTGAGGGACAACCCCTTCTTGGGTTAGTACACTCAAAAAACCCAAAAGGTGAGGAGATGAGGGGATGAAGTGCAGAAATTGACAAGTATGGTTGGGAATGGAACGATGAATTGTCAAAATGACCTCCCAGTAGCATACCTATCCCTAAGGGTGACCCACTTACTAGGGCACAATGTCAACCACCAAGGTGAAACAGGGAAAAGAGCATAATGTCCAAGAAAATGTCACATAATCAAAAGCAGTAATAGATGAGACAAATTCAAATGCCTAAAATATTGAAATGAAACTCACCATAATACCTAACTTGTACCTCATGGAGAAAGACCTAATGTATTCCTAAGGCCAATTGATGAGGTGGATATTGTCGTGATGATCCTGGAGATGTGGTGGTCAGGTGGGTCTTTGTTTGTGCAAGTGGACACTGTTGGTCAGGCTATCTCTTGGTACTCCATGTCTACAACCTGAGGGCCTCGAGGCATCATATTCTTAGTTATCCCACAAAATGGGGATAACAGGATCTATTGACTATAGTGATTGGGTCAACTATCAATTTTGGTGGATGCACAAGAATTATTCCAATGTTTTTAAATCTTTGCAAGACCACTACCTAACTATCCAAATATTTTCATATTAGAATAATTTTTTTTAACATTTTAATGGTAATTGTAGATGGGTTTATATTTAACTTATTTAAAATATAAACACACACAACACACATAACACAATTCACTTGTAAGTGCATATGTCACAGTCACATAAATATAATGTTTTTTTGATGATTTCTTTGTTAACTATACCAATCAATTTCTACTTAGTGCTTCCTAGTGGAAGGTTGACATTTTAACTCTTGCAGGTTCCTAGGTCATGGCCTATTTAACCATGTATTCAAGGATCATATACCACATGTCCTTCAAATATTATTGCGTGTAGGTGTAATCCTTCGCCAAAGAGAACCTTGAGTGTTATTTGATAAAGCAAGAGACTATAGAATCTCCCAACAAAAAAAATTGCAAGAGTGTTCCCTCTTTAAACCCATTGGAAGTGTATTTATTGATGTTTGGAACAATCTATTCACAAAAGAAAATAGGTCTCGGTCCTTCCTCACCATAGAACATCACAACAAAGGAGGTAACAAAATAAAATATGGAAAATCTATTGTTGCCTCCTTTTACAAATTGATTGAACATGAACCACTAGAACACTTACTTATATGCACATTCATTATCCTATGCCTTGCATTTTTAGTATCAATCGTTGAAGCTCTCCTAGTCAAACATTACTTTAAATTTTACAATTTTCAATAGGTGTGCTACTTGATAACCGTAGTTAGAATAGGAGCCAAAAATACTTAGAATATGAAAGGAAAAAAATGACTCCTTTTTGGATCTCATTATATTCCATATTTGTTGGAAAAAATATCCCTCATATTTTCCTCAAGAATTTTAGTTCTTCATTGGTGAATGGTTGAGATCAAAATAAATTACCTATAGCCAACCTGCTCACTCAAAATCTTAATGTTCAATGACCAAGTACATTTTCTAAAGGTGGCCCAATCTACAAGCATGTGCCAAAGGGTAGATTATATGTTGTGTGGTAGATAGTGAATGTGGAGCTAGGGTGTATGTACCTGCAAAAGAAAAGGCAACAGAGGAATTATGGAAAATTAAATCCCATTATGGTCACAATCCCTGTAACAACCCCGATAATTAGATTAAGAATCCACTTCAATCATAGTAAGTAGATAGAGAATCCATGGTAGATCAAGAATCCCTTCAAGTGGCTAATGATCTACCTTTCACGTTGCTGGTGGTTATAGGTCAACTTCAATTCAATAAAGGTAAACACGAGGAACAACTGGGTATGCAACCCCTGCTTTTTACTATGTGCGGGATCAACTTAACCAAGTCTTGATACCATCTATGCCTTCACTAATAGTGGTAGTGTTAGATTTGTGCTTAGGTATGTACTTGTTGCTTAGTCAACAAAAAAAATAAACTAGATATGGAATGCAATTACGAGAAATTACTGAGTCTTAGGGTGAGAAATTGCATGGGTGAGAAAAAATTATTGATTTGGATGACATTTTTGGTCTAGTTGGGATCCTTTGTCCCTTCTTCTCTCTAGCCATTGTGTCTCCTATTTCTCTCTATCTCTATGGTTATTTGGTGGGGTCACCGTCTCCTACTTTCGCTCTCTTTGAGGGTTTCACGATTTGCAATAAAAATCTTTGTTGAGGGTTCTGCATTGGTTTGTAGGAAGGGTCTCTATCGAGTCGAGGGTTCCGCATCGGTTTGCAGGTAGGGTCTCTGCCGAGTCGAGGGTTCCACGTTTGTTTTTGGGAATGAGGGTCTCCGTTGAGGGTTGATGTACCACATATATGTTATAACATATATAACATATATAAAATGTTTTCAAAGTTAATTGCGGTCTAGGATAACTAGTTGGGCAAATTTTAAAGGAATTCTTGTGGATAAAAAATTCAATGATGCCAATAAAAACTACAAAAAATTGATTTCCTAAGGTTGATGTGTGTGGAAAACAAGGAATCAAGGGGAAATGACAAGTCGTTTGCACCAAACTACCTCCACAAAATGTACCCCAAGTGGCCCAGAAATCAATCCAGGTTAACTACATGTGAGATAGATGATAAGGCTAGATGTGAGATGGATGATAAGGCTTAGTTTTATAACTCAATTATGAATGTCAATAGGCTAACATGGCCATTATAAATGTGATTATCAATTTAAAATAAAATAATAAAAATCAAATTTGCATATTTTTGTATGATTTCCTCTTGATTTCAGGACGAACTATAAGTGGGAATTTGTTTTTATGAGTGTTATTGTGTGTATAACAGTAATGTGTTTTTCTCATGAAAGAGAATCCTACTCATTTTTTTTCAGGAGGAGAACAAGCGTTGGAGACAATTATGGTACTTATAATGTCAACTATATGTGTGTGACAATGCATATATGTATGTCGACCAAAGGTCATGCAGTGGAGAAATCACTTCAACAAATTCATTGTCATGATGAGTAAAGAGTCTCATTACTCATCCATTACACCTCCATTTAACCTCCACTACACTACAAAACCAACTTTTATAATGCCTACTCTCTTTTCAATATAATCTTTAAACCCATACCCATATCAACCCTAACCCCTATAGAAACTAAGCCTAACCCCTATAACCTATCACAACTAATAACTATGATTTATAACCACTAATTACTATCCCAAATCAACCTTACTACCCGTTCACCCCTAACACATAACTAAAATAACCTTTAATTAATCCTTATAACCATTAACCATTATTGCCTAAACCTTCTAAAACCTATATCATGTAATCCTTATATTCCCTATTTATCCTAACCACTATCCTATAACCCCTATACTATATAATAGATATCACTTGTGTATCCCCTAACCATTAGAATCCATAACAATTACAAATCACTTGTGTATCCCTAACCCCTATAAACCCTAACCTTTAATTGTTAGATCCCATAACCCATTTAATACCCAATGCCTAATCCCTATAAATCCTAATGTCTACAATACTTAACACTTTATACATGTCACCTAGGGACTATTTGGCTTTATGTTGGTACATGTCACCCCTAATATTTAATTTGTTAAAAATTTAATTAAAAATTACCTAGGCAAGCATTTCTCATCACCTAGGTGCCTAAGGGGTGAGAAAGTGCCTAATGTGGACCCTAGTCATTTAATTTGTGAGATACAAATTAAAAGGTGACCTTTTGAGACTTAGGTAAAGTGGGTAAGTAAAGTGATTTTATCCCCACCGTTGATCTCATCTAATCTCAACCATTAGATGAGATGACCCTTGAGCTTCCCTCATGAGGTCGATTAGGGTATGGGGTTGCACCATTGAGTTGGCTGTTGAAATGGAGTTTCCAAACAATGGGATGTCTTTGTAGAGCGAATTGTTGCTAGTGAGAAGCTTCCCAATTGGGAATGTCTTTAGGATGACTTTGTTTAGGAGGAGATCTGGAGAGGTTATGTACATGGAATTTCATCTACAGGTCATGAGAAGGAGAATGTGGCTATTGCTTCCAACAACAAGAAGAAGTTCAATAAGGGTCCTAAGGGTGGTAACAAACCCAAGGGCGAAGGGAAGAAAGACATGAGAAAATTCAAGTGATTTGCATGCCACAATTTTGGGCACTATGAAGGTTAGTTTCCTAACAAGAAGAAGAAACAAACAACATCTTCAGTAGCGGTGGAAGAGTTTTCCACCAAGGTTGAAAAGGAGTTTTCCTTGGTTGTGTGTCTATCCACGAGGACTAGTCATTCAGATATGTGGTATATTGACAATGGTGCCTCTCGCCATATGGCATGGGTTCGTGAGCACTTGATAGACCTCACATAGATTGGAGATGTTGAGGTGGTGCTCGGAGATGACCGGGTGGTCAAGGCAGTTGGTTGCAGGACTATATCATTTCAGAGGGAGTCTTTGCCTCCCATGTATTTGACAAAGGTTCTATATGTTTCGGTCTTGAAGAAGAACTTAGTGTCAGTTTATGCTATTGTGGAGAGGGGCTATGAGGTCTTGTTCCATGATGGGCAGGTGCTCCTTTTCCCAAAGGGGTATAGTATCACTTCAGCCAAAGTGAATGGGACTAGACATGAGAAGTTGTACAAGCTTATGTTCCAGCCAACGAGAGAATTGATTCATACTAACAGTAGTAGTGACCTATGTGATCTATGGCACAGGAGGATGGCACATTTGCACCATGGGGCTTTGAGAGTTCTGAGGGAGATGGTGACAGAAGTTCCAGATTTTAGTTCAGAGCACCATGAGTTGTGCAAGGTGTGCTTTGGGAAAGTACACCAAGACTTCTTTTTCGAGCAGTGACAGTAGATCAACATGGATTCTTAATCTTATACATTCATATGTATGTGGCCTGATGTCTTCGGCATCGTTGACTGGTTTTCTATACTACGTTATATTTATTGATCACTTCCCACGGAAGTCTTGGATTTTCTTCATGAATACCAAAGGACAGGTCTTTAGTCGGTTCCAAGAGTTCAAAGCTCTAGTGGAGAACCAAACAGGGAAGAAAATTAGATTTCTGAGGATGGAAAATGGGGGTGAGTATACCTCCAAGGAGTTCATGGAATTCTGTGCAGGAGAGGGCATTAGGAGAGAGTTGATTGTTTCTTACAACCCACAATAGAATGGGGTTGTAGAGAGGAATAACATGGCCATTGTTGGGGTTGCGAGAGCCATGCTACATGATCAGGGTCTGCCACTATTTCTATGGGATGAGGCATGCCACACTGCATTTTATCTATAGAATAGGAGTCCTCACAAGGCTATGGGGAGCATGACTCCTGAGGAGTATTTTTCTGGGAAGAAGCCTAAGGTGGGGCACTTTCGGATTTTTGGGTGCATCAATTATTCATATGTTCCTTCTAAGAAGAGGACAAATATGGATCCCACTATAGAGAGATGGATATTTGTTGGGTACAGTGATACTTCAAAGGCTTTGCGTATATACCTTCCTTCCATGAGGAAGACTGTCTTGAGGAGGGATGTCGAATTTGAGGAGGACAGAGCCTTTAGGAAGTCCATGGGGATAGAGAGGGGTGAGAAATATTCACCTCAGATTCAAGTGAGTCTGCAACAAACTATAGTGACATAGAGTTTGGGACCACCAGTTTCGATGATGATAGGTTCACAGGTGACAGGGCCACAGTGTTCAAGTTCGCAGGCTATTGGTCCACAGGTTTCAGGATCGAGTACTCCAGAGTCTACTTTAGGATCATTGTCTTTAGGATATGGGTTTGAGTAGGGAGAGTCCCCTCCACAGGACACTACTTCAGAGGGGAGGAAGCCCAAGTGGCTTCAGGATACTTTGAGGGAGGCACAGGGTTTAGTGGGGAATCCCAGACAGGCAGTGAAGGAGAGTAAACCTACTGAGATGCTTTGCAGCTACATCGTGATGGTGAGAAGTATTTGAGAGTCTGAGCCTTCCACTTTTGAGGAGGCTACTGGTAGACAGGTGTGGAGAGATTCCATGGTGGAAGAGTACAATTGCATCAAGAAGAACGATGTCTGGGAAGTTGTTCCTAGAACCGCGGGGAAGTCAGTGGTGACTTCCAGATGGATCTATAAACTCAAGCATGTTGCAGATGACAACATTGAGAAGTACAAAGCTCACTTTGTGGCTTGGGGTTTTTCATAGGTTGAAGGAGTTGACTATGATGATACCTTTGCACCGATTTCTAGATACACTTCGATCAGGGGAGTGATATCCATTGTAACAGAGATGGGTTGGAAGATCCACTAGATGGATGTGAAGACCGCATTTCTGAATGGTGTTATATGAAGGAGGTATATATTGAGAATCCATTGGGATTTGAGGTGCATGGGAGAGAGTCTCATGTGTATAGACTGAAGAAGGCACTGTATGGGTTGAAACAAGCTCCCAGAGCTTGGTATTTGAGGATAGATGCCTATTTGCAGCAGTTGGGAATTGAGAAGAGTGAGGTGGATCCCAACCTATAATTCATTGTGGTTGGAGAGGATCCTCTCATTATCTTTCTATATGTGGATGATATTTTCATTATAGGGGAAAAGAGACTCATCAACAGTTGCAAGGAGAGCCTTGCTTCAGAGTTCGATATGACTGATATCAGACTGATGAATTAATTTTTGGAATTGGAGGTTTGGTAGGAGCCTGGACACATCTTCTTGGGATAGGGGAAGTATGTGTGTGACATTCTGAGCAGATTTCAGATGGAGGATGGTAGGCCCATGACCACTCCTATGATAATCAACTAGAATAATCTTCATGCTTCTGAGTCACAGTTGGTGGATTCCACTTTGTATTGTCATTTGATTGGGTCATTCATGTATTTGGTCAATACCAGGCCAGATATTTTTTTTGCTGTCAACACTCTTAGTCAATTCATGGTGGAGCCTAGGATAGTGCACTGGGTGGTAGAAAAACATGTGCTCAGGTATCTTTGTGGCACAATATATTATGGTCTAGACTATCAGAGAGGAGATGGAGTTTGTATGTTGTCTATAAAGATTCAAATTGGGGAGGATGTATCAGTGACAGGAAGAGTACTTCAGGGCGTTATTTCAGATTGGGATGAGAAGTTGTGTTTTGGTTCAGTTGGAAGAAAAGGTCAGTGGCTTTGAGTTCTGCAGAGGCTGAGTATATGGTGGCCAATCAGGCCAGTTGTGAGGCCTTGTGGCTTTGCAAGTTGCTAGTGGGATTGTTCAGTGTGCAGTTGAGGCCTACTGTGACTTACTGTGATAATCAAAGTTGCATTAAACACTCAGAGATTCTAGTTTTTCATGACCGGTCTAAACATATCGAGATTCGTTATCACTTCATTCGTGACTATGTTTAGAGAGGAGTTGTGGAGCTACAATACATATCTACAGAGGAGTAGGTTGCAGACATACTCACCAAGGCATTAGGCAGAGGCAAGTTTGTATTTTTCAGTGACAAGCTTGGAGTGGTGAGTAACACTTTACTTGGTAAGAGGGAGTGTTAAAAATTTAATTAAAAAGTACCTAGGCAAGTGTTTCTCATCACCTAGGCACCTAAGGGGNTAATGTGGACCCTAGTCATTTAATTTGTGAGATACAAATTAAAAGGTGACTTTTTGAGACTTAGGGAAAGTGGGTAAGTAAAGTGATTTTATCCCCACCGTTGATCTCATCTAATCTCAACCGTTAGATGATATGACCCTTGAGCTTCCCTCATGAGGTTGATTAGGGTATGGGGGTGCACCATTGAGTTGATTGTTGAGACATTTGAGAAAGAGCAAGAGAGAGCATTTTTCAAGCTTGAGAAGAGGCCATTTTTGCAGAGCTAGGGCACACATTCCAAGGCTGCAAACTAGTACAAAAATCAAGGTAGCAAGTACAACATTGAAAGCAGGATGTACTGTACAGATTGAGTAGGTCGTACAACAAGTAGAGCAGGAACATAAATCAAGGGAAGGTACAGTCCAACAAAGAGGTTGTACTGTACGAAATTTTGAGTTCCGTACAACAGGAAAAAATGCATGAAAACCGAGGTAGAAAAGTACAGTTCATACTGTACAGATTCCGTACAGTCTGTACGGTTCATACGACCGTTATTCGGGCATACATTTTGAGGAGAAATATTTGTGGTGTTTTTTGGAAGTTTTGGCATGTTTCCCAAGGTGGTCGTACAACATTTATTGCACTTTTTTGGGCTATGAATGTTGGCACAAGTTTCTAGGTGATCGTACAACATTCTGGAGGCATAGAAATCAAGGAACAGACCTATAATTTATTACATAAAATTATGGAAAGGATTTTGAGGAGCTTGGCTCATTTTCTTGTGTGAAGACTTGGCACAGTTACCGAGATAAGTATGTCATTTAAATTTTTCAAGATGAATATGTTGTAACATAATTTCTCTGAAGCTCCTAAATATTAAAAAATCCCTCTCTCACTGTTCTTCCCCTTGTGGGTTTTTCTAGGGTCACTGTTCGACCGAAAATAACTGTGTTAATATTTTCTGAGTTTTATGTGTTGCTAATATTTTATTTTTGTGTTATAAACGATGTTCAGAATCCTCATGTTTCAGTTCTGAAAAATTATTTTCTACTATATTTAATTGGTTGTTACAAATCTGGGTTTGGGCATTAAACATTGGCTGAAAAATCAGTGAGACTGAAACTGGGTTGGGGTCTAAAATTTTACATAATCTCCCCAACCTTGATTCATACAATTCTTACAACTTTTACCCCTATGACCTATAATGATTAAACTCTAACTCCTAAGACTTTTAAACTTTATAACAACTAATATATATAACACTAATAAATAAAAATCATATCGAAGATAACCCTAAAACCTATAATTCTTGAACCATGTAAAATATTCTATAATCCATATAAGCCATAACACTCATATCACTATATGATTGAAAACATTCAATTCATTTAATGCCTTTCACCTCAAACACTTATTCCATGTAGTCGCTAATTTCCCCTATAAATTATATAACTCTTATACCATATGATTCATATCACCACTAATTAGTATAACTTACTATTTAACTCTAGTAACTTTGGCACCTTATAACCATATACTCCTAACACTTATAATTTTTAAACCTTTTAGAGGCTATATAACTTGTCACCTTAACTTGTCGCACCTAACCCCTATAACATTTAAACCTTGTAAAATTGAAATCTTAACACCTATATCCCCTAACCACAATATCATTTATTCCTTAACTCCCCAATCCTTAACACCTAACCCTTGTAAACCATATAACATGTATCACTAATGAATAGCCCCTATAACTCATAATCCCTAACCCATGTATCCTCATAACCCCCAATCCTTAAAACCTTGAAATTCTAATCCTTAGCACCTATAAACCCTAACCCTTAACCCCTATCATATAACCAATCTACAACTAACACACCAAAATCCCGTCTAATATAAATCACAACTAACCCTTATAATCCCAAAAATATGAATCACGCATAACCCCTAATTGAATCCTATAAACCCTTACCACTATAAAATTGAATACCCATAACCCCCAAAACTTATAACACCTACCCCATAAAATCCATATCCCTTATAATTCATATCAATTTTACAAGGTTTAAATGTTATAGGGGTCAGAAGTGACAAGTTATATGGGATAATGTTGATAAAAATTATAGTGGTTATATCAATTATGATTAACCCTTCTAATCCCTAAAATATTGAACACACATAAGCCTTAACTAAATCCTATAAACCCTTTCCCCTATAATAACACTTACAACCCATAACCCATAACCCTTAACCCCCTAAAATACATATCCCTTATGTTGAGGAAAAGATATGAAATAATCTTACTCAAGCATTTTAAGATCTTGCTTGGCTAAGGAAAGATAGACAGGAATATTACCCTATGTTTATAGCCTCAAAAATTGTTTCCTAATCCACAAGTATTAGTTACAAGGGCTTAGGTTGATTTTTTTGTAAGTAAAATATTGCTGTAAAATTCAACATTTATATATAATTTTCTGAATATAACAGATACAAAAGTAAATGTGGAGACAAAATAAAAAATACCAAGTCACTTATTAACACAAATGAGACAAAATAACAATCGCTTATTTCATTCCAAGAAATCAAAATAATCATTCTCTTTACAAAAATCCTTGAGGGAGTTTGGACCAAAGTCAAACTTAGATGTCCCCGATGAAAACCATACAAAAGGACTTCTGACAGAAAGTAAAAAAAATGAACTTTAAAAGCTGGATCAACTTGACATAGATTGCTGCCCACTCGAATCTGTACAATATCCTTTATCAGTCATGAAAATTGATTCATAAACAAACAAGTCTACACAGACTATCAAAGATAGATCAACACCTCTGAAAAACAAGTGTCTGAATTGTTTGGAAGATTGGTTGTTGTCATTGATGTCAACCCTAGTCATTGGTTTTGGACCGCAAGATTGATGAAGGTATTTGCACATGAAGGACAATGTACATGCAGAACAAAAAGCCATGGATGGATAGTATACATCATGTTATTTCCGGTGGTAGGTGGCACGTCATGTGGATCCTCATGGTTGAGGAGAAATGAATTTTTGAAGATGACAAAGTGAATTGAAGAAGAAAGTACATGTAGGCCCTGAAGATAATTAAAGAAAAGAAATAGAAAATAATGAAGTGTCAGGTCGGCCCTAATGTTAAAAGGAATTGACATAAATGGTATAAATAAATATCATTATACATTCATTTGAAAAACAAGTCGAATTTAAGAGGAAATCAGAAGTGAAGAAGGCCATATTTCAAGGG
Organism: Picea mariana; assembly: GCA_032191745.1. Classification (NCBI taxonomy): domain Eukaryota; kingdom Viridiplantae; phylum Streptophyta; class Pinopsida; order Pinales; family Pinaceae; genus Picea; species Picea mariana. The sequence goes on along the minus strand of JASDQU010104684.1, from coordinate 175,179 downwards.
AGGATGAAGTCTTTTGGTTATGTGTTCTAAGGTGTTCTGGGTAAAATAATCATAACTTCTTCATAGAGAATCCAAATGAAGTGGGACCAATTTCATTGGAAATATTACATAATGTAGTTTCTTGTGCGCGAGTTTCAAAATATGATGTTAAATATTGAGCACGGGGCATTCTGTACAATTTCACTCCCCTGAATAAACCAAAATTGAATAAAGTCTACCATTCTTTCTATAACTTCTTTTTAGGGAGGATTCAAGGAGTGAAACTTGGAGGAGTTTCAGAGAATACATTGAGTAATATTATCTACAGGATTAGTTTATTCCAAAAATTGATGACTTACAGAAGTTTAAGAATTCTCAGGAAGCATTATCAAGCTCTGTGTGATGGTTGGTTGATGGTGATGATTTAACGTAAAGTTTTATTATCTCTCGTATATTCTTGGGTGGAAGGAAGGGGAAAGGATGGAGAGGTCAACCCTCTCTTGATATTTGAGGATTGTATCTTCCTCTTAGAGGTTTATCCCTCCCTTTATATTTGGAAGTTGTAGCTACCTTTGGAAGTCATTACTTCCCTTGACCAATAACTATTGATTATTTCTCATATATTGTGCATGGTGTATTGTGGTGTATTGATGTAACTCTT
>JASDQU010104684.1:89544-102735 GCA_032191745.1 Picea mariana | reverse complement strand
AACGATATAGAGTTATTCAATGGCTTACCAACCCTGTCGCTATTCTGTTACACTGCTCTGCCCTATTTGCATCAGTGTCTTCTGCACACCCCTTGCACTTTTTGTTCTTCTGCATTTTATGCTCTTTGTGCCATATCCCTTCAATGCACCATTCCTCTTACTGTGCATTTATTCTCCTGTGCTCTGCCTCCTTTCACACACCTGAATTCTCCTCCACAGCGACAATGCCGATCTCTTCTTTGTTGCACCTTCTTATAGTCTCTGTTGTCTTTGTGCATGCAATATTCGAAATTCTTTTTCATGCTCACTCTGTGCCAAATTCCTCCACAACTCGAGTGCTCTGTTTGATCATCATCATGACTCTTCAGCTTCTCTAGTGGTTCTCCCCGCGCATCCAACATCACTGTATGTTATACCAAGATTCCTCAGCTTCTCTGGCAGTTTGAGACTCTTCGTCTTCTCTGTGACAGTCGAGCTCACCTTCTCTATTTCAGTTACAGGCCTCAATGCTCATCAGCTGTCAATCGCCTCCACGAACATCTTCATCCCTCTTGAAGATTCCCATAGACTCTTCACTTCCTATGTCATTCATCCCGAAGTGTCTTTGAGTCCTTTGGCAGAAACCATCAGTGGTTTATGGAAGTTACACTATATCGTGCTATAGTAGCCCTCTGATATTTGTTCAAATTCACCTGCACCGTTGGATTGATTCCATGGGATATTGCATTCCTTTCGGCATTTCTCCATTCAGCAATTCGGCATTCGTGTGACCATGCATCTTGACATTCCTAGTCACGATCCCCGAAACGGAGCGTGGTTGCTCTAGCTCTTTCCTCCATCTCTCGCTGATGTGACCAAGGGCTGTGACCACAGCCTTATGCATAAGGCGCTTTCGCGATTTCGCATTTTGTGAGTCTGGAGATGAGGCATCTCGACTCTCCAAGTTGCTATCCCCGATACCCCGAATTGGCATGGGATCAACGGTCCTGATCAACACTTGATCTGATGGCTCAGATCATTTCACGATTTCGCATATCGCGATTTCAACATTCCTGTGATGAATGTTCTTGATGCTTCAAACTCCCGATCCAGGAAACTCTGAAAGGGAGTCGGATCAATGGTCCACATAACCCCCAGAGATGGATGGTTGACGGGATTTTGGCATCGGCATTTTGGGACTCCTGATGCTGAGAGTTTCTTGACATCTCTATCTCTCGATTTTCGAAACTCCAAAGTGATGTAAACCTGCTGACGTCACATGTGTCGAATACCTGCCATGTGTCACCCTGATTTGTGACTTACATGTGCTTGAAATGTCGAATCAGTCTGACACTTGTCATTACCTGGTTGTGCCACGTGTTCCTAGCTAATGTGAGTCGGATCGATGGTCCAGATCACATCTTGATCTGACGGCTATGATTAAATCGCAATATCGCATATCGTGATTTCGGGATTCCTATGGTTATTATTCTTTGACACCTTCAACTCTCGATCCGCGAAACTCCGATATAGACTTGGATCAACGGTGCAGATCACATCTTGATCTGACGGCTGTGGTTAAGTCACGATATCGCATATCGCGATTTCAGAATTCTTGTTGCATTGTTTCCATGTCGCGATTCGTGAAACTTAGATATGGAGTTGGATCAACGGTCCAGATCTAATCTTGATTCAACGGCTGCGATTAAGTCGCGATTTTGCATATCGCGAAATCAGGATTCCTGTGGATGATATTACTTGACATCTCCAACTCTCGATCCCCGAAACTCCGACATGGACTGGAATCAACGGTCCAGATTCAACCTTAATATGACGGCTCATATTAAATCGCAATTTCAAATATTGTGATTTTGAGAGGTTAGGGAACATCGTTCCTTTGACTCTCCAGTCAGCGAACTGACGATCTTTCCCCACGTGTCCTGCCTGAAGATGGACGGTCCTCCTTCTTTTGGGATTTTGTGAGCCCTCTACTCCTTGCACTTTAAAGAGCGTGCAGGTTCTCTTCTATCCAATGGTGGTCAAACCCCATGCTCAGATCTAAAGCCCGAGATCTATCCTCCATATCTGCACGCTCCTCTTGTCTAAATTGAGATTTGACGGTCATCGGGAATTCGGGATGGGATCCAACGATCACTGACGCTTCTCCTCCGAGCTTACGCATCCTCCTTACTTGGAAGAATTTCTAAGTGTCAAAGGCCTCGACCTTTGATTTGCCTGTGATCCTAAGTATGCTATCTCCCTTGAGCTTTAGCCATGAGTTAACCTCATCCCTGTTGCGCACCTACACACTGCATTCGACTCTGCGCTAATTCCTCCTGATCTTACTTTGTTCCTGTTTTTCCATCGATGCACACTCTGATCCTACCATTAATGATAAGTGCATACTGCGTATAAAGCATGCCAACCATTCTCTACACTATCTCTTCTGATCTTATCGAGCTTGCTCTGCAGCGTCTTCCCAAACTACTTCTGATTCCCCTCTGTTACATTCTTCCTATACTCATGCCATCTTCATTGTTGTACTTGCCACTTCCTATACTCATGCCATCTTCACTATTGTACTTGCCATCAATGACAAGCATATGCTACCTGTTAAACATTTGCCAATAGAAAGAGCTCCTACAGTCTCTGGAGAAAAGGTTATGGTGTGGCATCAAAGACCGGGGCATATCTGAGAGAAGGGTTTTTGACTACTACACGGTAAAGGTATGGTTGAAAGTATGTCTAACTGCTCTCTGGATTTTGATTTCTGAGAACATTGTCTATATGGGAAGTAGAATCGGGTAAGATTCCCCTCTGGTGCAACAAGGGCAGAAGGAATTTTACAACTAGTTCACAGTGATGTTTTTGGACCTGTGTCGGTCCCATCATTGGGAAAATCTGTGTACTATGTCTCATTTATAGATGATTTCTCGAGGAAAACTTGGATATATTTCCTCAGGAATAAATCTGAAGTCTTTGACAGGTTTAAAGAATTTAAGTCTCTTGTTGAGAATCAAACAGAGAAAAGAATTGAGGTGTTGAGAACAGATAATGGCGGAGAGTTCTGCGGGAATGAATTTGAAGAATTCTGTAAGAAGTGCGGTATAGAAAGGAAGAAAACTACTCTATATACACCTCAGTAGAATGGAGTTGCAGAAAGTATGAACAAGACGCTGATGGAAAAATCAAGGTGCATGCTCAATGGTGTCGAGTTATGGAAAGAATTCTGGGTAGAGGCAGTGGGTACTGCATGTTATCTGGTCAACAGATCACCCTCATCAAGGTTGGGTGACAAGACTCCACAAGAGGTATGGACTGGTAAGGAACCTTCTCTCACACATCTTAAGGTATTTGGCTGTGATGCATATGTTCATGTTCCAAAGGAAAACAGGAGTAAGCTGGATAAGAAGGTTGAAAAATGTATCTTTATTGGATATAAAGATGGTCTCAAAGGTTATAAGCTTTGGAACCCAGAAACTAATAAGGTAGTGTATAGCCGAGATGTGGTATTTAGAGAAATGAAGGATGTTGTTAAATAGGAAGTCCTACCAAGGAAGGAAGAACCAGAGAAGATAGAGTTTGATTTAAAGGATGATGAAGCAGACTCTACAGAAGAACATGAATAAGAAGAAGAAGATCCTCATACTCCAGTATTGATGAGATCAGATCGAGAAAGAAGGCTACCAGAAATGTATAGTCCATATGATTTTCATTCAAATTTTGCTTTGTCTATTAGTGATGATGATCCTAGAACTGTCAGGGAGGCAGTGGATTTAGAGGATGGAAATATCTGGAAAAGGGCTATGGAAGAAGAAATGGCATCTTTGGATAAGAATGAGGCTTGGGATCTAGTGGAGTTGCCAACTGGAAGAAATCCCATTGGCAGAAAATGGGTATTTAAAAAGAAGCTAAATGCAAAAGGAAAAGTGGAGAAATACAAAGCTCGGTTAGTAGCAAAGGGTTATTCCCAGGTTGAGGGAATTGATTTTGGTGAGATTTTTTCTCTTGTTGCCAAGTTAACCTCTATAAGATTTATGTTATCTGTTGCTGTTGCATTTGATTTTGAAGTAGAATAGATGAATGTGAAGACAACATTCCTGCATGGGGATTTGGAAGAAGAAATCTTTATGAAGCAACCAAAAGGTTATGTTGTGAAAGGAAAGAAGGCACTGGTATGCAAGATGAAAAAGTCCCTGTATGGTTTAAAACAATCACCAAGGATGTGGTATCAAAAATTTGATACTTATATGCTGGGATTTGGCTTCACAAGAAGCAAAGAGGATCACTGTGTGTATTCTAAATTAATTGGTGATCATTTGATTTATTTGGTCTTGTATGTGGATGATAGGAAACAACAAGGAGATTATCCAGGATGTGAAAACTCAGTTGTCCTCTAAATTCGACATGAAGGATCTTGGTGCTTCAAATTTCATTTTGGGCATGGAAATGAAAAGATATCGAAAAAGGGGGAAACTCTGGTTAAATCAGAGAAAATATGTCGAGACAATATTGCAGAGGTTTAATATGCATGAATGTAAATCGGTCAAGGTTCCTATTCCTGTTGGTGTAAAGTTATCTGCGGATCAGTGTCCCAAGACACATGAAGAAGAGGAGGACATGTCTCATGTTCCATATGCGAGTGTAGTTGGAAGTTTTATGTATGCAATGGTCTGTACTAGACCGGACATTGCACACGCAGTGGGAGTTTTGAGTAGGTATATGTCAAAACCAGGGAAGGATCATTGGACAACAGTAAAAAGGGTTTTCAGGTATTTGCGTGGCACTACTAGCTATGGATTGTGCTACGAAGGAAGACTGGGATTGGACATAGTGGTCGATATACATGGCTTTGTGGATGCTGACTGTGCTGGAGATTTGGATCGTAGGAGATCTACAAGCGAGTATGTGTTTAACCTGTTTGGAGGAGCAATAAGTTGGATGAGCAAAAGACAAGCTGTAGTGGCACTTTCAACTACAGAATCTGAATACATGGCAGCCACTCATGCAAGTAAGGACGCAGTATGGTTACAAATATTGTGTTCAGGTATTGGGTTGGTACAACAAGCTGTAAGGATAGAGTTTGACAGTCAGAGTGAAATTTTTCTGGCGAAGAACCTTGCTTATCATTCAAAGACAAAGCACATTGATGTTCAATATCACTTTGTGAGAGACATGATTGAAGAAAAGAAAGTATCACTGATGAAGGTGGACACTTTGAAGAATGTTTCAAACTCATTAACAAAATCTATGAGCACTGAGAAGTTCTCTTGGTGTAGAGGATCCATGGGCATTGTTTCCTTGGATTTTTGACTATGTAACCCTGTAACCCCCTGTATGCAAAGAAAACAACAAGTGGGACAATGTTGGGTATGTGTTATATTCTTTGCACAAGTAGTAGCGTATGAGCCGAGTGCACAGGGGGGTGCAGGGGTCCGGGGGCAACGCCCCTGAATTTTTTTCCTCGGGAAACGTGACACCTACCTCGAGAAACGTGTCATATATTTAGGTGGTTTTTTGGCACATGGTTTTTGTTGATGGTTTTCTATTTTCGGTTAAGGAATTAGGGTTTTGGACTAATCCAGGTCATTGGGTTAGGGTTTTGGATGTCGCTGGCTCCTATATGTATATTGTATTGTAAACAATGTAACACAATGAATGAATATAATATATGTTGGTTTTCCTGGTTTGGGTTTCCAGGGGAAAAATCTCTGTGTAATGTTTGTATTTTCCATTGTGTCTTTTCTGTTCTTTTCTGAATATATGTTTACAATAGACATTGTACAAGGTTAGAATTTACATGGACTCCCTACCAAAAATTCCTTTGAATCACTTCAAACCACCTTGGATACCCCCTCCTCTTCAACCAATCCACCGACAACCCCAATGACCGAAAAAAACCCCAAAATTCCTGACCACATTGCCTCAGCTCCTTCACAGCCCGCTGTCACTGAGCCCTTCCTCCCTGAAAACCTTATATTTGATATAGGAGATCCAGATCTGGACCTGGAGGATCAAGAGCTAGCAGGTATAGATATGGAACATATGGAACAAGCCTATCACAAGTAGAAACTATACACCATCCTACTGGATCAATTGCACAAAGTACACAAAGTCTTCCTCAACTCCTCGGCAGGAGGATCGACCCAGGCCAACTCAAATCTAGGAATCCAAAAAGGCACCTCGAAGGAATAATGGAAACCTACAAAAGATGAGAAAAAGAGAGGACGAGAAACAAAACACCAACTCATTCAAGATGTTGGCAACTTCCTCATCAACTTAGGACAAATTCATCTTATCTTAGATAGCTTCCCTCCCCTCCAACCCCCATCGTCCTCATGAAGATAATATCCTGGAATATAAGGGGTCTTAATTCCAGGAGAAAACAAGATCTTCTCAAAGAGAGAATCGGGAAGGATCAACCAACCATATTTCTCCTGCAGGAAACAAAGTGTGCAGGAGAGGAAGCTTCTTCCACTCTTCAAAAATGTTGGAAGCAATCCCAATAGGTGGTAGTGGATGCTAGAGGGGCAGCGGGCGGCTTAGCCATGCTCTGGAATCCAAACATAGTTTTATTGAATGACTTCTTCAATTCCAAATGGACCATCACAACCTCCTTCCGCCTCATTGGCTCAAACAAACAGGGCTACATCACAAACGTCTATGGACCTCCTTGGCCAGGAGACAAGGAATCCTTCCTTCACCATCTAGATTGGATAGCCAACCACATTGGATCCCAGCATTGGATCCTTGGAGGAGACTTTAACATGATCATAGGTCTGGAGGAAAAAAGGGGGGCACTCGCACCTTGGGTAATGACAGTGAGATTTTCAACCATACCATTGGCCTACTAAAACTTATTGATGCTGGAATAGACAATGGGCCCTTCACCTGGTCCAATAGACACTCAGGGGCTCAACATGTATCCAACAGATTAGATCACCTCCTTATTTCAGAAGCCATAATGTTGGACAACCTAGCCTGGCATCGAAACCCTGGGGTTAGACCATTGGCCGATACTACTGACTCTCAACATTGATGGAACCCCAAGCAGAAAACCCTTCCTCTTTGAAAAATTCTGGTTAGCACACCCAGACTTCCAAACAAACATTCAGCATTGGTGGGAAGAGGCAACCACTCAAACAAGAACCCCGATGTACAGATTTCAACAGAGGCTCAAAAACCTCAAGCTTTAACTCAAATCTTGGAACAAGTCCACCTTTGGCAACATGTTGCAAGTGAAGGTTAGTCTCAATCAACAAATGCAAACTCTCCAACAAAATATTCGATCTCAAGGACTGACAGACTCCCTAAAGGAGAAGGAACTTATACTAAGCAACTAGATGGCATAAAGAAGGATGCAGGAAGAGATACTCTGGTGACAAAAATCCCGCATCTAATGGCTAAAAGAGGGGGAAAAACACCAAATTATTCCACAAATCCATGGTTTAGCATCGACACACCAATCACATCACCCATATAGTCTCAGAACAAAGGGATGAAATTCAACAACATGCAAACATAGAAAAAGAGTTGCTTTCATACTACAAAAATATTCTGATGGAACCCCCAATCGACAAACAAAAATCCATTGGCACAATTCTCATAAGCATTCCCAAGGAGGTCACCAAAGAGAAGAATGAGGCACTCATGAGACTGATCACTCAGGAGGAGGTCGACCAATCTCTCAGGGAAACCCCACTGAGCAAAGCTCTAGGACCGGATGGTTTCACCTCAGACTTCTTTCACTGCTGCTGGAACATCATTTGAGAAGATGTTTGGGAAATCATTGAAGACTCCAGATGCTCTAGGCAAGTTCTTCAGGCCCTCATTGCGACCTTTCTCACCCTCATACCCAAGGAAAACAACAATACCTCCCCCTCTCACTTCCGACCTATAGACCTTTGCAACATCATCTAAAAACTCCTAACGAAAATCATTGCAACTCACCTCAAACCTATCCTTTCGTTCCTTATCTCTTCAGAACAGTCCGGTTATGTGGAAGGCAGATAAATCGTAGATAGCATCATCCTGGCCCACAAAATCATTCACTCACTACACTCAACAAAAAATCAAGGTATGCTCCTAAAACTGGATCTCTCTAAAGCCTTTGATAAGTTAAGTTGGAGCTATTTGAGATCAAACCTCCTGTCCTTTGGCTTTGATCCTATATGGGTCTCCTGGATTGTCAATATTACTTCCTCAGCCCTGTTCTCCATTCTCATCAATGGTGTTCTGACGAAACCTTTCTCCCCCTCACGAGGAATAAGGTAAGGTGACCCACTCTCACCCTTCCTTTTCATCCTTATGGTAGAAAGAATGAATCGTACTATCAAGGTGGCCATCACTGATCATTCTCTCTTTGGCCTCACCCCCCATGGCATCTCCCCCCCTATATCCCATAGTCAATTCATGGATGAGATTCTTCTCATGGGAATTTATATTGCTAGAGAAGCTCTGTGTTTTAGATCCATCATCAACCTCTTCTGTGAAGCCTCGGGCATGGAGGTCAACATGACCAAATCCCAATTTTTCTTCTTCAATACGCCTCCTGACATCCAAAAACACCTCACCAAAATCCTAGGATTCACCCGCAGTACCCTCCCCTATATTTATTTGGGAATCCCCCTCATTGATAATCCACCTAGAAATTATTCCTAGGAATCCCTTCTTTCCAACTTCCGCAAGAAAATATTCTCCTGGACCTTCCGTTCCCTCAATCTTCCTAGGTGCCTCATCCTTCTTAAATCAGTCCTATAAGCCCTCCTGGTCTACGCGGTTTCTTCCCTGGCGGCCCCAAATTTCATTCTCAACACTCTAAGAAACATACAAAGAAGTTTTCTCTGGCAGGGCACCAAAGAGGGGAGCAAATTTACCTTGGTAAGCTGGAAAAAATTTTGCAAACCAAACTTCTTAGGGGGCCTTGGCCTCAAATACCCAGCCATACTCAACAAAGTCATCAGTGAAAAAATTTGGTGGCAATGGTTAAAGAGACCCCAAGACCTATGGGCACATCTATGGAGGAAAAAATACACCCCCACCTTCCCCGAAAAAGAGCTCATCAGATGGAGTGGTCAGTGTCCATGCTTGCTCATCTGGAATGCGGCTAGAAATAATCAGGGACTCATCACAGACCACTCATTCTAGGACTTTCAAAGTGGGTATTCAATTCTTTTTTACAACGATTCTTGGCAACAACTTCCAACGCTAAATACTGATCCGAATCTCAACACCTTCATTCCCTTCACCACTGAAGCATGGCACACCAAAGTGAAGGATTACTAGACCCCAGATAGCCCAAGGGAAATCTGGTGTGCCTGGAAGAATTCACATGAGGACCTGAACATACCCACTGATATCAATCTCCAACCTCTGCAAGCACACCTCAACTCGTGGAAAATTCTCAGTCAGCATGGAAATGACATCCTCATATGGGGACACTTCACAACATGCACCTTCAACATCCGAGAAGCATACCTCCTAAGAGTAGGCCACAACTCCCTACAACTGGAAGAGATTTGGAGCAACATCTGGGAAATAAAATCCTGGCCAAAAATCAACACCTTCCTCTGGCTTGTTGCACACAACAACATTCTCACCTGGGACAACCTCAGGAAAAGGGGATTCATTGGCCCATCCAGGTGCCAGTTATGCGGTTCAGAGAAGGAGACTCAAAATCATATCCTAAACTTGTGCACCTACAACTCGAGCATTTGGGACCACAATGCTTGCCTAATGAGAACCACAGACAGGAATCACACGGGACTCCAGGAAACAATAGCAGGTTGGAGAAGCACGACTTTCCAATCCCAAATCCTCAACAAAATTTGGCAGCTTCTACCGGGTTTCATTATTTGGTAAATTTGGAAAGAAAGGAATAGATGAATCTTTCAGACAGTCACCAGGACCTGGAAAGAAGTCTGGACCACAATCCACTCCAATATCAATGAAACCATTTCCATGCACCCCTGGATGGCTCAAGATCTAAAATTCCCCCCTAATGAGAGTCTCATCCTTAATGCCTGGAAGCTCAGCCTCCACCCCACAATATCCACCATCGTCCGGTGTAAACATAGCCTCACCCACTGGGAAGCTCCACCCACAGGGTGCCACAAACTAAACTTTGATGGGGCCCCTAGAGGGAATCCAAGACCTGTAGGATATGGTGCTATCATTCGCAATAGCAAAGGGGAAATCCTACACATTATAGCATGAAACCTTGGGCACAACACTAACAACGCTGCAGAAGTTTGGGGACTCCTCTGTGGCCTACAAGCGACCATAGAACAAGAGATATTTCCTATCATAGCCGAGGGGGACTCGCAAATTGTCATCAATCTCCTCTCCCATCTTCTTAATGGGTTTGACCCATAGAAAATTTCTCCAAGCTGGAGACTCATTAATGGGCTTATCAGAATCAAATCCACTCGCCAACCACAATGGGTAATCCAACCCTCCCATGTTCAGAGAACGACAAATCAAGTGGCTGACCTATTGGCAAATATTGAGGTTGAGCTAGAGGAGGGTGTCTTCGAATTCTCCCCCACGTCCAATCCCTCCCATCCCACAATTATTGCTTTCAGAAACATAGCAAGCACCAAAGATCGACCCCCGGATGGGGTGTTTTTATGCCCAATAAGAAACCAGGACACGGGGAGGCCACCTGGATGGTTGGCCAGCCACTTGGCACCTAACCAGTCCCATGCCACCCTCTCCTTCACCTCATGAACATCATCATGTCACCGTCACCCTTCATTCCTCTGACGCGCACCTGCAATCACACGAGACAGNTTTTCCCTGCTCACTCTTTGGTGCAAAAATTACTCTCTGCTCCCAATACCTCTGTGCACAATTCACCTCCCCTCTGGTGCAACCTTCCTTGGGCTCCCAACTTTGCAAGCTCAGGCCTCAACTCCTTCCCAAGATCGACTCTGGCATTTGGAATGCCTTGTCTTAGGGGAAAGGCGAAACAGGGCGTCACCTTGCCCACCCCCAACCATCCTTCTGATGTTGAGCTTCCCCCAGTCATACTTCCAGCCGATGAGCCCATTCACGACCATCCACCCGAGGAGAATTTTTTCCTAGACTTGGGCCTTGAGGAAACGACAACTCACCTTCCTCCTTATGTAGCTGAACCTCCCCCCGTCTTATCCCCAATCAAAGCGCCCATCCCCACTCAACCCCTCAATGAGCCCACCACTAAGCTCTCTCCCCTCTCAAACCCCTACGGCTATAGGGTCAAGTGGTTCAACCTCTTTGGTAATTCGTTGGGCTATGCGCCTACCCCTCCATCCCCCCCTCATCGTCCTCCACCTCCTCGCCACCCCACTCCCTCCGGCCTCTCCCCCTCCACCTCCTTAGCCTCCTTGACCTCTCTAGGCGATGGATATTGGGACCACGCACTAGACATGGACACCCTGAGAAACCTTCAAAGGGACCTGAGTGACATCAAACTGGACCCAAGGGAGCTCAATATAATCATGCTTGATGTGCATAATAGGGACGTCGATCGTTGGAGCTGGGTTGACAAGCTAATGGCCTTCCTCCAAGACCTCCGACAGGCAATGGCGGACCACGACAAGGGCAAGTCACATATGTGACATGTCTACCCTAGGGCTAGACTCGATACAGGTTTCTAATTTTTATTTGTTTCCATGTTTACGTCGAACTTTGTTCACAGGCAGCCAGGGAAGGTTGGCCGAAATTTACTCTTATTTTATATATTTATAGCTAATAGTATCTTCCCTATGTGGCATCGACATGGAACACATTATTTTTTGAACAATCGACAACGGTGGTTTCCCAAAAGGGCACCACTGCCAAGTATGACTAAGAAACATCATTTTTCTGGTACTAAGGGCAGCGGTGGTTTCCCATAATGGCATCGCTGCCACGTATGCTAGGACATTTTAATATTTTGTAACTTTTTTCAGGATGCAATACAACAACTAACTTACAAAAAAAAAACACAATATTTACCACCAACATTTTAGCGCCATTGTCGAGGAGGTGCTAAAGGGATTGAGGTCTAGGTAGGTAGGTTGTCTTTTAAATTGCACAGCTTGGGGGAGGAGAAACAGTAAGACGAGAGGTAAGAACCTGCACGACCACTATAGTGAGTTTTCTTCAAATCCTTGATTATTCAATTTCTACAAGTGTGAATTTCAATTCCTGCAAGTGTGAATTTAAATTTATGCAAGAGTGTTTAATTTCTGCAAGTGTGATTTACTGTTTCAGCAAGAGCATTTGATTTCCGTAACTATGAAGAGTAATTGTTTTTTTTTTTTTCTTCAGCAAGAGTGTTTTTATTTAAGTTTTTCATTTAGATTTCAGTTTTGGGTGTTGTAAGAATCTCTTTAACAAGATGGTTTAACAATGAGTTTAATCCTGGAACAACTCACTCAGATCCTAGAAAAAGTCAAGATTTCCTCTTCTCTGGAAGACGAGATCTTGACAACAGCCGAAATCTTAATTACTCCTCCATAGGAAAACGAAGGATCAACATACCAAGAATCCTGCACATCTGACAGAGAACAATGATTAGTGTTGGAGATCGAGGAAGATGAAGAGGAGTTACAACATGACCTAAATGAGGGAAATCATGCATACGAAAGCCTTATTGAACAATGGTTCCAAGTAAGCATTAGGTTAGATCAAAGTTTTTGTTTTTATTTAGTTAATTCAGGGTTCCAACAACTAAATTTTCTTATTTTTGTATGTTCTAGATTTCATTTTGCAAAATTGACAATGAATATATTCTTATTACTGTTGCGTGTATGGTTACATTGGATATTTTACTACACTTAATTAATTTCTAATTCCCAATTAGCATAGAGTAGGTAGGATGTTATTTTCAATTTTTTCTTTAGTTTTGAATAAGTATGCTCTCCTCCGCGCTTCGTGCGATCTTGAGGATCAGAAAGTAGGATGTTTATAAATGTTTTCAGAAAATATTTAAGTTGTTGATGATGAAAGAAAAACGCATAATCAATTGTCCGTGTACAATTTGCAATCTCCATTTGCTAAAAATAATATATATATATATATATATATATATATATATATTTCATTTCAATTTGTTTTGAATTAATAAATCTTCTAGTTTCAATTTGTTTTAAATTAATAAATCTTCTAGTTTTATTAGGAATAGTAAAAAACAAAAAAAATTGAAAATATATATAATAATAATAAAAAAATTTAGCTTTGTGTTTT
>JASDQU010104684.1:58133-76042 GCA_032191745.1 Picea mariana | reverse complement strand
ATATATTCTTATATTTCTCATGGAGATTATCTTGTGGAGTTGAAGGGATGGTGAGATAATTGTAGGCATGTACTCTAGTTTTCTCTTGTTGTTTCTGTAGAAAGAATTTAAGTTTATGAATTATCCAATTGAAATATATGTTCATGATTTAAATCACAACCCAAACAACACAAGTATAAAATTAATAGTTCCCAATAACTACATATAATATAATACAAGGATAAAGTGCATGGATTCGATAAAAACATACTCTATATATTGACCCTAAAAACTAGATAAATTGTTGGAAAAGTATTAGAAATAGTTGAGTAGTAGGGGAATATAAGATGTTCTTTTTTCTACTACAATCGAATCAGTCCTATATAAACACTACAAATATAAAAATATTGCACTAGATCCCATTTTCAATACAAATGACATGGTACGATAATGATATAAACAACTTTAAAATATTGCACTAGATCCCAGTTTCAATACAAATGACATGGTACAATAATGATTTCTTACAAGTTCTACAAGTAATGTACAAAACTTCTAAGTTACAAATATATATGTATTTTTTTCACAAAAATTGGGGAATATTTTTATTAAAATGGTGTGGTGAAGACCACTGAAATACAAAATACAATATTTATATGGTCTCAGATACCTCCATATTTTAAGGCTATTCCAGAGTTTACAAAAATTATATCTAAGTCTTTCAGGACGATCCAAAAACTTAAACTATTTCTAATCTAAGAGGTATACAATCGGTAAAAAATACTATTAATACATATAGTTAAACAAAACATGATTACTGCATTTTTAGAGTAAATCAACTACCATGTTATTTCTTGAAAATTTGAATTCCTTGTTGTTCCCAATCTTCTTCAACAAGATAGTTGAGGCCATAAAGAAGTCCCATTGATGCTTCTGAGAAATTCCTTGACACGTTACCATTGTTGGCTAGGGTGGAGGACTGCCCCTATTTTTTCTTGCACTGTTAAGGAAAAATTGAAGATCCTAAATTTGACTGTGATGTGCAAACAATTCATCCTGAAGCTTCCCGATGATAAGTCAATGCTGAGACATAATTTCGAGCTCAAAGGAAACCATGGACCCGATGGCTTCAAATTTAATTTTTAACTTTTGACACTCTACAAAATTGAATTCAGGGTCGAGTTGACCATGTCATTCTGTTCTCCCCTTATAATCCATACTCCTCTGTCGAATCCAACTTACACAATGACTCGACGCTGAGGGGGATACATTGTCCAAATACAAGGATTGAAAGGAGTCTTTGGATGGGAGATAGAGTCACACTTGAGATGAAATGTATTAGGGGGAAATAGAGGGATGAATTCACAGCCAGACTGGGATGAAAAACCCACCTAGAAAGAGGAAATCGCTCCACCAAAGAGATCTAGAGAGAAGCCGCTCAACCCACCTAAGGAAAATTGCATAGGCTTGAGGAAAGAGGTCTCGAGATTTATAGAAATTTTTGAGTTGGCTCCTACCAAACTCCTTCATGATGTCTTTGCAGATCCCGATGAAATCTAAGTACAAGGGAAAATGGCAGGAGCATTGAAACATAGATTTGGATAGTACCTTGTTCATCTAATAAGCTTTGTGCTGAAGGATTTCGAAGGGTGGAGAAGTTCCTGAGATGATGCCTGCTGATCTAACCTTATCCATCCATTCACTTATTTTTTTCCCCTCATTTTCTATACCTGAAGCATCCTTCCCAAAGCGCATGAGAGCACCTGTGTGAGGAGGAACTCCACTCATCTTCATGATGTCTCTTTGGTACTTCCTACAACCAACACAATTAACCACCTTCCTTAAAATACTTCGTCGTCTTGTCTATATCCATGTGTTGGAGAGCATGCGTCGTGAAGGCCAACCACGCGTCGCCCCCCAAAGTTCATCGGCCCCAGGAGCCATTCAAGGGCTATATTCATGGTAGGGGGGCTGAGCTTTCTTGACCTCCAACCCCCAAGTGACCTAGGGCCTTTCCTATGGTCTTATTTTCTGTTTCATCTGCCTCTTCATTATTGTTTTGGAGGACATGGAAATAATTGATTTTCATGGATCCTTCAAGGAGGAAAAATCTATCTATGAGGACTTTTGGGCTCATGTTGTGAGGAGAGGAGCCTGATTTCATTTTCCTTATTATCGTCTTCGAGTCTCCCACTACATTCAAATTTTGGATTTTCCTTTTCTTTTCTAGATGGATCCCTTGAAGTAGGGCATAATCCTTCGCTTTGTTGTTTGTTTCCATCCCTAAATTCTAGAAATAGTCCAAGACTCTGTTTCCTCTAGGCCCAAAAAGAAACCCCCCATGTACCTTCCTCCCTTAGGTTTCCTTTGGATGCCCCATCAAAACAAAGTGTGTTCCCAGACAGAGAAGAAATCCATTGCTTTATACTAAAAGAAGAAGAATGAAGCTTCCAACATGATTGTTGCGAAGACTTGATACACGAAGAGTGTTGAAGGTTAAATTTCAAAATCCAAGCTTTTTCGTCTCTACTCCACCTAGATTGATCCTCTAAGCTCGAGATTTTGGAGTTCAAGATCTCTATTAGTTGGGAGGTTGCCTTTCTTTCTACATTTTTTGGATGGATCTTTTTATTCTGAAAAATAATTTTATTTCAGGCAAGCCAGATCTTCCAACTCGCGAATTTGGGAGTAGATTTCCACAGTATTTTAAAAACATCTTTCCCTTAGACAGATCCTTGGTAGTAATTTTCCCATTAAGGTTTTAAATTTATAAGGCCATGTTACATCATGAGACAACTCTTGGTACATTGTTGCCCAAGTTTGTTTAGAGAAGGTACACTCCCAAAATAGATGCTTAATTGTTTCCTGATTTATTTGACAAAGAGAGCAAAGGAAAGGGCCATTAAATCCTATTTTCATCACATTTTTGCCTGTTAGGATCTTACCATGTGCAAGATTCAAACAAAATAAGTTGATTTTGGGAAGCACATTCAAATTCCAAATATTTTTCCACCAAGTTGTTTGAATTAGGTTCCTTGAATTGGCTAGGAGAGTTTTATATCATTCTTTCACTAAATATGTTGTTGCACCCCAACCTCTACTGTCCTAGATGTTCTGGTGAATTGGGGAATCCCCCTTAAGGTCCTTGAATATGAGATGATCTTGTTTTTGTAGGTGGGGAGGAATATTTCCCAACTTCCAACCTGTTGATGCTTGAATCCGTCACGACCGAAATGACAACCTCATGAGGAAATTAGTCCCCCTTCTTTTTTATAGAGGTGGTTCTCCTCTTTGGTTAAACGATATATCTTTGAATATCTTGGATTAGGGAGCGTGATAGGAAAAAAACCCCAGATCTTTATTGATTTGATTTATATGAAAATGGTTCTTCAATAACCCAATATGATATTTATGTGCATCAAAAGTATTTTTAGAATAAGAAAAGATTGAAGGAGGGATTCAACATCAAAATTAAATTATGATCAGTATCACACACAATCTTCTTAATAATATATAAAAGAATCCATATCTTCTTCATGAGAAAAAAGAGAGAATGATTTGATCATATCAATGAATTTTAATAGAGTACTACAATTAGTAATAAAAGAGAAATTGATAGGTCAACCTCAAATATCTGTAACGCACCCGACCCCTAAGTACCCTTTCTAGAGATGGGGAATCAATTTTTTTCTTACTTTAATCATCTCGAATCCTCTTTCCGAGGTCTCCATCATCTTCTACTCAACCATATATTTATAACTACTGCTACTAGGCTCAAATCGAAGCTTTGGATTGCAAGTTATGCCCCCCCAAAACTCTTCGAGCGTTATTAGTCAAGGGCCATGTGGTGCCCATGTGGGCCCATCTCATTCGTACCATCTCCAAATTCCTACATCAACAGTGGAAGTCCATCCACTGTCCAAACCAATGATGAGAATTGATCCTCATTTAACACATAAGCTATAGGGGAGTTTGACATTCGGTGCTGAGTGCCCCTTTTTTCTTTATGCGCGCAAATCCCCCGGAGTCTCGAAATACTGAACTCCCGAAGGAGCCCGAAATCTCATCATGTGGCTCTAACCTTTTGCCTTTCGGCTTATCTATGACACTACACCATAAACCTCGGGAGTCCCGAAGTCCCGTACTCTTGAACGGTCCACCCTTACACGTGGTGGTATATTAAACGCAGAGGTAAGGACATGTGGGTCCCAATTAATTCACCCGCCGATAAGCCCAACAGATATTTTCCAGGGTGGGTGACACGCGGTGAGGTAGAGATGACACATGGCCCCTTCAGTAGGTGACACATGTCACATTTTAATGACCACATAGGGTCTGCAAAATGTACTAATCAAGGTGAGACATGTCACGCCAATCGTGGGTCCATGTCACCTTGGGTGATGTCATTGTACTACGCCACTCCAAAATTATGGTCTTTTGATGTCCTTAGATCTCACGGTTGAGATGCGTCCACGTAGATCCATTGATCTACGGCCTCCGTTACTTCGTAACTTTTGCATTCAGGGGATTTGCTGTGTGGTTTCCCTCCTTGCTCCTGGAGTGGTAAACGTCAGGTTGACCATGGTCTAGATCTATGGTCATGGGAGATCCTGAAGGGTCCCTAGATCTACGGTTGTCGTTACTTCGCAGCTCCAACCTTTGAGAGTTTTGACACTATTTTTGCTCTGGTCTACCAAAGTAGGTCTTAACCGAAGTATTGTATGCTAGTTCCCCCACTGGTTGATCAGACGATTAAGAGGGGTTCTTAACAGACTCCCCAGATCCACATATCACATCAAATAGTAACTCCGACATTCTGGGAATTTGGTGTTATAAAACCTCTACTCTCTTGAAGTAGTCAACGACAGACTTACCTCGACGTAGATCCAACGACCAGGGGGACTTCCAAATACCCTCTGATCTGCAGCTTGCGTTACTTCATGATTGGTAAATGGGCCAGGTTTTAATGGTGGGATAGGTCTATCTACCATGGTTAAGGAAAACACTAGACATTGGTCAACCTTGTTGGTAACAGTAACAATAAGTTTCCTTCGATCGGTTTGCAAATGGTAATGTAGTAACACCCCGGAGATTCGAACTCCAAGAGTTCTGAAGCTAGAAAGGCTTATCTCCTTTCGGGCCTGGCGCAGGGTTCCCAGACCTTGGTCATATGGGTCCTCAAATAATTCTTATGGGATACATGCTTAGATATTAACCCTAAATTGGTCATGGCCATGGACATGAGCCCTCAGTCACACAGGTGAAGGGTCTAAAGGAGGGGCCCTCCTTCCACAGAGTTTGAACTTGGTATTCTCGCAAAGGTAAAATCGAGAGGTCAGAAGGACATAAGCATTCCAGTTAACCCTACCTCAAATTTCTTGCAGATTCACATCCCATAACTCTCTAGCTGCTAAGCCAAGGAAAACATAAGGCCATTCAAAATCATGGGTTCACAGAGAAACAATAAATTTTTTTACCTTAATCTTTCAATACAGGTTTTAGTCATAAACATGTATAATCAATCTTTATTTCAATTCCATTACATAGAGTATGAAAATAATTATCAGAAACCAAAATCATGAAGCGACTACTGAAAGGGGTGCCTGTTTCCACCCAACTATAGGCACAACCACTCCTGAGTGGATTTATGTTGGCCACCCCCTAGCTAGACCATGTTGCTTCGATAACGACTCTTTCTTCTTGCTCAATGACACTCAGGGACGAAGGTTACTCTCCTCCTCCCATAGGAACTTGGAAACCACTTCTCTCTGTACCAAGTAAGGGGGTGTGCAACGAGTACTACCACAACCACTCGTCATCCCCTTTTATCATCTTGGACTGAAAACACTGCCAACAGATTCTTTTACCTAGAACAAGTTTTTTTCTCAGTTCCCCTTCTAACTAGAGAGATGCAAGCACTCTTCTCACTCTTGGAGATTGGTCTCTCGACTCTATCTCCTTGCTGATATCCTCTTCCCATGAAATTAATTCCTTTATTACCTTCCTCAACATGATTGCATGGGTCCAAATCCCCAGCTCGTGGTCAGGTCTAGAATACTTGCAAATGGGTACTTTGCCCCATCTCCTCCTTAACTCTTGAGGAAGCTTTTCCAACTACCATTCTGACTAGAAATTCATTTATGGGCTAGAGGACTGCTCTAGGTCTGAGATATTAAATCCAGAAAGGTACTGGTTTGGTGGGGGTCATTTCAACCATTTCTATTTCCCCTCACCATCTCTTTCATAACATCATGATCTATCTTGGAAAACCCCCCTTTCAGCAGTTATGCAACACTATCCATTTTAATTAATAACAAAAATACATATATTACCTTTTATAAAAAAAAGTTTCATCAAATCCAAAATTCACACATCGTTAGTCTGCCACAGTATTTTGGCAAGTTCTAGTTATATTTACAAGCCAGGGGAAACATGGGCATTACAATATCT
Source organism: Picea mariana (assembly GCA_032191745.1). Taxonomy (NCBI): domain Eukaryota; kingdom Viridiplantae; phylum Streptophyta; class Pinopsida; order Pinales; family Pinaceae; genus Picea; species Picea mariana. The sequence continues at coordinate 69,613 of JASDQU010104684.1, read as the reverse complement.
CATACTTAAAACTCAAAGTGACAAGATACAATCAAGATCAACCCCAAAGCAATTCTTTGTGGAGTTTATTCATGAGAAATGTTCTTCATTACCAAAAAAAATCCATGTATGTGGCTACAAATACTCCATAATCATACAAGAAAAGTCTATAGAATAATACAAGAAAAACACTCAACAACTCAACCTTGCGCCCAACTCTAAGATTCAAGCATAACACTATGAGAAGTGGTGTAGAAGAATAGAAAGAATGGAGAAGATGGAGATTTCTTTCTTTTGATCAGAAGCTCGATTGTGTATCCATGGTTGTACCTTATTCTTCCTTTAATAGTCTACCTTACCCCTGTCACAATATTGATTCCTAGAACCTTTGATGAAGCCTCTCTTCTCTTTTTAAGAAGATATTTTCTAACTACTTGAGTAGTTAGGGTTTTCTTCCTCTCTTGAAATTTCGGTACAAGTTTCTTGTTGAAACATTCCATTTAATTATTTCCTCATTAATGAAATTATATCATCAATATATACATATCTAAAATGGGTCCCTTTCCCTTTTTAATAATTTTTTTTAAATAAACTTTTATTTTCACAATTTAATTAATTTCCCATTTAAAATAGGACTGTGTTTTAATTTTCTGGGAATTATAATTACATTTTTAGCCATGGAAATCACTTCTGATGTGGTATTCATCTTCGTATCTTTCCAAAAATATAAATTTTGCGCAAATCCGTTGCCTGGTCTCAAGATATGAGGTCATGAAGTTGAGTTGTCATGCAGACCCATTACAAATGAAGCTAACTAATATTTAAATTTCTAAGAAAAATGTATCAACTTTCAGCACTTGAAACCTATAGAAACATCTTCTACATTGAAATATATTTCCAAAGGTATAAGTTTTGCATGATTCCGACATCCGAAGCTCAAGCTATGGCCTCTGCCAGATTGTGACTCAACTATCGTCGATCAAAACTCATGGGCAAATGTGGGCCCTTGGATGAATTATGTGATTCCCTTCATAAAAATTGTCTTTTTGGTTTCAAAATTCTATCTCACATGCATTGGGATATTATATTCTTCATGGTATATAATGCTAAGTGTTTCATACACTTAGCAAGAAACACGAGAAAAAGATTATGGAGCATAAAGGGTTCGAGCCTTAGAAATTGTTGAACAAAATAATAATTTTGGAATCATGTCCTCATCCATGTCACACCCAATCACCATGATGATTCATCCAATAATATTTTCCCACATGTCATCACTCATTAGAAAAACAATTTTCCAATAAGAATCTGACATTTGTCATCCAATAAAATCACTCCATGTGTCTCTCTTTGTATGTTGCCACGTCTCCATTTATTAGTTGTCATTTGTCTTAATTTCATGATGCCATGTGTAATTCTCTTTTTGGTTCAAGTTAAATGTATGGAAATTAGGATAAATGGATAAGTGAATAAGGAGGTGAATGAGAAAGGAGGAATAACGAGAAAATCATGGTTGGTTCGCAGAGGTGAGAGGGTGAGGTGAATGAGTCTGCGAGTCTGCCAACTCGTGAACCCGACAAACTCATAAATATTCTAAGTGTTAAATTTGAATGAGAAGGGGGATAAGGGGAGAAATGTAAGCATCAGAGGTGGAGAGTGTAATATGTATACAATGGGTTGGAAATTGAGGTAGTATGAGAAGGTGAGGTAATGTACGAGTCTGCCAATCCACAAATCTTCCATGGATGAAAAAATGGCTAAGTAATGATACTTCTCAGATGGGCTCATGAAAATGAGAAAACAAAACACTATGAGTCCGCAAGTCCATGATAAAAAAGTACACTAAGTGTTGAGGAACGGTCGATCAGACTCGCATGCAAGAGGAATGAAATACTTTGGAGATCGACACCCGTGACAAGGTTGATGGTCGAAATGTAGATCATGGAAATTGGGGTGCAAAGTGAAGGTCATGGAAAATGGAGGATGAGAGCTTGAACTCGTGAACCCATGAACTAAAATAAATGGTTAAGTGTTAAAACAGACTTATGAGATAAGAAAGTGGGTGGAAATGAAGGCCCACCAACCCGTGAATCCGCGAACATTGAAATATGACTAAGTACAGAAAGAGAGATGTTGAGTGAAAATTCAAAGTATGGTAGATGTTAGTCCCTAAAGTTGCACTTGAATATGAGAGAGCAAGCTAGGGCATCATTCATTTATTGCAAAATATTTTTGATATTTTATGATTTGTTTTTTTGTAGGGTGGTTGAAAACTGGCTCAAGGTTTCAGCATGACATGAAAATCAAGATCAGAACATATAATATCCCATTGGGTGAATAATAGGTAGACACATAGATGGATTAAACTAATATAAGAAAAAGGAAGATGAAGTCTCCAATTTGTCAACTTCACATGAATTCTCATCTCAAAATTTCATAAAGAAACAAGACATTCAACTTGATATCAAAACTTGAAAAATATTTTCTATAGCGAAATTTTCACTGTATAAATTAACAGTCAAGAATAAAAAAACATTGCAATCTGAATAATGAATTCAAGCATGAATAAAGAAATAACAGAGTAGAAAAAAGAGGTTCTAACCATCCATATGTCTTTTCTATTAAGTGTCAAATTGAACATAAATGCCTTTTACAATGAGCTTCACAAAAGGGTCCCCTGGATCTCCAATTTTTCCACCTTTACTTCTCATTCTACAGAGTTTATATAGAAACAATACATAATTATCAAGATCCAAAAGAAATGGATCTGAAAAAATCCTCATCTATATTTAGTTTCTTATTTCAAATAATCAAGGAGAAGATCCAATCTGATCTCCAATTCGAATTGATGAGGTGGCTTGTCAACTGCTGTCCATGAGATTTTTCAGGAAAACAAATCTGGTAAATTCTTGAAAAATAGGGTCCAACAATCTATTTGTATCTCTTAAATGGTGATAGTTCTATAAAAACAGAGAGAGGTTTTTGTGAAGGGGCATGTTCCCAACAAATAACTCTTTTGGTTTCAACAAATTCCTCTCCATTTGTTCTGTAACATCTTTTGAAGATAAAGACTATAATAGGTAAAAATAACAGAGTATTTCCTGTAGCTTTATCATAAAATTAGGCCTCAAAGATCAATTTGAATATCTTAAAATGTGATTGTCGTGTAAAAACCGAGAGAGGTTTTTGTGAAGGGGAATGCTCCCAACAAAATATCTTTTGGTTTCAACAAATTCCTCTCCAGCTGTTCTACAACCTCTCTTGAAGAAAAAGACTAAAACAGGTAAAAATAACAGAGTATTTCCTGTAGCTTTTCTGGTTCTTCTTTTAATGATTCTTTACATCTAATGGTACTTCTACCAATTCTGAAATAGTGTTTCCATCATTGCTATGTTTCCCTATGTAGCCATGAGCCTTTGAACCTTCACAAGGCATATCATTGTTGACAGATTTATCTTCCATGTTTTTATCTGAACCATTAGTTACTTTTGGTTCCATTTCAATCTCTATTTTCTTGCAATCTTGTGTAGCATCATACATATTGTTATCCTTCCAGGATTTACCAGAAGGAAACATACTAGGCACTATTATAGTCTTCTGGTGTTTATCAACCTGTCTGTGAGATGTAAGCCACTTGCCTTTATCACGAACCTTCCAACTCTTGAGGCCGGGGTGATGTTTCAACTCAGCAAACTCAGCAGACACATCTAAAAGCTCTATTGATCCCCCACTTTGCCTAAGCACCTCGCCAACAATAGCTTCATCTTCAACTGGATTCATTGAGCAAGTAGAGTGAGCTAGTTTCCCTCCAACTTTAAGTGATGCAACACCTCTCATGGCAATTTGAACTTGAAGGCGATGTACTTCATTGCCAAGTCCAACATTCCATTTTTTCTAGATATCAGGTGCCTTATGAATTTTTCCATCTCCACTGCAAGGTACATCACATAATATGCGATAAAAAAGCAACTCTGTTATACTTTCTGCATGGGTGTCTTCATTCATCTCAAGTCTTCCACTACCTTTATCCTCTGTCTCATTTGTTGTTTGTGTCAGCATGCCATTATTTTTGCAACGACAACTTGGAAAGTTTTGTGCTTCATGATTGGTTACCAGCAAGTTATCACTACACATCCTCTTCGTATGATGAATGAGAAGATTACACCGTTTAACATCAGCATCATTTGCTATGACCATTCCCATGGGTAGAAATGCAAGCTTAGTTGATTTGTGAATCATCTCTAGAATTTGAAATATTTTTTGACCCAGTTGCTGCACATATATCAAGAACATAGTGGTGCGACTGTACATCCAAGAAAAGGGGTGGCACCATGCTCACAGCCTCCTATCGAGTTATGTTTCCAATCTCATTTTCTTGCTTTAAAAATTCATGAATCCTTTCAAGCATTTGGTTTTTCCTTAGTTGCATGCGAGAGAAATTCAAGTGCCAAGCAAGCTTTGCTGGATACCAGGGTAAAGGCCTAATATGTTCAACCACATTTCCACCTACATCATCAGCATTGAGAAATGCCAAAAACTCATTTTCAAGTTGGGATAGAATGTCATCAGAAAATTTCCCACTAGAATTTATTCCAAAAGCTGCGGGTAAAGGTTTTTTAAGAATAGATATAAATTCATCCCATTCCTCATAAGGTATAATGCCTTGTTCCTATGGATAACGATCAGAGTAGTGTGCCATTCGGGTCGAATCCAGCTACGAGGTACTCCCCTGTTCCAATTCAGATTTTGCTTATCTGGAAGCAGGAATTGGTTTACAAAATCTGTAACCACATGCTCTTTCTTCCACCATCTTTCTCCTCCAACCACCAACCTGCAAGCCTTTGCAATGGTATTCTCTGTCACTAGCATCAACATCTTACTGATCTCCACCTCGTGACCATCAAAATTCAGCGTGAACTCCATGGAGACCTGCTCATCGTAACCTTGACAAGTGGTAAGGAACTCAAACCACCCAGCGTCTCTGAACCTTTGAGCCATCTGAGGATAGGCTTCAAGAAGTTTGGCACCCTCTAGTTCTATTATGACTACCTATTCGCTCCTCTTTGGTGCCATCAAAACACAATTCTGTAACTAGCACCCTCAGGTTCCAAATTTTCCACTTGCAATCTGTTAGTGTATTCTGTTCCTTTGAGTGAATACCTACGCCTAAATTCAGCAAAATCAAACAGGTATAATATAACGATCATTGAGAATTGGGTGATTTAAAATGAGTCCTGCACGGGTACACAACAATCGGGTTATGAAACAGTTTGAATTGGTAAATGATTCCAGGCTTTTGTGGACACATGCGAACTCTCAATCCACGATTCGTGTCATCATAACAAAATCTGGATGGTAGGCGCGTATCAAGGCATGATTATTTTGGTGCTACAGGAATAGCCTTATTCCCGTAGCGCTATTAATGACTTAAAAAAATTTGAAAGTTTGAAATTCAAACAGGCTTATAAGGTGACACCTCATTTTAAAACCATGTCTTTCAAAATCAAACTTAAATAAACTATCCAAAAACTGTAATGCAAACCATAAGACACTAAAAACAAAAATTAAAATCAACTGGAAATAGAAAATGAAGTGTAGGTAAGAAGGATTTAGGATAAGGGTTTCTCACTAAACCAAGACAAAAATAGAGACTAACATTGGCTCCTTTTGGGGATGATGTTTTCCCTATGGGACATCAAGAACTTGTAGACCAGTGTGCCTTTATCATTTCTTCTCATTTGTGCAATCCTGGCCCTGCAAATCTTCCGCTCTGTAGACATTCACAACTTTTGTGTTTTGCCTAGTCCATTGGGTTATGGAGTCAGCCAATGTCATTCAAATATGGCCCAAACTTCTACAACTCTTCTCCTCATTTGAAGCCAAACTTCCCCTGCCAATAGTGCCTTATATGCATTGGGCATGGAGTCTTTATTTCAAAACTGAAACCAAATACTAGATGAAAACTCCACGTATTGTGCAAACTAGAAATGCTCAGCTATGAGCTTATTCATCTATGCTATCCTACTCTAATTGTTGAGAATAAATGTTTCAGGTATATATAAATTTCCAGAAAAATAATTCAAGCAACAAATTGCTTGACCTGTCTTCATATACATAGTGAAAAACATGAAAAGAGAACAAAATATACAACAAGGAAACTGCAACCAACTCATGTTTGTTGTTGCAAACCATCATGCCAAACTTTGTAATATATGGCATTAATGAGAATAATGACTCTATCCATATAGTAACTGGATCATAAAATTCATGTATGATCTTACCTGGTTTTTTTAAATCAAAAGGGTGCTTTTCCTCATAGTTGATCTCATTAGGTTGCTGATTATGAATGTCATTTCCAAGTTCTATAAATACATATATCAATTGCTCAACAACTGAACCAGAAGAAAGCATCAATTGTTGTTGGAACATTTCTCTATCAGTTTTGTGATGCTCGTGATGGTCCTCATCAGATCCAAGACTGCTATCATATACTGGTTTCAACTGTTCATGACTAATGTGCAGGTTGTTTTCATAAATCTGTTGCTGCTCAGCTTCTATCACCATAAAGATAACAGGATACTGATAACCTTCATCAATACTGTTATGTGTATCAACAATGTGTTGAGGAAATACTTGTTCTTTATACTCAACATAAACATGAGCTTTTCCATTCAAATTAGAAACTGCAGGTGCATCAAGAACAAGATCAAATGCATCTACAACTATGCAATCATCTGTCTTATCATCAATGGTATCTAGCAGATCTTCCTTAATAAAATGATTTATGTCCTTGCAAATAGATGAAAACTCTAGTTTCTGCTAAATATGCTTCTCAAATACATCACAACAATTTTCAAAAAGACTTTCAGCTGAAATTTTTTCTTTATAAAATATATTGAAAGTATCATGAAAACTTACCAATGAATTAATACTTGAAGTTGGAAGCGATCTTCACCAGTCGAGGGTTGCTCCCTTCAACGAGTATGTGAAAATCTTGATGTTGACATCCTCATACACAATCTGACATCCATGAATAAACTCATGAAAATATAGCAGATGCTCAGTCAGAACCTCCCAATCTTCGCCTTTAAACGTAGGAAGGATACCTTCCCATTCAACTCTGCTAAGAATTGGGTTTGGAAAACCAATGACATCTGAAAAATCACAAAAAGCAAACCTTTGAGCCAGAATAGCTTCCATGCTTGGATCAAGTGGAGTCACCTATTAATCTTTAGATAGTAGAGTCGCCATGGTGAAAGATCTATAGTCATGTATATGTCCCCTTCCTATTCACCATCAAGAAGAAAATCTGATCGTTGTCATTTTAATAGGGATAAATACTTCCTGTCTCCATCCTCGGCAACGACCCCAAAAATGTTAGTCCCTAAAGTTGCACTTGAATGTGAGAGGGAAATCTAGGGCATCATTCATTTATTGCAAAATATTTTTGAGGTTTTATGATTTGGTTTTTTGTAGGGTGGTTGAAAATTGGCTCAAGGTTTCAACATGACATGAAAATCAAGATCAGAACATATCATATCCCATTGGCTGAATAATAGGTAGACACATAGATGGATTAAACTAATATAATAAAAAGGAATATGAAGTCTCCAATTTGTCAACTTCACATGAATTCTCTTCTCAAAATGTCATAAAGAAACAAGACATTCAACTTGATATCAAAACTTGAAAAATATTTTCTACAGTGAAGTTTTCACTGTATAAATTAATAGTCAAGAATAAAAAAGAATTGCAATCTGAATAATGAATTCAAGCATGAATAAAGAAATAACAGAGTAGAAAAAAGAGGGTCTAACCATCCATATGCCTTTTCTATTAAGTTTCAAATTGAACATAAATGCCTTTTACAATGAGCTTCACAAAAGGGTCCCCTAGATCTCCAAATTTTTCACCTTTACTTCTCATTCTACAGAGTTTATATATAAACAATAAATAATTATCAAGATCCAAAAGAAATGGATCTGAAAACCTCCTCATCTATATTTAGTTTCTTGTTTCAAATATTTAAGGAGAATATCCAATCTGATCTCCAATTCGAATTGATGAGGTGGCTTGTCAACTGTTGTCCATGAGATTTTTCAGGAAAATAAATCTAGTAAATTCCTGAAAAATAGGGTCCAACAATCTCTTCGTATCTCTTAAATGGTGACAGTTGTGTAAAACCCGAGAGACATTTTTGTGAAGGGGCATGATCCCAAAAAATACCTCTTTTGGTTTCAACAAATTCCTCTCCAGCTGTTCTGTAACATCTTTTGAAGATAAAGACTATAACAAGTAAAAATAACAGAGTATTTCCTGTAGCTTTATTAGAAACTTAGGCCTCAAAGATCAATTCGAATCTCTTAAAATGTGATTGCTGTGTAAAAACCGAGAGAGGTTTTTGTGAAGGGGAATGTTCCCAACTAAAAACTCCTTTGGTTTCAACAAATTCCTCTCCAGCTGTTCTGCAACCTCTCTTGAAGAAATAGACTAAAATAGGTAAAAGTAACAGAGTATTTCCTGTATCTTTTCTGGTTCTTCTTTTAATGATTATTTACATCTAATGGTACTTCTACCAATTCTGAAATAGTGTTTCCATCGTTGCTATGTTTCCCTGTGTAGCCACGAGCCTTTGAACCTTCACAAGGCATATCATTGTTGACAGATTTATCTTCCATGTTTTTATCTGAACCATTAGTTACTTTTGGTTCCATTTCAATCTTTGTTTTCTTGAAATCTTGTGTAGCATCATACATACTATTATCCTTCCAGGATTTACCAGAAGGAAACATACTAGGCACTATTGTAGTCTTTTGGTGTTTATCAACTTGTATGTGAGATGTAAGCCACTTGCCTTTATCACAAACCTTCCAACTCTTGAGGCCGGGGTGACATTTCAACTCAGGAAACTCAACAGACACATCTAAAAGCTCTATTGATCCCTCACTTTGCCTAAGCACATCGCCAACAATAGCTTCATCTTCAACTGGATTCATTGAGCAAGTAGAGTGAACTAGTTTCCCTCCAACTTTAAGCGATGCAACACCTCTCATGTAAATTTGAACTTGAAGGCGATGTACTTCATTGCCAAGTCCAACATTCCATTTTTTCTAGATATCAGGTGTCTTACGAATTGTTCCATCCCCATTGCAAGGTACATCACATAATATTCCATCAAAAAGCAACTCTGTTATACTTTCTGCATGGGTGTCTTCATTCATCTCAAGTCTTCCACTACCTTTATCCTCTGTCTCATTTGTTGTTTGTGTCAGCATGCCATTATTTTTGCAACGACAACTTGGAAAGTTTTTTGCTTCATGATTGGTTACCATCAATTTAGCACTGCACATCCTCTTCGTATGATGAATGAGAAGATTACACCATTGAACATCAACATCATTTGCTATTACCATTCCCTTGGGTAAAAACACAAGCTTAGCTGATTTGTGAATCATCTCTAGAAGTTCAAATGTTTTTTGACCCAGTTGCTGCACATATATCAAGAACATAGTGGTGCAACTGTACATCCAAGAAAAGGGGTGGCACCATGCTCATAGCCTCCTGTCGAGTTATGTTTCCAATCTCGTTTTCTTGCTTTAAGAATTCATGAATACTTTCAAGCATTTGGTTTTTCCTTAGTTGCATGCGAGAGAAATTCAAGTGCCAAGCAAGATTTGTTGGAAACCAGGGTAAAGGCCTAATATGTTCAACCACATTTCCACCTACATCATCAGCATTGAAAGATGCCAAAAACTCATTTTCAAGTTGGGATAGAATGTCATCAGAAAATTGCCCACTAGAATTTATTCGAAAAGCTGCGGGTAAAGGTTTTTTAAGAATAGATATAAATTCATTCCATTCCTCATCAGGTATAATTCCTTGTTCCTGTGGATAACGATCAGAGCAGTGTGCCATTCGAGTCGAATCCAGCTACGAGGTACTCCCCTGTTCCAATTCGGATTTTTCTTATTTGGAAGCAGGAATTGGTTTACAAACTCTGTAACCACATGCTCTTTCTTCCACCGTCTTTCTCCTCAAACCACCAACCTGCAAGCCTTTGCAATGGTCTGCTTTGTCACTAGCATCAACATCTTACCGATCTCCACCTCGTGACCATCAAAATTCAGAGTGAAATCCATGGAGACCTGCTCATCGTGACCTTGACAAGTGGTAAGGAATTCAAACCACCCAACGTCTCTGAACCTTTGAGCCATCTAAGGATAGGCTTCAAGAAGTTTGGCACCCTCTGGTTCTATTCTGACTACCTGTCTGCTCCTCTTTGGTGCCATCAAAACACAATTATGTAACTAGTGCCCTCGGGTTCCAAATTTGTCACCTATAATCTGTTATTGTATTCCGTTCCTTTGAGCAAATACCTGCGCCTAAATTCAGCAAAATCAAAGAGGTATAATATAATGATCATTGAGAATTGGGTGATTTAAAACGAGTCCTGCGCGGGTACACAACCATCAGGTTATGAAATAGTTTGAATCGGTAAATGATTCCAGGATTTTGTGGACGCATGCAAACTATCAATCCACGATTCATGTCATCATAACGAAATCTGGATGGCAGGTGCGTATCAAGGCATGATTATTTTGGCACTATGAGAATAGCCTTATTCCCGTAGCGCTATTAATGACTTAGAAAAATTTGAAAGTTTGAAATTCAAACAGGCCTATAAGGTGACACCTCGTTTTAAAACCATGTCTTTCAAAATCAAACTTAAATAAACTATCCAAAAACTGTAATGCAAACCATAAGACACCTAAAACAAAAATTGAAATCAACTGGAAATAGAAAATGAAGTGTAGGTAAGAAGGATTTAGGATAAGGGTTTCTCACTAAACCAAGACAAAAATATAGACTAACATTAGCATTGTAATATAGGAGAGGAGAGGAGAACATGATACTTAGAAAGATTCTTCAAAATTGGACCTCTAGACAAGATCTTGAGTAACTTAGGCATACAGAAACATATTTCTGATCCAAAAAATGTGTGGAGAAGCTGAGATTGAGGGTTGCAGAGTGAACTTATAAAAGTTCAAAAAAAATGTCTTCTTTTGATATCAAGGATTTTATGAATCCAAGAGAAGGAAAATATAGATGACCAAATTTTGGTCAACAAATGGCTATGGAGTCATCTTCAAAATGAACTCATACAATTCTTCTTCTTTCATGGAGTTATCTTCAAACTTCAATACAAATATTTCCTTATTATGCAAAACTAAATTGAAGAAACAAAATATGTACATACATGATCTACCTACCCTAACTCATTTGAAATAAATGAGCACCTTCGGTGTAGGTAAATTTCCAATGGAGCCATTCAAGCATTGATATGATTTGTGGAATGAGCTCCAAAATTATGAGATATGTTGGGACTTGTACCAATGAGTCAGGGGCACTCTCAATATGTATTGGAGAAAAATTATACCAAGTATGGTGAATATTTGATTGCGTTGTATGGCCAACAATGCTTTGGAACCATAATTCAATAA
>JASDQU010104684.1:0-31915 GCA_032191745.1 Picea mariana | reverse complement strand
AACATTAAACTAGGATTAGCTCTTTGGATTAGGCTGTGAGTACAACTCTCCAAACCACTCAAAACAAACATTATCATCTTTCGATAGGGAGAGCAAATCCAATTTTTGTATAAGCTTTATGGGATCCCCCTCTCACACAGGGGTTACGCACGAGGTCGCATATGGAAGAGTTATAGAGATTATCTCTCCGTGGTTCAACTGTTCGTAGTAGTCAGATCGTATATTGGGGGTTCTTCTTGAGGTTCAACTATCTTCATTTGGTCTCGGTGCTTCATGAATTCCGAATCCATTTGGGGTCCTCTGGAGTTTTACCAATCCACTTGTCCTTAGTTATCTCGAAGTATTTCAGAGTTGTTATACTTCCCATACGTTCAGACTGGACTGTCTACTATACCCGCCCAGGGGCCGAATGTGAATTGGTGTCCTTAGTAGCCATAATATTCAGGGTCTTTACATAATGTGATGGTGAAGGGAATTCTTCGTTGTACCTGGAACAGACAATGGTCAAACTCACTCGGGCTCCTTGGAGGATAAATCCACAATTACTGCGTGGAAGCTTGCACCAAGGTGTAATTTTGTTAAGCAAGTCGCCATCGTAACTGTTCCACCTGCTCATATCCTATCCCCTTCTTGACTTGATCACGCAACGTTTGATTTCATCACCAACTAGTACGGTCATCAAGAGAAGGTTTTGTTTGCCTGGTTTGATTCCTAAATTTCTTAGTGTATGTTGTTTCTTTTATTTAGTTGGCCATAGATTTATTTTTTTGTCCGTTACTTATCTCAAGCAACATCGACCTCGTCATTCATGTAGGATGCAAGGGTTACCCCCAAAAGATCCAGTGTTAATCTACCTTTGCTTCCCAACTCTTCGGAAGGCCCTCCTAGGGCTCATAATGAACTAGGTTCTGAGGTTGGAAGCACGCACTCTTTGGAACAATTCTGAATTGTTTTCGATTCTTTGGAAGATTTTCAACTTCCCATAAACCCATCTTTGAGTATTAGACGAGATTCATGTTTGATTCGGATGAACTCATCTGGAGAAATTATTTTTATTGATGATACTGAGATACCCACCAGACCTAACACAGGATCTGGAGTGGAGGATCCACTTTTCCAAAGTGAATCATTTAGGACCCCATCTCATACTGTTGGAACCTTTGTTTTTGGTTCTATCCCTTTAACATTACGTGATCTATATGGTAACCTAGGAGTGATTCCTTATCGACCTATGGCATCACAAGTGTCTGAGACATCTGTTAGTTACACAGTACCTTTAGACCACTTTACTGGTATGACCAGTAATGGCATCATCATTGCAAACCAATTGTTGATTGGTTCTCACTCGAACCCTACTATTCATATGGCACATTCTAATATCCCTTCTAGTAATGTGACACCACTCCAAGCTCCAATTGGAACATCACTTAGACCAAATCCATCACTTCCCCCTGGGTAAAGAGCTTTGAATCCTTCCATTGCTAAAACTACTCAGGTTACACCCTGAGTTTCTAGACTTTTTGTTCCTCTTGGATATAACATCGTTGTTGGTTATATACCTACACATTTATTTGGAGGAGATGGTCTTGGTGACTCTAATCCAATTGGAGGCACCGGTCATTCATTCACTTCTAGTTTATAGATTCCTGTCGGCACTCAACCTCATCCTGGGGGAAAACCTCCATTTGGGGGTCAACCTCAAATCGGGACACAACCTCAACTTGGGGGGGAACCTCAGGCTGGATTCCATCACCCATTGTATGGACAGAATGCACCTGCAACACAAAATCCTGGGAAAATTCCTTTCCTAGAAAATCCAAAATTCTTTGGGGGACAACATCCTCAAGGAAAACAACAACCTTATCTTTCCCATGGGACTAATGTGTATCCTCCTCATGGAAAAAATGTTTACCCCACTTATGGGAAAACAAATCATTTGACTTACAATCCTTAGAACCCATCGGGTTATCCTCCACTTGCAAATGTTTCTCAACCATCATCGAATCCTATTTATCTTGGTCAACAACAACCCTATATAGGAGGACCTACTAGATACAATTATCCATCCAACTTGGTTTATGTTCCTACTGGTATCCCTATGCCACACCAGTATTGCCCTCAGTTTAACCGCCAGTTACCTTTCCTTGTAACTCTGGATCTCCCAAACTTGTCTCGGTTGACCAATGATCCTATACTACATTCTCCTTTTTGGCCAGTGATTCCTGCTAAATTACCTTATGATATCCCAAAGTTTGATGGTAAACCTGGAGAAGACCCAAATAACCATGTGATGACTTTCCATTTATGGTGTTCATCAAACTCCTTAATGGACGATTCTATACATTTACATCTTTTCCAGTGAACATTTACAGACTCAGCAGCCAAGTGGTATATTGAACTTCCACATGGTTCTTTCCAAGATTTCAACTCCCTTGCCATGTCCTTCTCATGCACTTTCAACTACATATTCATTACGAGATGGGTACCGAACTCTCGAATTCTCTTCTTCAAACCCACTCCATGCATATCTTTGATCACATTCATGAGTGGATACGACGATGACATTTGATCAAAGAAATCATTCCTGACCAGTTATTGGTGGAATGGTTTACCAAATCCATTTTACCCCTGATTGCTTGTGACGTCGCTATGGGTGGCATAGTCATCGAGGAAGAAGCCATTGCTCGAGCTCAGTACATAGATTTGATTTATTCACAATCTAGTACTTTGTATGAGTTGATTCCAAATGCTACCCATGCCACTACCGATCCATCCAAACCTTCATCCTCATCACATGAAGATGGCATTATTGGCACTGTTAAAACCCAATCTACTTCACAGTCGACTGGAATTGTAAATCGATTTGCTTTAGCACCCTCTCCCAGTTAAACCTCACTCTCCTCTACCTCCCTTCCAACTCAAGTCTCTAAGGTGAATGAAGTTCAATCTGCCACTTCACAAAAATCTGGAGGTAATAAGAAGCCAAATAAAAAACCCAAGAAGAATAACACCAATGAACAATCCAAAAATCAAACTCCACCACCTGCTACTGAAAAGAAACCACAGTGGAAGCCAAAATTCCCATGTCTTATTTGTGGTGACGATCAATACACTTGATATTGTCCACATCGCGATGAAGTGGAAAAACTTTTCAAAGGAAATTGACAACCTGTCATGTTTACACAACCTTTTCCTCAGCAACAATCCATGGTTTCTCAAACCCCCTCTCCAGGGGGAAGTTCCATCCACCCTCCTAATGATGAATCCTCGACGAGTGCTCATATTTATATGTTCAACTGAATTGATTTGACCACCCTCTCTATGATGTAGGACACTCCAGCTAAGCCTGACAAAGAAAAGGTCACTAACAGTTCTTTACTAAATCCATGTCCTGCGTCCATTAGTACTCCTGTTATTCCACCATCTGGGTTACTTCAAATAGAGAATCCTTATTTCAACTCAATATTACGCCCTCCTAAGAGAACCATCCGTAAATCTACTTTTAATCCTAGTTCATGTGATGCCCAAAACTACAACATTGTTGAAGATTTGGCTCAAGAATCATGTGATATGTCTGTGTTGGAAGTTCTACAGCACTACCCGAGTCAACGTAAAATGCTCTTGGCTTCTATTGGTGCCTTTGATCCTAAGTCGTCCAAATATATCACATTTAACCTGGAAAATTTTAAGTCATGACTTTCTCATCAACTTGCTTTTCAAATTGATGTTGTTATTCATACCCAACGCATTCATTGTACTATCTTGGATGAGGGAGCCTCTACTTGTGTCATGTATTTAGCTTGTTGGAAAGGATTAAAATCACCCGCACTTAACAAATCCCCTACGATGTTACATGCATTCGATGGGTGATATTTTCATCCTCACGGACTCTTGCTCCTTAGCCATTCAATTGGGTGGAAAAACCATCTTTGTTGACATCGAGATGGTTGATGCTCCCCTCGATTACAACTTGTTACTAGGAAGAACTTGGTTTTATTCCATGACAGTTGTCACTTCATCGGTGTTTCGATGTGTACAATTTCCTCATCAAGGTAAGATTGTCACTATCGATCAGTTAGATTTATGTACACCTGACACTCATGCTCTCGCTATCAACAATATTCCCTTCTTGGGAGATCACAAAATCATGTATGAAAGTGTTGTTCTAGGTCTATTAAAAGAATCTTCCCTTCTGGGTACTTTCCCTGTGCCACTTCCTCCCACGACACATCATATTGCCACAATCAATTTGATTTTGACTCCGACTTATCAATCTCTGGCATCATCTAATCCTTGGATTGTACCTATTTTTTTAGAGTCTGATGCACTAGGTGATGCCATGCCACTTATTCCAACCGAGGCTTCATACACTTCTATTCAATCGACCTCTCCCTCCTCATATGACCAACATCTATTGGCACCCGACACCTACTTGATGCCAGTGTGGTTGAATTCCTTGTCTTCTTCTTTTGACAACATTTCTCAGGTTTTTCCTTCCGACAAATCCATTATGGAAATTATTAGCATTGAAGAATTAACCTGGGATGATAACCATCATCTATCTTCTTTTCTTCCACCTCTCGAAGAAATTCAGGAAGATATACACTCTATCTTCCCCCCCGATGTTGTTGATTCTCCACAATCTCATATACTTATGCAGGATACCATTTCTAAGGGGAATTTAGGAAACATTTATTCTATGGTCATTATTGATATTTTGATCAAGGAAGGTGTCATGGAAAATATTAATCTCGGTGCTAATTGTTCGCCCGAGGAAGTGGTTTCTTATACCACTTTATTCAAATAATTTTTCGATTTATTCACTTGCAGATACGAGGAAATGCTAGGGATCGATCCTTCGATCGTTGTGCATGAAATTAAAACTTACCTAGGTGTTAAACCTGTTCGACAGAAACTTTGCCCAGCACATCCCAAGAAAGCCATGACCATAAAGGCAGAAGTTGAGAAACTATTGAAGTCTAGCTTCATCTATCCTATCCCCTTGACGGAATGGGTTTCTAACATTGTTCTAGTTGCTAAGAAACAAGGGACCATTCATGTTTGCATTGATTATAGGGATCTTAACAAAGCTTGTCCAACAGACAACTACCCCACACCCTTCATCGACCAAATCATTGATAATTGCATTGGAAGCGTGATTTTCTCTTTCATGGATGGATTCTTAGGATACAACCAGATTGACATTTTACCCACTAATCAGCATAAGACAACCTTCATATGCCCGTGAGAAACTTTCGCCTATCGGAAATTTCCATTTGGTCTCAAAAATGTTGGTGCTACATTCCAGTGGGCCATGTCATATGCTTTCCACGATATCAAACATATTGCGGAACCTTACCTCAATGATTTACCTGCCCATTCATCAAGTTGATCCAACCATTTTGGTCATCTATGGACTATTTTTCTTCGATGTTAGTTCTACCATATTCGTTTGAACCCACACAAGTGTATCTTTGTCGTCGAATAAGGTTGACTCCTTGGTGTCGTTGTCTCCAAAGATGGAATTCAGGTGGATCCCTTAAAAATAAAAGTTATCCTTGCTTTACCTCCACCTAACAATATGACACAACTCCAAAGTTTGCAGGGGAAAGCAAACATTCTTCATTGTTTCATTTGTAACTACGTTGATATTACCAAAGGATTTATGCGATTGTTGCAAAAATACACTCCTTTCATCTGGGATGACACTGCTCAACAATCCTTTGATTCTCTAAAGCATGCATTAACCAATATGCCTTTGTTACATCCTATGAATTATACGTAGGACTATATCCTTTACTTAGTGGCCTGTACTTCCACTATTGTTATGGTGTTAGTTCAAGAGGACCCTAACGGTGATGGACATGTGATATGATTTCTGAGAAAAAGTTTATCTGGTCCAGAACTCTGATATTCACATGTTGAGAAGTTGGCTCTCGCAACTCTCATTGTTGTCCAGAGGTTTTTTCATTACATCTTGCTACACACTACCATGTTTATCGTGGAATCTAACCCCATGTATCATATTCTGACACGTCAAGTTGTTGGGGGAAAATATTCCAAGTGGATCGTTATTCTTTAGGAATTCGATTTCAAGTTTGCCAAGTACAAAGTCAAAAAATCCTTGGTGTTTGCGGAGCTTATCTCTGATCTTGCCTATGCTGATGAAGATACTGAGCCTAGAGATTCTCTCCCTGATGAATCTCTATTCCTCATTAGCATGTCTGATCCGTGGTATGGAGACATCCTTCTTTATCTCCATACCCAACGTTTTCAACCTGATATCTCTCGTGAAGAACGTCATCGCATTCATCACCATTCTCAACACTATGTATCATTGTGGTATTGACACTATTCTATGACATTGTTTAACTCATGAAGAGGTTGAACGCGTTCTTAATTACTGTCACCTTGGAGCATGTGGCAGTCACCTTTCTGGGATGGCTATAGCTCAGAAAATTTTACGTGTCAATTACTTTTGGCCCTCTATCTTCAAATATTGTATCGAGGTTGTCAAAAAATGCCCACCCTGCTAAGTTTTTCATAAAATGGCATGAACCCACCCAGCTCCGCTACATCCTGTTGTCGCCATCGGCCCCTTTGCAAAATGGGGCATTGTTTCATGTAGTGTAAGCCTACCTTAGCTACGGGGCACGATTATATCATCATTTTCGTTGATTACTTCACAAAATGGGTTGAGGCTATGCCTACCTTTCTGAATGATGGTCATATTGTACCTCTCTTCTTTTTCGACTACAACATCACTCGCTTTGGTGTTCTACAAGCCATTGTCACTGATCATGGTTCACATTTTAAAATCTTGATGATGAGTGATCTACATGCCAAGTTGGGTTTTCGCCATGGGAACTCATCTCCTTACTATCGTCAAGCAAACAAAAAGTTTGAAGCTATCAACAAAGTCCTTAAAACCATGATTCAACGTATGGTAGGGGAAAAAAAAACATCTTGGAACTTACAACGTTTCTCTGCTCTCTGGGCTTACCGCACCTCAGTGAAAACCACTACTAGATTCACTCCTTTCCAGTTAGTATATGGCATAGAAGTTGTTTTACCAATCGAGTGCGAAATTCCCTCATTGAAACTCAAAGTAGAACTCATGCCTCACACTTCTGCTGAAGAAGAATGCTTCCTACATCTAACTAGGTTGGATGAAACATGTCGTGATGCTTCTCTCGTTAACGAGACGTATCAAAAGCGAATAAAGAATCAATACAACAATTTTGTCCACCCTCGTACTTTTGTAAAAGGAGACCTCGTCCTCGTTTATGATCGAGCTCATGATAAGTTAGGGACAGGAAAGTTAGAACCTTTGTGGCATGGTCCTTACATCATCAAACATGTTTTGCATAGAGGTGCCTATGACCCAGTTGACTACGATGGAATATCCCTAGGTGAGCCCCAAAATTGGATTTACCTTAAGAAGTACTATGCATACAACATCTAGAATGTGTGCTTTGTACACGATTGTATTTTTAGTTTTGGTGTGTCTTTTTCTCTTGTGTGCACGAGTTTTTTCTTAGCCTCTTATACTTTGTCTTGTGATTGTGTGCATAGATGACATCTTCATTTCCTATATTTTTTGGGTTTGTAGATGGCACTAGTCGACATACCCAGAATATTGCTTCTGCAGCTTGGTTCATTCACCACTCTGATGAGTTGGTGAGTTTAGGAGGTATTTTCTTGGGATCGACAACTAACAACATGGAAAATATCATGCTGTCATCGGACTTTTAACTGAAGCCTCCTCCCTAGGTATATCTCACGTGATTAGTAACCTAGACTCTCAACTCGTGGTCTGTCAACTTAATCAGATCTACGCCATTCACAATCCTATCCTATTGTGTCTCCACCTATGAGTTCGTCGTATTGAAAGGATGTTTGAATGTATTGAATACAGACACATACTAAGAGCACTTAATACAACTTCAGATTCACTAACGAATTATATCATGGATCGGTATTTCACGCATAGATGATTTTTCATAAAGGAAATAAATCATATAAAATACATCACATGTAAATTAAACGCATCACATAAAGACATTATTTTTTGCAAACATCATTTGTCACTACAAAAACTTAGATATGTATGTATAGACTACATGATAGAAAATGTTTGACTACATCAAAAAGTATATAGAAGGGAAACATTTTGGGTCCTCATGCCCATAACATCGTCATACAAACCATACGAAAACATTAGGAAGGTTCTAATCCTCCTGCATCACGTTGTGCTCTGAGTAGCACACTAATGCATGGGTTACTCATCTCAATGGGGAGTTCAGGCTCTGGGGGACTCCCACTGTATGTCTCTATAGATGCAAGGGTACATTCCCCCTCCAAAGAGGAGGGACACCTATCATGAGACCACAGAGGTTTCTCTCAACCTCCCGAAGACCCCTTGCTGCTACCTCATGCTCTACTGCTATCTGAGCATCTCCACGATGCCCCAGTGTCAGCATCTCCACCGGACTTGTTGTTCCTCTGTTTGCATGATGAAACAATACATCTATTAAAAACTCTTCTAAGTACACATAAAAATAATATAAATTTTAAAATAAAATAAAAAACACTTGACAATATTTTTTGGTTTCTTACCTGATGCATCCCAGTCCATTCCATATGGAAGAACCAGGTCCATACTACCCTGGAAATCCACTCCAACATATGGGAAGTCCTCTATGATGATCATTTGGCATCTTAGCCAAGCAAAGAAGTCACCTGTAAATCTGAACTCTGACTCCATCCCCAGCCTCGGAGACAAACTCGTCCAACACTCCATGCATGGTTCACCCATCAGTCGCACTGCTAGTACAATTTGTGGTTACATCTATGGAATACGCTCTAGGAAGAACGAAACCAGAAATGAACCATATCCAAATTGCTTCTGCTACCCCATCCTGCATCTCGAAATCTGCTCCTTCACATTTTGAAGGAATGTTGCACTCCAATTAAACATAGTTGGATTCATACACTGTAAGGAATAATCCATCTGCGATATTGAAACCAAGTGTGCGCCGGTACTACCTACAAAAATTGTGATGGAAAACAAAATAGATCGAAGAGGTAGATCCCTAACATCTTTTATCGCAATACTACCTCCCACCAATCCCGATCCTGGAATACAATGATTTTCCAGATATTCTTCTACAGGCACTGGAAGTGCCCTCTGTCCAGATAAGATAATAGGTGCCCCTCTCTTTGAGAGGTCAGTCAAGAAATAAACATCCTCTAACTCAATGGTAAGAAACTGTGTCCCAATTTGGAATCCTTGTTCAGCAGTGTTCCATAACCCAATCATGTACTCAAGAAGAAGAACTTCCTTTTTCATCTTCTGCATCTTAAAAAAACTGAGACCGCAATTCCTCAATGCGGCCCTTGATCGGGGGTTTTCAAAGAAGCCACATAATTGAGCTCATTCACTCTCTTTCCACTCAATCATGATTTTTTCTCAAGTATAACCTGCAACCATCATCAACAAAAGGCCTTTAGTCATGTTACATTGACAAATTTTGAGTAAATTAAACTTTAAAATCACTTTATTTCTTTTTTCCATGCCAGCACCCCCTTTATTCTATGAGCAAAGCACTATCTCTCCCCCAATAGGCTCACCAGAGAATGGAAATTTCGAATAGCACTCCCCCTATCCCTCTAGGGGATCATCGAACCTCCTTGGCGCTTGGGGCCTTCTAGGGCATCAAATTTAAAGAAAAAAATTACCTAAAAAAAAGATTTAAACCATGCAAAATGTTTGGAAGACGTAGAGGACCAACCTGATCCATATGGAAGGAGAAATGGTTGATTGTATCTCTGGCACCGATGACTCCAAGAATCGCCCTCCAAAGTCAATTTCTCCACTACTAGAAGTTTTGGCACAAATGAATTGGTAAAAAACATTTTTTACCGCATATTACTATTATAGATTTCATTTTTTGCTAAAACATAGTTATTTTGGGTTTTGAAAATCATTTTGGAGAAATTATTAATACCCTGGTATGCAGTTTTTATCATTATTGGCAGGTTTCGAAGCAATTTTGTTTGATTTTTATCTTGTCGCATTAACGAGCATGGTCTTAGTTCCTTCTCGCACTCGAAAAAACATGGGAACACAACCGAGTAAAATTTTATCTCTTTTTCAAACTCACATGGACACATGAAAAAGGAACCCCTTGGAGTCGTCTTTAAGCTCTTTTCAGACTCTCTAAAAATGAAAATATTGTCGAGTGGTCTTGCTTCCTTTCCCACTAGTTAAAAGGTTTGAAAGGGCATCTTTTGAGTGATAATTTATCTCTTTTTCAGCCTCACGAGACTAGCATTACAAAAATGGAAAACCCTGGAGTCGTATTTAGGTTCTTTTCAGACTCTCTAAACATGAAAAATCATCGAGTTTACCTTCTCTGGACTCGTTAAAAAAACATACATTGAAGGGCCCATATGGGACCGAACCCTTACTTCCTCTAGTTCATTAAACAAAGGAAGAGGGACTTGTTGAAGGTGAGTTATATCAAGCATGTGTTACCCTCCTCGAGCTCATTAAATTAAAAATAAGTACCCATCTATCTGGATGGGGGAAAAATTTGAAGGAAGCAAGCCAAACATTTTTTGAAAACATCACAGTTCACTTTTACGATCGCCCTTGAACACGACACTTTGTCTTTTCATACATTTTAATCCACTGAACCTATGCACTAAAACAATCCTCTGAGTTACTTTAATCCTTTGAGTCACCCGACAAAAGTCACAGTATCCACTACATCATCATGTTTTGGTCTGTGTCATGTTTTTGTTGTTGTGCCTCAGTGGTCAAGGGAAGTGTATACCTCGAGAGTCAACCATCACAAATTTCTTGTTTCAACACCCATTTCATTCCGTTCTCATTTGATTCATCAACTTATGTCTCTATGTTAGTTTCGTGTCGTTGATGGGGGATACATCACGGCCCTCCTTCGACGAGTTTGTTCCTGTCGACTTCAACACATTATCTGGAACTAGAACTAGAAACCAGTTAGTACCTTGGGACCTGCATGCCTCAATGGCAGGCCTCCTCTCTTTCGACAAGAGGTTTACATCATTGACCTCTGATCAGATGAGTCCACGAATGATCGAATTTAGCTCATTTATTCACATTTGTTGGAATGTACTAGGGTACCTTGGGAATCATTGACATCAATGGTGATTTCCCTCGCACTTGTTAACGATTTACCTCATGGACTGGTAATCAAGTGGTTTATACCATGTTCAAAATCAGGACATCTATTCACATGGTTAGATTCATACTGCATCAAGATCGGTAAGAAGACCCTGGGTTGAGTGATCACTTTAATATATACTTTGCCCAGGTTGTGACGGAGTTTCTTTTGAGAATATTGATACATATACTGTCACATAGAACCACTTTGTATTGGTATGTGGCTATGTCTTGTCATCTCATAGCTCCACTATGTATTTCTCATGGCTATGATCAGTTCATGTCATGGAAGTATAGATCCACATTGTATATTTTGTGGCTATACCCTTTCATTAATATAATTATGGATCCCCAGTGTATCTTATGGCGGCCATACCTTGAAAGTATTTGTCACTCAAGCATAGGTATGCATGCCTTGGGTTTGAAACATATCATAACATTTGTCTGATGGTTGTATGTAGCTTCTACCAGGTTCTTTGAGTCCATGCCCTAAGATATGACCAGTAATCAAGTGGTTTCTACCATGTTCAACATCAGGGCATCTATTCACATGGTTAGATTCATACTGCATCAGGATCGGTAATAAGACCTTGGGTTGAGTGATCACTCTAATATATACTTTGTCCAAGTTGAGACAGAGTTTTTTTTGAGAATATTGATACATATACTGTCACATAGATCCACTTTGTATTGGTCTCATAGCTCCACCGTGTATTTTTCCTGGCTACGATCAGTTCATGTCGTGGAAGTATAGATCCACATTGTATCTTTGGTGGCTATACCCTTTTATTAATATAATTATGGATCTGCAATGTATCTTATGGTGGCCATACCTCGAAAGTATTTGTCACTCAAGCATAGGTATGCCTTCCTTGGGTTTGAAACATATCATAACATTTGTCTAATGGTTGTATGTAGCTTCTACCAGGTTCTTCGAGTCCATGCTCTTGCTTGAAACAATCTACAAGGTACTTCAATCATCAGTTTTCGTCTTCTAACTTCACACTTTGGGGGGCAATCTATTACACATCAAAATTACTCACTTCAATGATGGCCTACTCTTGTGATTGCAAGTGTCGCAAGTGTCGCACTTTGTCTACAAATGTCGCAAATATCATATTGTCATTTTTCTTATGTCCTATCTCGAATGACATCACAAGAACACTTGAGACATCCTCAGAGACTGTTTAAAAGAAGGATATGTCATTTGACGAAGAGTACAATGATTTTTCCTTGAGAAAGACCACTTGAAAATCATTTTTGAAGGGCAACGCTCCCATACCCACTAGTAGGGAGTCATAGCACTCCTTTCTTTCCTTTTAGGGGAGCATTGCAGTGCTCAATGCACCATTATGGGGGAGCGTTGTGTTTTTTAGGAAATCAAGGGAAGATCCCCCTTATCTCTGAAGTTAGTTTGATTTGAATCTGAGGGCTAGATCTTAGGGAGGATCTACAACTGATGGAGAAAGATCCTCAACCTATCCCAAGTATCTCTAAGGTGGTTGGGCCTATCAAAGCCTATATAAGGAGGCCTCCTCATGGTGAAAAGGAGAGACATTCAATGCATCAAACTTATGATCTCATAAGAGAGAATAATCAGTGAAAGTATAGTCATTCTGATCGTGAAACTTTTGAGCAAGGGTTTGGACAAAGAGAGATTGGTGAGGTTGTTGCATCTGCATCTACAGTTGTAAGCACTTTTCTTTGTTTTCATTAATATATATATATATATATATATATATATATGTATGTATGTATGTATGTATGTATGCTTGGCATGTTTCCTTCAATTTTCTGTATGTTTCATGAACTTGTTTCTTTTGATAGATCTATTTTGAAGCTAATCGTGGTAGAATAGGAAGTAGGTTTTGTTGTTGTTTCTCATTGGATTACAGGACCTTCTGAAGAGATTGAAGATCAAGATCAACCTATATCGAGTGGGGACAAATGTTGTTAAAGGTATTTATACTCCTTTCTTCTTCTTCCTTGACTATTTTAGCTTCGTTAGAAGGAATGTCAGTGTACAACATTAGCACCTTTCTATCTTGGTTATAGGGGTCTAGGATCCAAGAGGAAGTTCACCTGTCTGTAGGGGGATTTTCCTGTAAAAATCACTGGAATAAGCATGCAGGGACCAAACCCTCACCAGTTCTACCCAGGAAAGATGTCAGATCGCTCCCTGGCACAAAAAATAAAGGAAGCCTACGACAATGTAGATAAGGGAAAGAGAGGCTATAAGGTAGCCTCCATCCAGGATGGTGCAATGCACCTAGCTTGTCAATTGATCATTGGAAAGCTCGTCAAAAAGAATCGGTCGACACAACTCACAGGGTTCGTAGTCGACCTCGTAGGGAAGTGTGTTGAAGGAATGCAGATGAATTAGGTGAGTTACCTCGTCAACGAGTTGGAGAAAGACTATTGCGAAGCGCAGGACCAAGGATATGAATTCCACTTCAGTTGGTTACTAGTGCTCATTGCATTTATTTCTTGGCAGATGCCAAAAGGAGCAACATTCCTTGAATTCAAGCCATCATAACTGTTGGTCGTGAGGTTCACTACCTTGGGGTATAAGAATGATATGGCGAAGCAGTGGTAGTCGAATGTTGTCTTCCATACTTATTACCTACAACTGAAGCACGCCATTGAATCCTTTCCATAGATGACCCTGAATACACTCCATTGATACAGACCACTAGAAAAGTTCCACGTAGACTGACACTTCATCTATATCACCACGCACGGGGATGAAAGTAAGGAGGAGCTATAGTCATACAATAAGTTGACTGA
The DNA here is from genome assembly GCA_032191745.1 of Picea mariana. Classification (NCBI taxonomy): domain Eukaryota; kingdom Viridiplantae; phylum Streptophyta; class Pinopsida; order Pinales; family Pinaceae; genus Picea; species Picea mariana. Next base: position 17,919 of record JASDQU010104684.1, on the reverse strand, counting down.
GAAAGACATGGAATAAATCACAAAGGAATGGCTAGCAAAATTCCTTGTACCAGTGGAGGATGTAGAACTCTCTAACCCCTATATCATCAAAATCCCATTAGTCACCTGGGTCGAACATGATGGACAGAGAAGTGCCAAGAAAAAGAATAAAAAGGATGAATTCCAAGACATAGAAAGTGATGAGAAGGAGAGCACATCAGACGAAACTGTGCCTGACTCACTTGCAGGAGGAGGAGGAGACAAAGTGAACCAAGAGGAAGGAGGGGAAGAAGGAGAAAAGAAGGAAAAAGGTGAAGCTACACCACTGAAGGATCCCGTCACCACAGCCGAAGCATCACAAAAGAGGAAGGTTTCCCCAGAGAAACCTTCTGCAAGGAAGAAGGCTCATTCCAACAAGCCTTAGTCAAAGATTGTGCTCATAGTGGATGAAATTGATCTCATCATCATAGCTATAGAAGATGCTTAAGAACACATATTGCAAAAACATGGGGCAAAGCAGGAGTCAATGTAAGACAGAATAGAGAAAGAGCTCAGAGTAATCCAGCAAGCTATCCATTCGAGCCGCGCAGTGCCTACTGCACCATCCTCAGCAAAAAATGTAGAATTGGGGGATGAGCCCACCTAATTGTGAAGGTTAACAGATGCGACATAGGTTTGACTTCGTTAAGCCCAAGAGGAAAAGGAACAGGCCATAGAGGCCTTAAAGAAAAAAAAGGAGGAGGTCATAGAGAAAATTCGAGTTGCGCAAAAAGAGAAAGATGAACTTAGGGTGATGTTCGAAGAGGAAAAAGAGAAAATCCAGAAAGAGAAATACAAGTTGCTCGTGGAGAAGATTGGGGTTAAAGAGGCAGTGACTAGAGAACTCCTCTTTGTGCCAGACTTGGTACAGGAGGAACCAGAGTCAACAGAGATACAAGTGGGGAAGCTTGATAAGGCCATTTAGTAGCTTCAAGCAAGAGTAGCAGAATTAGAATTTCAAGCAGTGTCGAGCACTCCACAAGAAGTGTGGGATCAGAGGGAAGAAGATTCCAAGAGCACAGTAGAAAAAATAAGGGCATTAGCCTCAAAATGTAAACAATTGAGTGATCGAAATGCGTAGACCTATGAGCGCCTTGCAGAAGATCCAAAGCTGAGGAGATTGGAAGCACAACTTGCAGAAGGCAAAGCAATAGGCATCCACCATACACGAATAGATGAAAATGTTGACTGCATTTGAGAAGATGAAGAGGTCACAGGAGTAGTGCGCAATCTAGCAGCAGGTTACTTCCATCCAGAGCAAGGTTATGGAAATGACATAGAGACTCTAGCCAGTGCAGGATGAAGCCTGCACACTTTTCGAAGAGATCAAGGAACAAGGCTCACAGCTAGAACAGATGGTCGTGGCAGTGGAACAATGCCTGGAAGGGCCTGTCACCAAGCAAGTACTTCGGGATTTCACCAAGTAGGAGGCTCTAGTAAAGTATCAAGTCGAGGCAGCTTGAGATCAGCTCAAGGAATTCAAAGTAGAGTTTCCCAGATCAGAGTGACTCAGGATGAGTCAGAGGTGAGTGTTGGGGGCCTATAGGCCCTCGACAAAGTTTTGAGAAAACGTTGGTCTTGTTTGACCATTTTTGGGACTTCGACAGGCTAGTCGAAGACGGAGCACCCAGACGAAGTGGACATCATGGGATCTCGCCCATTTTTACGGGCTTTTTGGGCTATTAGGTTTTATGTAACGGGTATGGGATGTCAACCCATGGGTTTACCCATGTTTAGGGATTTTTGTAATGTATAAATCAATAGCTAGGCGATGTAAGTAGATGTCAATTTTGAGGTCATGGGCTTAGTGCATGACTAAATTATGTTAAGACTTATAGAGCTAAGTTCAAGTGATTGTAGGAGACTTTGTGCACAGACTGTGTAAGGCTTTGTGCCCTGACCTAATTCAGGGAAGGAGGATCTGGCGAGGTGCACGCAGATCTCCTTTCCTTTGTGGAGTTGGCTCTGTGGATTTGTGCACAGGAGGAGAGAAATTTAAGAAGCTTCAAGACTAATAAAGAAGAAGAAGAGTTGTTGGACGTAGCCCCACACTGGGGTGAACCACGTATATCCTGTGTTGATGTTCTTTGTACGATGTTGATGATATTTTTTATGTTGTTTATCTATTAGTGTATTTGTATTTATGTATGTTAGATAGATATATGGATGCTTAGTTCTCTATTGATGATAAATGAATGCTATATCTAATCCAATAACTATGTGCTAAGTGATGAAAAGTACTTGATCTTAATTTCTACTACATTGTTCTATATCTAGGGTTTGATCTGTGATGTGAATGGATTTATGAACTAATGCATGGTATTGGCTAAATGCTTTGTTAAGTGTTGTAATCACAGATCTGTGTCCCAGCTAGGTTGTAGACACCCGATTCCTACAACCCCCCATGCCTCTACCTCGGGTGAGACTTCATCTACTTCGTAGGTGTTTCTGAAAGGGTCTGTAGTTAGGGTTTTGTTGGTGCATTGTTGAAGCGTTGAACCATGGGTCTGCCCCTATGCTAGCAAATACCACTAGAAGGGGTACCAACAAGAGTTACAAGGGTGGCCAACACATGTGCTCTTAAGAAAAACTTGTATTTCCCATGTGTATGAATCCCTGACCACAATTTTATGCGCATAACGACATATCTATGTAGCTTAAAGACGTCGAAATATGTCTCTACCCTGAAAAAAAATTAACCCACAATTTTCTACTAAGGAAGGTGCTCTGATACCACTTGTAATATTCCAGATATAAAAAGTATGAAAAATAGAAATAAATATCTAGAAATGGAAGATGAACAACAATATAACCAGAACAACACCACGATAATACCAAAAGGATAACAAAATAACACCAGAAAGAGCACTTTGATTACTGAGATCAATGTTCACTTGCCTCTTCGAGGGGGAAACCTCCAATAAAGCAGAGCTCTATTACAATAATATCCAAGACAAAACTTCTCATAACCTCGACTCCTATTTATACTAAATATGTCTATCAAAAGAAAAATCTAGAGGAAGATCCTTCTAGAAGTGGAAGCCTCTAATAGGTTTTCTTACATTGGAGTTATTCTTCCTTATTTCTAGGCATTATTAATATTGACCTTTATTACATGGAAATGTATTATTCTACCTACGTGAGGGGTTAGGTCCCTAACAAAATTCCATGTCACTTTGCAACATTGTAACTCAGGGAGATTCTCAAACTTGACATTAAGAGATCCCAAACCCCTAAATTGTCGAAGTGTCAAAACACCAAATTTTTAAGATAAATCTTGGTTTAATTAGCAATAAGTGGTGGTTAATGACTCTGTGAATCCGGGCCTCCAGGAGATATGAATATTCTGCACTCCAAAGCCCCTAAATGTTGGATTTCTGAAGTGGCTCACCCACATTTATTGCACATTTTGAAATGTTTAAAAAGGGGTGCCAAACCAGAATTGGGGAAACTACACGTCTAGACTGTAGAAAGAATATCAGAGACTCCAAAAAATGCTAGATGAATTTATTTTTTCCTCTAGGGGATAAGTGGGGGAAAAGCACTTCCAACATCCATCTATCTCCTAGTGGCCTCCAATAGCACATTGTATTCCAATGCTCGATACAGAACACATTTCTTTCACTCCCGGTCATTTCCTACCAAATATTCATTCACCCCATCATGCACATCAGTCTAGATTCAGTGCTAGTATCAATTTTTAATTGTTCAATTGCAAAACTCTTTCAAATTCAGACATAATAAGTGGTATTTTTTGTGTGATAAGAACCACTCCTTTTTATTCAGTCAAAATCAGAGTATTCATTAACATACTCCAGTAGTGTGTTTTAGTTAATTTAATAAGTTGTTTTACATCCGATGTGTAGAGTTAAGCCTCAGTCCCACACTGGTCAAGGGCCTCCACATCTGTGAACAATATGCATCTATTGTATGTTAGAAAGGTCAATGGTTTTGGAGAGAAAGACCTTTTTCTGAAATTTTGTAAGAGAACTATTTTTGTGCAAGTTATTTTAATTAAGAAGTTATCTTTAGAACCAAAGACACTTCTATCATATAAGGCGTGAGTGTGACTGGACCGAGGGGGATTATCTCTATCTTCAGATTCAATATTTGTTGTTGTATTGAGTAAGAGTTGTTGTATATTTTATTTAAAGTTATTGTTATCCCTTGAACAAGTTTCGAGGAAACGTTTGTCGTGTTTAACCATTTTTGGGACTTCAACAGGCTGGTCGAAGACGGAGCACCCAGGCAACGCGAAGATCACGGGATCTCGCTTATTTTGCGGGATTTTGGGGCTTTTAGGTTTTATGTAATGAGTATGGGATGTTGGCTCATGGGTTTACCCATGCTTAGGCCTTTTTGTAATGTATAAATAAGTAGCTAGGCAATGTAAGTAAGGGGTAGTAATTGTCTTAGTGCAAGAGGTCATTGGCTTAGTGCACGACTAGAGTATGTTAAGAATTGCAGAGCTAAGTGCAAATGATTGTAAGAGGCTTTGTGCACATACTTTGTAAGGCTTTGTGCCATGAAATGACTTTGAGGAAGGTGGATCTAGTGCGATGTGCATAGATCACCTATATAGTGTGGAGTGAGCTCTGTGGCTCTGTGCCTATAAGAAGATTGAAGGAGAATAATAAAATAGAAGAAGAGTTGGTGGACGTAGCCCCACACTAGGGTGAACCACATATATCCTATGTCGATGTGCTTTTTTCTATGTTGTTCATGTTATTTATGTATCTATTTGCTTAGTCCACTATTCTTGATGTATGATAGATAGATCTATCAATGCTTAGTGCTTTATGATGTGAATGAATGTTATATCTAAGATTATGCTATGTGCTAAGAGGTTGTAAGGGTTAGATCTTGTGCTGACATGTAATTAGGGTTAATCTGCGATGTGAGTAAGAATCATAACTTAATGCATATTGTTGGCTAAGTGCTCTGTTAAGTGTTGTAGTCACAGATCTATGTCCCACCTAGGTTGTAGACACTTGAGTCTTGCAACCCCCCCTGCCTCTACCTCGGGTGAGACTTCATCTGCTTCGCAGGTGTTGCCGAAAGGGCCAATAGTTAGGGTTTTTTTAGTGCATTTTTGAAGTGTTGAACCATGGTTCTGCCCCTATGCCAACAAATGGTCATGTTGTCGGGACCTGAAACTGTGATTTCTAGGAACTGAAGAAAAGAGAAAAATCTTTGTGCGTATATCTGTTGTTGCAGTGCGCAGTATTCTAATCATCTTGTGAAGCTTTGTGCTAAGAAAAAGAAGTATGATCTAAAGAAAACAGGTAAGATCTTAAATCTTTGTGCTCTTGTAAAGGTAAGGTAAGTGGAAATTTTTGCTTCAAAAGTATGAAGCTAGGTATGTTTGAAAGATTTTGTCCTAGTCTGAAACTAGGGCACAACTAGAAGAAATAAGATTTGATCTGAATAAATTTGATAGAGATAGTGAAAGATATGCTATTCATATGCATAAAAAGAATTTTTGGACTAACAAGTGGATGCAGGACCCTAGAAAGAATTTTTGCAGATTGCAAGTCCATCACTGTGATCCCAGTGCACAGTATAGGAAAGGTTGGGGATCATTTAAAAGAAAGAGAGGATTAATATTGTGTTATAACTGCAGAAGATTGGGACATCCTACCAAGGAATTCCCTGGTATAGGTCCTATTTGTCTTTGTTGTAAATTTTTTGATCATGAGGTTTTGGATTGCCCTAGAATGATTGAAAAAGTTGAAAAGATGAACATGAGACAAGAAAACTATGAAGAAGGTCAAGAAGCTAAGGATATGTTAAAGAGAAAGAAAGAAATAGAGACTATGTTATTACAGTTGAAAGAAACATTGAATGATCATAGAGACATCAGTTTACCAGAGATATTAAAAGAAAATTCGTGCATAGAAATAAGAATAGGAGACTTTGACATAGACTCTATCGTGGATGAGGAAACATAGGTGAATATCATGCCAGAAAGCACTTGAGAAAGTTTGGGAAGACCTGCTATGATTCCTTTATTGTGAAGGATAGGATTGTTTAAAGGAAATATGATAACCGTATGTGGAAGAGTTACTAATGTACCTATGATGGCTCATGGAGCATCGACCAAAGAAGAATTTGAAGTTATTAAGTTTGTTGAGAACAATGCCCCTTTTGCACTTTTGCTAGGAAAGACCTAGGTTGAGAAATATCAGATCCGAAGGAAAGTAGAGGAAGAAGCCACAGAACAGAAAAAGAAAGAATTAAGGGACTTCATAGCTATAAAAATAAAGTGACTAATACAAGAACAAGAGGACAAGTCAAAGCAAAAAAAGGAAAGAGAGTTAGTTGTCGAAGTTGAAAGAACATAGGGAGGCTTGAAGAACCTGACCATACAGGAAATAAGTGCATCCACCCTGGAAATAGTAAGAGAAGAGGTATTACCCTTGAAACCTTTGGAAGAGTCTCAATAGTGAAAAGTTACTATGCTAAGAGAAGATAAGAATAATAATGGAAAGAGGAATCCAGAAATTCAGATCATAGGAAAGAAGGCAAGAAATCTCAGTAAGAAGAAAGAAAAGTTAGAAAAACAGCAGGAAGTTCTAGAGAAGACTTCAAAAAAGGTAGGCTTGTAAAACTTGAACCTTGCCGGAATAGCAGAACAATGCAGAATGGAACTTCACCACGACAAAGCTATATGACCGTTGGAGGCATACTGACCATTAGCATGACACTCTGGAATGGTTAGAAATGTAGTTATTGCTGAAAATATTTCCCTTGGACCGTTGAGACTGCTCCATAATGGATGGATTCGTATTGATTAAGGCATTTCGACCTGTTGAAGGAATCTGTTACATCGTTTCTTATTTAATCCGTCGAATGCTGCACTGGGACCAGTTTTTTCAAACCGATATATCTGAGCTAACAAAGAATTGATCACATACTGCGATGTGTTGTCTAGACCTCGCCATCTGTATAACTGCCTTGTCTATCTATTCCCCTACCCAAGTTATTTGATCACAACTGTGCATGTAGGGCAAACGTAGCACAGTAGAGAAGTCTATGGAGGAGATATTAATATACCTTATGGCTGAAAAAGTCATGTCTACAAGAATTCAGGCATCGTCGACTGGAGGATTGCAAGAATCCTCCTTGACTACACGTCAATCTAGCCAAACCGCAACTGAGAAAAGAAGTAATCACCGTGATGATCTAGCGAATGCGAAGCAGATCCCATCGGTCTTGCCTGACTACATCTCACCTTTGGTTGGCACAGTTAGTCATGACAACATCCCATGTGATTTAGAGTACACGCTCATCACTGCGTACCTCCCGAAGGGGATACGTGCAGTCAGACCTCATTTGGGACTGATCCCAACTCTCAAGATCAATGCTTTTAACCTTGGAGATCAAAAGAACTATGCAATGCTCGCACCACATAGGTACCTGACGAATACAATAGGGAAGAAGCCCAACATAGTTCCCCAGTCGTGGATTAAGGAGATTGCATGATCGACGATCTTAAACGTGATGAAGATCCCCCACTTTGGCTGACATCAAGAGTTTAATGCGTGCATTAAAATCCTCTTGTCATGCTACGATGGAGGGCATATTTGGTTGGACAGGCACATCACTGTGGATCTGGTGCTAATCCACCTGATCACTGGATTGAGCATGCAAGGACCAGACCCTCACCATTTCTACCCATGGAAGACATCAAATTGCTCCCTGGCACACCGAATAAAGGAAGCCTACGGCGATGTGGAGAAGGGGAAGCGAGGCTACAAGGTAGATAGGATGGCACAGTGCACCTATAGTTTCAGTTGATGGCAGGTAATCTCATCAGAAAAAACTGTCCTACGCAAGTCACAGAGTTTGTAGTAGACCTCACAGGGAAGTGTGTCGAAGGAATGCAGATGAATTGGGTGAGCTACCTCATCAATGAGTTAGACAAGGATTGTCGCAAAGCGTAGGACCAAGGCTATGAATTTCACTTTAGTTGGTTGTTGCGTCTCATTGAATTTATTGCTTGGGAGATGTTGGAGGGAGAGACATTCTTGGAATTTAAGCCATCAAAACCATTGGACGTGAGGTTCACTACCTTGTGGTATACGAGCGATATGGAGAATCAGTGGAAATCAAATGTGGTGTTCCATTCTTACTACCTACAGCTCAAGTGCGCCATTGAATCATTCCCCCGAATGACCCTGAAGACCTTGCATACATACAGGCCACTAGTGAAGTTCCATGCAGACTGACACTTCATCTACATTACTGCGTGTAGGGATGAAAGAAAGGAGGAGCTACAGTCTTACTATAAATTGACTGATGAAGATATGGAGGAGATAACCAAGGAATGGCCAGCCGAATTCCTTGTATCAATCGAGGATGTAGAACTCTTTGACCCTGACATCATCGAAAGTCCTTTGGTCACCCAGACTGAGTATGATGGACAGAGAAGCACAAAGAAAAAGAAGAAAAAGGAGGAAGTGCAGTACATAGATAGTGAGGAGAAGGACAGTGCATCGGAGGAAACTGTGCCTGACTCGCCTGTAGGAGGAGGCAGCGACGAAGTAAACCAAGAGGAGGAAGGGGAAGAATACAAGAAAGAAAAGGGTGAAGTGACATCGCCAAAGGGTCCCCTTACAAAGGCTGAGACATCAAATACAAGGAATATTTTTCCATAGAAACCCTCAGCGCGGAAGAAGACCCAAGCCAATAAGCCTCAGTCATAGAATGTGCTCATAGTCGAGGATATCCAGCTCATCATCACAGTTGTAGAAGACGCCTCAGAGGATATCCTACAGAGACATGAAGCAAAGAAAGAAACATTGTATGATAGAATCGAGAAAGAATTGAAAGACATCCAACAAGCTATCCAGTCAAGCCATGCAGTGTCTACTACGCCATATTCAATAGAGAGTGTATAATTGGTGGAAGATCCCACCCAATTACGTAGATTAGCAAATGCAATAGAGACTCACTTCGTCGATTCCAAGAAGAAAAGGAGTAGGCCATAGAGGCCTTGAAGCAAGAAAAGGGGGAGACCTTAGAGAAACTTCGGGTTGCACAACAAGAGAAAGATGACCTTAGGGTGAAGTATAAAGGGAACAAGGAGAAGATGCAGAAAGAAATAGACCATCCGCTTACAGAGCAAACTGTGGTCAAAGAGGTAGTAACTAGAGCAATTTTCTCTATGTTGGGTTTGGTAAAGGAGGTACCAGAGCCCACCGAGATGCAAGTGGGGAAGCTCGTTGAAGCCATTCAGTAGCTTCAAGAAAGATTAGCAGAGTTAGAACTTCAAGAAGTGTCGAGCACTCCATAAGAAGTGCGATATTAGAGGGAAGAAACCACCAGGAGCGCAGTAGAAAGAATCAGGATGTTGGCCTCAGAATGCAAGAAACTAAGTGACCGAAGTGTGTAGACCTATGAGTGCCATGCAGAATACCTGGAGATGAGGACATTGGAGGCACAACTCCAAGAGGCAAAGAAATAGGTGTCGACTGTGAAAGCGCAGATGAAACTGCTAACTACAGTTGAGAAGATGAAGAGGTTGTAGGAGAAATGCACAGTTCAGTAGCAGGTCACTGCCATCCTGAGAAGAGTTATGGAGGTGACACAGAGACACTAGCCGTTGTAGGATGAAACATGCACAATTTTTGAATAGATCGAGGGGAAAGGATCACAGTTGGAACAGGTGGTCGTGACAGTGGAACAACGCCTGGAAGGGCCTGTCACCAAGAAAGTAATTTAGGAGTTCGTCGAGCAGGAGGATCTGGTGAAGCATCAAGTTGAGACAACTCGAGCTAAGCTTGAGGCCTTCAAAGAGGTATTACCTAGATCAGAGTGAATCAACATGAGTCACAAGTGAGTGTTGGGGGCATGTTATCCCTCAACCAAGTTTTGAGGAAATGTTGGTCCTGTTTGACCATTTTTGGGACTTCGACAGGTTGGTCGAAGACTAAGCACCTAGGCAAAGTAGAGATCATGGGATCTCACCCATTTTGAAAGATTTTTGGGATTTTAGGGTTTATGTAATGGGTATGGGATGTTGTCCCATGGGTTTACCCGTGCTTAGGCATTTTTGTAATGTAAAAATAAGTAGCTAGGCGATGTAAGTAAGGGGTAGTAATTGGCTTAGTGCAAGAGGTCATTAGCTTAGTGCACGACTAGAGTATGTTAATACTTGCAGAGCTAAGTGCAAGTGATTGTAAGAGGATTTGTGCACAAACTGTGTAAGGATTTGTGTCATGACCTGACTTTGAGGAAGGTGGATCTAGTGCGCTATGCACAGATCACCTGTCCAGTGCGGAGTGAGCTCTGTGGCTCTGTGCTTGTAAAAAGATTGAAGGAGACTAATAAAGAAGAAGAAGAGTTGGTGGGCATAGCCCAACTATGGGGTGAACCATGTATATCTTGTGTTAATGTGCTTTGTGCTATGTTGTTCATGTTATATGTGTATCTATTTTCTTAGTGCATTGTTCTTGATGTATGATAAATAGATCTATGAATGCTCGGTTCTTTTTGATGTGAATGAATGTTAGATCTAAGCTTATGCTATGTGCTAAGAGGTTGTAAGGGTTAGATCTTGTGATGATCTGTAATTAGGGTTGATCTACGATGTGAGTAAGAATCATAACTTAATGCATATTGTTGTCTAAGTGCTCTTTTAAGTGTTGTAATCACAAAGTTGTGTCCCAGCTAGGTTGTAGACAATTGATTCATGCAACCCTCCCTGCCTCTACCTCGGGTGAGACATCATCTGCTTCGCAGGTGTTGTCGAAAGGGCCGATAGTTAGGTTTTTGTTTGTGCGTTTTTGAAGCATTGAACCCTAGGTCTTCCCCTGTGCCAAAAATTATCTTATAATTCTACAATAGTTCTTTTATTCTAGTTGATGAATAAAAATTGATTGTGTTAACCTGTGATTGATAATAGAGCATTGAAAATTACTTTTTCTTGCACTAACTTCTTGTGAAATATATATTTTGTTTCTGTAATTGTCACCTCGGAAAATCTTGAATGTCTACTAATCAAAATGGTATTAATGTTAGTTTGAATTATTTTAGATCTTCTTCATCTGAATGCTAAGGTATAAAGGTTATCCTACAACCCAGCCTTCCCCCAACACATAGTTAGCTTCCCTCTGTCATCTAGTTTAAATCTCTATCTTTCTTTTGTTATAAACATTAGAAAAGAACCAAAAAGAGAATTGCATAGCCTGAGGAAATCCTTAAACAAAAAATAAATATCTTTCAATCATGATTAAATCCCATCAATAATTCTATCCAGATCATGAATCTAGAGAACCTTACCACTCATCAAATTCTTATGAGTCTAATTAGGCCTCTTAGGTGGGTTTGGTTCCTGATTTTAAGCTAAAGGGATATCGGAACCCTCAACAGAATTGGCGCTAGAAGGAGGGCATGAACGAATGCATGGATAACAATATTTCTGGTAAAATATTTTGCAAATCTTGTAGATTCAAAGAATCCCACATGCGTGGCTAGTCACTCTCAAGACAACCCACATACAAAGAGTACTCTTGATTCAAGTAACTCACCTCAACCCAAAAAAGAAGAAAACATGTACCCTGAAATACCTTACGCTCTTACTCACGAAGAGTTAAATAAGTTCATAAGAATCACTAGAGCTTATTCTCGACAGATTGGAGCATTACCTTTAGCTCCTTTACTTTCTCATAGAAAACAAATAAGAAAACCAGTTGTTGACACCCCTGACCAGGTATTCGTTCACACGGTACAAGACCTGATATATTTTTCCCTCACAGATATTGAACAACCCTTTAATATGATACCTGAAACACCAGATGTTAACTACTCTGAACCTGACGATTTTGAGTTTGAAGAGGAAGGGTCTAACTTAGATCGCTTAGGTTCTGAATTAGAAGACATGGAGAGTAATAACGATAACAATGGAGAAGGGGGAAATAAACCTCAAGAAAATCAACCATGGTTGGCCGGAGATTCTCTAGAAATCCCAGGATGGGTGCATAACCTACCTAGACATCCAGAGAAATTACTTCCTAAATTTGACCCCAAAACCTCCGAATTTCCTAAGGACCATATTAATAAGTTCATATTAGCTATAAGACTGATGAATGTGAAACATGAAGATGTAGTGTGTATAATTTTTCCTTATACCTTTGAAAATTCATCCTCGACTTGGTATTTCAACTTTCCAATTGGTTTCAGAACTAGCTAGACAAAGTTTCAAAAGGATTTCTTGGACAAATTTGACGAAGAAACTACCACAAGAGCTTTAATGGCTGAACTTTTCGCCGCCACTATGAGTCCAAAAGAAAAGGTTAAATATTTCAACCAAAGGTTCACCACCATTTTGAACAAATTTCAGCCTGAGGCTAAACCTACCCAGGAGTTGAAAATTGAAGTATACATTAATGCTCTCTTAGCTTCTATTTCCATGTTCGTAAAAAGGGCTGCCAAACATACTCTAGCTAGAAATTTCGAAGAAGATAAAATGATTGAATTTAAAATGAAAGGGTGCAAAGAAGCTCAAATCTCATTAATAAAAAATGAAACCCAACCTCTACCTAAGAGAGGAATTTTTTTAACAAGACCCCTGGGAAAAAAAACAAAACAAGGTCCTGATAAAGAAGGAGGGGTTCTAGAAAACCTACATTGGATGATAAAACAACTCTCCAACGAGATCGTAGATATGAAAAGGAGCGTTGGGGAGGGAAACCAAAATAAAATACCTTATAAACCCTTTCATAAAATAAATCGACCCTTCAAACATATAGAACCTCCCCCAACTAACCTAAACGTCGACTTAAGGAACGTAGCATCTTACTCTTTCTGCACATATCACCAAGAAAACCATTTAGAAAGGGACTTCCCTCAATTGTTTCATGCTATGAATCTAATTTCTAATTGATTCCTATATGAATTCTCTCTAACTGAACAACCTAGTAACTCGGCAATAAATGTTATTGATCAAGAAAGTCAAGAGACACCGGTAGAGACAACCATGTTGTTATGCGATTCCAACCACCTGATGTCTTTCAATGACGTCGTTGAAGTGCAAGGACCTCCCACTGAATTTCTAGTTGTACAGACGCGAGGTAGGAGTCAACATGTCCGAATTAATCCCACCACTACTCAATTATCTAGAGGGAAACCAGTGACTGATCACCCCAAACCGATATTTTCTCTCCAAAGGAACCCCACAAACATACACACACGGGAAGCTCCTAAACTAGAATACAATGTGGTAGAAGACTTGAAGAAGATGAAGGCTAATGTGTGTGTCATGGACATGTGTAGGATCCATCAACAAAAGGATTTTCTATTACAGGCCTTAAAATCAATAGATACCCCTATGACAAGCACTAATCAAAGTGAGGTCCCATCTCCCATAGATTTAACAAATAAGCCAAGTTTGAATGCTTGTTATTTATACAAAAGAGGAAGGCCTTTTGTTCCTCCTTTCCTTTTGACATTTGAATTTTTCAACATAAATATGCATAATTTCCTAGTCGATTCAGGGGCATCTTCAAATGTCATGCCATTGTAAATTTGCAAGAAATTGAATGCAGACCCACTCAAAAGTGATAAACACGTTATACAACTAGATGGGACTTAGGTAAAGGTCATTGGAGAACTGAGAGGTGTTATGATCAGAATTTCTACACACCCCAAATTTTTTCAAGTAATTGACATAATCGTAGCAAACATCCTGGAGGCTTATGGATTGCTACTTAGTCGAGACTAGTCTGAGAAATTAAACAAATACTTTAGTACTGACTGGTCTTACCTTTGGTTTCCATTAAAAGGACACACAAACATGATCAGGATTGACAGAGAAATATATCTCAAACATACTGTCACTAATTTAGAGACCCCAAATGAACCCTCTTCAATAGACTTCCTTGTTTTAGGAAACTACTCATGTGATTCTAATTTTGGTAATTTCGCCCCTCACATGTCTGACATACCTCCCACTCAAAAATCCAAAATTATTTTTCAAGTAGACTTACTAGCAACCACAGAGGAAAGCATCCTCTGTTAGGATTCTCCGACAAGAGTTTCAAACAAGGAGGTTGAAATTGAAAAAATAGCTAGACATGAAGAAGTTAATAATTCCCCCCAGAGATTTGGACATTGTACTTTGATGGTTCTAAATCTCAATAAGGGTCGATAGAAGAATGTATCCTCATTGACCCAAAGGGGAAACAAAAATTCTTATCCTCCAAATTCGAATTTGAATGCACTAATAACACTGTTGAATATGAAGCTCTAGTCCAGGGGATAAAGAAATCCATCGATCTAAACATCCAAGAATTGAAATTTTTTGGAGACTCTGAAATTATCATTAGGCAGGTGAATAATACTATCTATTGCAATTCACCTCACTTAATAAATTACCAGCAAGAGGTGCACATACTAATAGACAATTTTGAGGCCTTCAACATTACTGTTGTTCCTAGGATGCAAAATACCCTTGTTGATGCTCTAGTCACTACGACTTCAATATTATCTCCATTATAATATTATGAATCCTCAAGGTTTGCAGTAGAACTGCTCTACAAACCATTAGTACCCAACAACATTTCTAATTGGAAATTCTTCGAAGGGGATGAATAGATTGTAGATTTCCTGACTAATCAGGAGAATTTTTGGGATTTGACCATTGATGATGAAATATTCCAAGAACTACTCACAAAATCAAATATCCATGAATAGAATAATGGAACAGATCACTCTGATAAACCAAAGCTTCACACAATACCAAAAGGAATCTCGATAAACTTTTCGACCTAAGGGAAAGGTTTAGAGGGCCAAAGGATGCAAAAACATGGTGCTCATGTCCTATATATGAAACTATAAACCTAGGAACCCCTGAGAACCCCAAGAATGTCAATTTAGGTAAGATTGTGTCCAAATAAGACATGAAATCTTATCTCAAACTCTTTAAAGAATATCAAGATGTATTTTCTTGGTCCTACCGAGAATTGAAAACTTATGATACTCACATTATCCAACACACAATCTTGTTAAAGTATGGAGTAAAACCCTTCCAACAAAAGCTTACGAAGTACCACCCATCTCTGGAACCTCTAATGTATCAAGAGTTTAATAAATTATTAGATGCCAAGATTATCTTTCAGGTAAGACACTCTGCCTGGGTAGCCAATATGGTACCTGTCAAAAAGAATTATGGGGGGATTCATCTATGTGTGGATTTCAGAAACCTTAACAGGGCATCAGAAAAGGATAAATATATAGTACCACCCATGTAACAACTCCTACATATAGTATATGGTTCTGAAATATTTTCCCTCCAAGATGGTTTCTCGGGATATAACTAGGTCCAATTTTCCGAAGATGATCAATTAAAGACTACCTTCCGGACCAAGTGGGGAAACTTTTCTTATAAATGCATGCCCTTCGGTTTGATTAACATGCAAGAAACCCTCCAGAGGGCCATGGACATAGATTTTTGGGGATTAATTAACAAGTGTGTGGTAGTCTATTTATATGATGTAACAATATACTCAAAAAACAATAAAGAACACATTCATCATTTGACTTGGATATTTGAAAGGTGTAGGAAATATGGAATATATTTGAACCCTAAGAAAACCATATTTGGTGTAGAGGAAGGAAAATTATTAGGTCATATCATATCTCAAGGATAAAATAACATCGACCCTGAACAGATAAAAGCGATAGCTCAACTTCCCTTGCCTCACAAGAAAAAGTCCATGCAATATTTCTTTGGGAAAATCAACTTTATGAGAAAATTTACTCTTGACTTTGCTGAAACTTTTAAAACTTCACAAAAAATTATTCGCAAATATGCAAAGTTTAACTGGGATGAATAAAGGAAAGGAGATTTGAGCAACATCAAAACTGCAATATCCCAGGCACTAGTACTACGAAGCCCTGATTTCAACAAAGATTGTTTCCTTTATACTTTTGCTTCTATCTAATCCTTGGTCGTAGTACTTACCAAGAAGGATGATGAAAACAATGAGGCACCAGTATCATTTATGAGTACTAACCTTCAAGAAGCCGAACTAAACTATCCGTCTATAGAAAAATAGGCTTATGCAATTTATAAAGCACTAAAACATTTTAGATCCTATATCCTAAAAAATCACACTAAAGTCATAGTCCCTCACTCCGCAGTCAGATCTTTGTTCACCTGACAAGAAATGGGATATAGGAGGGGAAATTGGATGGAAGTCATTTAGGGGTTTGATCTAGACATAAAACCTACAAAAATATTCAAGGGTCAAGGATTGTGTAAACTCATTCTTGGGGCCCAAGATCTGATCAACACATAAGACTCTGGTTGGGAAAAGGAGTGGTCATTATGGTGCAGTGAATCCTTATATGTACCTCCTAGGAAAGAATCTTAGTATGGAAAATTTTCTTATCTCCTACATCATGGAACTTATCTGGAAAACATAAATCCTAGAGAAAGGAGAGCCCTTAGGTTAAAATCTTCTCAATATTGCCTCATAAATTCAGTTCTTTTTTGCGTAAAGTATGATGGAGTTCTCCTTAGATGTCGCAAAGACAACGATGCAGAAAGAGTATTGAGAGAGCTCCGTGACGGTCCAATGGGTGGAAATTTTGCAGGAGAAACCACGGATCATGAAATATTAAGGGTTGGTTATTATTGGCCTACTTTGTTTAGGGATGCGCACGCATATGCTAGGAAATGTAAATCTTGTCGGTTCAATGTTGGTAGAGAAAAGAGGGCAGTCGTTCCACTCCAGCCAGTAACCATATCCAGTCCATTCGAACAATGGGGAATGGATGTAATAGGAGAAATTACTCCTAATTATTCGAAATAACATAAATATATCTTGATTTCCATCAATTATTTTACAATATGGATGGAGGATGTCCCTTTCATGCACGTTAATGAAAAGGTAGTAATCCAATTTTTAGAACAACAACTGATAATAAGGTTTGGATTTCCCTCCGTTCTCATTTTTGACAATGCTGCCTACTTTTATTCCACACTCTTGACAGAATTCTCCCTTGATAAGAGGATCATAATAATATATTCTGCAAACTACTATCCACAAGTGAATGGGGTAGCATAATCAACCAATAAAAACCTGGTGAGAATTAAAAAAAAATAGTTGTTGAGAATCAGAGGAATTGTCATAATTTGATTCATAATTCCTTATGGGACGATAGAGTAACACCTAAATAATCCATAGGAAACTCTTTGTACTTTCTAGTATATGGAAAAGAATCCATTCTATCAAACATATTGTATCTTCCATATTTACATCTTTCCCGGGCATCAAGAGGTCATCCCTCATCCTCTCTACAACAAAGGATTGACACCCTTCTCATGTTGGATGAGAAAAGAGAAAAGGATAAAGTTAATTTCACCACTCATCAACATGTATTTAAAAGGTGGTTCGACAAACATAAGGCAACATAATTTTTTTTTGAAGTAGGAGACCTAGTCTTGAAGTGGGATAAAGCAAACTAGTCCAAAGGAAAATACTCAAAGTTCCAAAATCTATGGCTTGAACCTTTCCAGGTGGATGATAAGATAGGGGCAGGAACATACTGATTGTAGAATCTGAGGGGGGAATCTAAAACCCTCTCGGTGAATGACCAGGCCTTAAAAAAATACTTCTCTTAATAATAATAAAAAAAATGTGTCTTTTGATGCTTTGTTTGATTTTCTATTTCTTTGTTTGACTATGGCCTACGAAAAGTTTTCTAAAAATCATCGATATACCATCGACATCGATGAAAAAAAAATTTAAACCATCGACATAGGAAACCAAAATCATCGATCGTCGATATACCATCTGTTATCACTGAAATTTCGTCCGCACAGGGCGACAAGAACTCAACATCATCAACACAGAAAAACAATCATTCATGGCACAAGGATTAACTCCACAG
>JASDQU010104683.1:130777-144855 GCA_032191745.1 Picea mariana | reverse complement strand
CAAAGAGTTAATTAAACCCTTTGTTTAAGCCACGAAAGATTTCAGGCTTCACGAGTTGGAGGTTCTCGACGCAATGTCACAACTCTTACAATCGTCGAAACGTGAAATGTCAACCAAGGTTGACTCCTTCAACGCGACAAGCACACGCCACATGTTACCCACTAGTTTCAGCTTTCAAGACTTTGAGCGAACAGCCAATAGTCATTCCTCTTCCCTTATGATTCCCCGAACTCCGAAATTTTACCTTTTGCGGGATCAACGACTGTAAGCCTCCCTTGATCCAACGATCCTGATATTTTTGAGATTTTGCGAACTGGGAGTTTGAAACTCTCGACTCTAAAATCACTTGTAGCGCAAATCCCCGAATTCCTGAAATACGAATTCGCACAAGATCCAATGACTCTTGTTGGACTGGATCCAATGACCCTTATCTCTCCTGAGCTTATGGGTGATTGAAAAGGTACTCACCTTAACCCCCTTAGTTCTTTGCAAGATCCGATGGCTCTCTGGTCTTCGACGCTTCTCCACAAAGTGTTCCCGTCGTTCGATTTCACACTTGATAATCCCTTTCGCGATTCGAGAGTTAGAGTGACCAAGGATTTTGGCTTGCGCTCCAAACTTACGAACCCCGAATTCCTGAAATGATATGACGGCTTGAACTGACCACGGTCAATGGTTCACATTGATTCTTGATATCAGGGTGGTGGCTCGTTCAACTCCTAACCACCTTGAAACTCCTCTGGATCCTACGGTCCTCGCGATTTCGTGAGTTCTCCACGAAGAATTCTAACCACTCGATTCACTCCTCAATGACTTATGTGCAACGTTTTTGACCTTCCTCTCCCTTTGATCACTTCAAAGGTTAAATCCCTCCTGAGATTTCACTCGTAAACTCAAGCTTCCAAAATGGATCCCTGAACGCACTTCTTGTGGAAAAATTTCAAATAACCTCTGGTTATTTGAGTCTTMGACCCTRTGCACTCTTTGMAACAGTAGTCTCTCAATCTTCTTTCTGGATTTGTAAAATCCAAGGCTTCAACTGGCCTGTGCACACCTTGCACGGCTCTGTGCTTCACCTGCACTTCAGCTGGTATGAGAACAAYGATATCTCTCCTGAGATTTCTGAGATAAAACTCAGACCCTYGTCAACGCACACCTTGCGGACRTTCACTGCACTCCTTGYAGGAATCCTCAGGGAGAGAAATAATTGAAACTCATTCTTCTCCTCTCTCAGACTTCATACATTCAACATGAAATCATACACACTACACAACATTGAGATAAATGTGTAACAGAGAAACAAATCAATTGTAAACATACCATTCAACTAATGTAAACAGTAAGTGTCATAACACCATGAAAATTGAGTCAAAACTTCATATATTAACTCAAGCATTCTTGTACATGGGTTCTTCTCTACAGCTCTCTGCTTCAGCTCTACAGCTTATGAATTCTGAATGATCATAAAGTTACAATGATACAAGGGTGAGGGGGTCTATATCCGTTTTCCCTCCTATGCTTCTAAACTGTCTAATCTATTAAATTAAATCTACCTACTTGCATTCATTACGCATAAATGCCTCTACATTCGACAGATGAGAGCAATGGTCAAGATCTATTTACAACATCTAGATATAAATGTAAGTACGCTTCCCTTAGCTATTTCATTAATGTCCATCCATTAATCTTCAAAACACTTCAAAATGTGTGTGGGTGCTTTTCCAGCTGTGTTCTGCCTTTATGTTGCGTGGTTGGCTACGTACGATGCTCCTGCATCATACTCCCTTGCTTGAAAATTTTCATGAACTCATGTTCATGAGGTCTTGCATGGTCTGTCCATGCCTATGAATTGTTGCTTCATCCTCCCAACTGGAATCTTCAACTGGATGTCCCTTCCATTTGACCAAGTATTCAAAATACTCTTTTCTCCTGGTCTTTTTGCTAACCCTTTTGTCAATTACGCTTTCCATCTGTGGATTTTCAGCTACAAGAATTTGTTTTGTTCATTGAATTTCTTTCTGTTCCTCCTCTACTCTTTCTTCTTCAACTTTGTAAGGGTACAAATCCATGATATTGAATATCGGTGAGATTCCAACCCCATCAGGTAATTCAATATCATTTGTGTTTGCCCCAAATTTCCTTATGACCCTACACGGTCCAATCTTTTTCATCTTCAGTTTGTTATACGTTCCCCTTGGGAACCTCTCCTTCCTCAGATGTGCAATAATTAGATCACCAACTTCAAATTGAAGTTCTCTCCTGCGTTGATCTGCTCTGCGCTTGTATTCTTGATTTGAACTCTGCAATCGCTCCTTAATTTGGCTATGAAGCTCTTTCATTCCTTCTGCAAAGTCCTCTGCACTATCACTTCTGAATTCAGCTTGTTCTGCATCTTTCAATTCAGAAACTCCCCTTGGTTGCATTCCATATACAATCTGGAATGGATTGTTCCATGTGCTTCTATTGAGTGAATCGTTGTAAGCGAATTCCGCCTGGGGCAGAATGTGATCCCATTGACTGTGGTGTTCAGTCACTAAGCTCCTTAACAAATATCCCAAGCTTCTGTTTATGACCTCTGTATGTCCATCCATCTAAGGATGATACGCTGAGCTAAAACACAAACTTGTCCCCAACTTCTTCCATAAGGTCCTCCAGAAATTCCCTATGAACTTGGTATCTCGATCAAAAATGATGCTCTTTGGCAATCCATGAAGTCTGACGACTTCCTTGAAAAAAAAGTTCGCAATATGAGTTGCATAGCTGGTTTTCTGGCATGGTATGAAATGTGCCATCTTTAAAAATATATCGACTACCACAAAGATCGAATCACATCCTCTTTGTGTCCTTGGCAGTCCCAATATGAAATCCATGCTCACTGCATCCCACGACCTTTCAGGTATGGGTAATGGTTGATATAATCCTGTGTTCTTCCTTTTTTCTTTTGTGTGCTGGCAAATTCTGCATCTATCCACGAATTTCTTAACATCTGTTCTCATCCTTGGCCAGAAATATGAGCCATTCAGCTTTGAAAACATTTTATCATGACCGAAGTGTCTGGCCAATCCTCCACTGTGTTTTTCCTTCAGCAGGTTCTCCCTCATGGAGCATTTAGGAATACATAGCTGATTTCC
This sequence comes from Picea mariana, assembly GCA_032191745.1. NCBI lineage: Eukaryota > Viridiplantae > Streptophyta > Pinopsida > Pinales > Pinaceae > Picea > Picea mariana. The sequence continues at coordinate 141,724 of JASDQU010104683.1, read as the reverse complement.
CCTGAACAATAATCCATCCTGGATCATGTATTCATTCCATTGGCTTCTATCCCTGAGAATTGGATTCTCAGATACCTCATATGCCTCTTTAAAATCTAGGTCATCCCTGTACATTTCTTTGAGGTTATCAAAACCCAAAGTCTTGACTCTGAATTCCTGCAGAAGCAAACATTTCCTGCTTAGAGCATCAACAACTTTGTTAGAAGTTACAGAAATATTCTTAATCATAAAAGTAAAATTCTGCATGAATTCAACCCATTTAGCATGTCTTTGGTTCAACTTCTACTGTCGAGTCATGAATTGCAAATCGTGATTATTGCTATACAAAACAAACTCCTTGGGAACCAAATAGTGTCTCCATTTCTTCAGTGCTTGTATGACTGCGTAGAATTCCTTGTCATATGTGAAGTACTTAATCTTCACTTCATTCAGTTTTCACTGAAATATGTGACCGACCTATCGTCCTGGCTCAAGACTGCTCCAATTGCAAATCCACTCGCGTCACACCTGACCTGGAATGTCTTGCTAAAATATGGCAAAACCAGAATTAGTTGCTCAGTGATCTTCTTCTTCAGTAGATTGAAACTTTTCTTTGCTTCCTCTGTCCAGTGAAAAGATTTGTGTCATTTCTTCACCGTATCCATCATTGGTGTGCTAATTCCACTGAAGTTTCAGATGAATTTCCTGTAGAATCTAGCCAAACCATGGAATCTCTGAACTTCAAACACAATCTTCGGCAATGGCCAATTGTTAATCGCATTTATATTTTCTAGATCCATTTTCAATTCATTTGCAGAAATAACAAAACCCAAATAAATGAGTTATGTCCTCATAAATGATGATTTCTTCATATTGATCAACAATTTCTCTTAATGTAATCTCCTCATTACTGCAACTAGATGCTTTAAGTGTTCTTCCTCTGTTTTGCTGAAAATTAGTATATCATCAACATATACAATGACGAATTTCCCAATGAAATCCTTCAGGACTTCGTTCATCAACCTCATGAAAGTACTGGGCGCATTCGTTAAGCCAAATGGCATGACAATCCATTCATACAATCCTTCATTTGTTTTGAATGTTGTCTTTCATTCATCACCTTCTCTCATTCTAATTTGATGATATCCGCTTTTCAATCTATCTTTGAAAAAAACTTTGCTCCACTCAAGCAATCCATCAAGTCATCCATCCTTGGCAATGGAAACCTGTATCTGATGGTAATCTTATTGATTTCCCTTGAGTCTATACACATTCTCTAGACACCATATTTCTTTGGGCTGAGCACTGTCGGAACAATGCATGGACTCAAGCTCTCCCAAATCAATCCTTTGTCCATTAAGTTCTGGGCCTGCCTCTTAACTTCTTCATTTTCCTGTGGCGTCAACCGATATGCTGCTTTGTTCGACAAAATGGCTCCAGGTATAAGATTGATATGATGACTTATACTCCTGATAGGTGGCAACGAACAAGGTAGTTCGTCCACTACTATATCAACAAACTCTCCCAGAAACTCCTGGATTTCTTCTGGTAAATCATCTATCCTCATACTGGTCAAAACAATTATGGGCTTCCTAACCACAATAAATTGTGTGTCTTCCTTCTTCTTGAGTTCCTTAAGAAGTTCCTTCCCACTCATGAGAAGTACAATGTTTCTCATCTCTGTTTTCGCCTATTTATCCTTAATCGACAACAACATGTGAGTCCTACCATTTTTCTCCAGGGTGTACGTGTTCTTTCTCCCATCATGAACCACATTTCTGTCATATTTCCATGGTCTTCCCAGCAATAGATGACAAACATCCATGGGAATGACATCACACAATATCTCATCTTTATATCCTCCTATTTTAATTTCAACTAAACACTGTTTAGTGACATTTACCTGATGTCCTTTTTGTAGCCACAAAACTCTGTATGGACTTGGATGTGCAACAGTCTCTAGCTCCAACTTTTCTACCATCTCTGTAGATACAAGATTATTTGTGCTACCGCTGTCCACTATGACCTTGCATACTCTATCCTTAGTTTTGCAAGCAATCTGAAACAGATTGTTTCTTTGGGATGGGTTCTCTAGTTTCTTCTCTGGTTTCGAAAGAACTTTCCTCATCATTAAGGATATTCCACCCTTAGCATCCTCTGCCTCAACATTCCACCCTTGAGCTTCGGCAATGTGAGTTTCACCACCATCTTTCTTCCTATCTAGACACTCATAAGATTTATGTTCGATTTTTCCACAGACAAAGCACTTCACTTCACCTCCTCTGCCTCTTCCTCTTCCTCTGGCTCAAGGAAAATTATTCCTATCAGCATATTGCTTTCCCTGTGAGCTTCCTCCTCTCTCAGGTTGAGTTTGAGGTTTCTTCTCTTCTTCCTTAGGTTTATGAGTTCTATATTGGGCAATTGTCTTGCCTCAACTTTGATTTCTACCTCAGCCTCTTTGACCTTACTTCTGACTCATCTTCACTTCAGCTTTCAGAGCCATTTGATAAGCATCTTCCACATTTCGGATGGTCATCATGCTCATCTCATCTTGAGTGTCATATCGTTGACCATTCATGTACCTGGAAAATTTTTCATCATCGTTCTCCCGATGACCTACTCTGATGTTTATCCTATAGAATTTTTCAGTGTATTCTTTCACTGACATCAACTTCTGTTTCAAATTCTACATCCTCCGAAACAGAGTGATTTGATAATCCCTGGGTATAAATTTGGCTTTCATTTTTGCAACCATTCTATCCCAGTTCTTGATTTTCTGCTTTCCTTTGCAGCGTCTATCGGCCTGCAGTTCATCCCACCATAGTGTTGCATGCCCTTTAAGTATGGTAACAACATGTTTGACTTTCTTATCTTCCTCAACATCCTCATAGTCAAAGTATTTTTCTAGAGCTCTAATCTAGTCTAAAAGTTCTTCAACATCCAAGTTTCCTTCATACACTGGAATATATATTTTTTCCCTAGCACCTATCCTTGCAACAGCCCTGAATAGGCATTCTTCTGTAGCATCTTCGACTGCAACTTCTTAATTTACGGCTTCATCTGTGCTGTCTCCATAGCATCAAGTTTGGCACGTAATTCACGCATTTCCCTTTCCACTGCTGGATCAGGTAATTACCTATCTCTTCTTCTCAGCGGCATGGCTATAAAATTCCTCTTTTCTCTTTGCTACAGAAAGAAAAGAATTTGATTTTTGCTATGATACCACAACTGGCACACACCCCCTGCGCTCGGGCCAAGATCAATGCAGTATCTTTTCCCAAACCCCGCAAAGAGTTAATTAAACCCTTTGTTTAAGCCACGAAAGATTTTGGGCTTCACAAGTTGGAGGTTCTCGATACAATGTCACAGCTCTTACAATCACGGAAACGCAAAATGTCAACCAAGGTTGACTCCTTCAACACAACGAGCACATGCCACCTGTTACCCACTAGTTTCGGCTTTTGGGACTTTGAGCGAACAACCAACAGTCGTTCCTCTTCCCTTATGATTCCCCAAACTCTGAAATTTTTCCTTTTGCGGGATCAATGATTGTAAGCCTCCCTTGATCCAACAGTCCTGATATTTTCGGGATTTCGCGAACTGGGAGTTTGAAACTCTCGACTCCAAAATCACTTGTCACGCCAATCCCCAAATTCCCAAAATATGAATTCGCACAAGATCCGACGACTCTCGTTCGACTGGATCCAACGACCCCTATCTCTCCTAAGCTTATGGGTGATTGAAAAGGTACTCACCTTAACCCCCTTACTTCTTTGCAAGATCCAATGGCTCTCGGGTCTTCGACGCTTCTCCACAAATTGTTCTCGTTGTTCGATTTCACACTTGATAATCCCTTTCATGATTCGGGAGTTAGAGTGACCAAGGATTTTGGCCTGCACTCCAAACTTACGAACCCCAAATCCCCAAAATGATATGATGGCTCAAACTGACCACGATCAATGGTTCACATTGATTCTTGATATTAGGGTGGTGGCTCGTTCGACTCCTAACCACCTTGCAACTCCTCTGGATCCTACGGTCCTCGCAATTTCACGAGTTCTCCATGGAGAATTATGATCACCCGATTCACTCCTCAATGACTTCTATGCGATGTTTTCGACCTTCCTCTCCCTTTGATCACTTCAAAGGTTAAATCCCTCCTGAGCTCTCACTCGTAAACTTTGCACTCTTTGTAAAAATAGTCTCTCAATCTTCTTTATGGATTTGTAAAATCCAAGGCTTCAACTGGCCTACATACACCTTACATGGCTCTGTGCTTCACCTGCACTTCAGTTGGTATGAGAACAATGATATCTCTCCTGATATTTCTAAGATAAAACTCAGACCCTCATCAATGCACACCTTGCGGACGTTCACTGCACTCCTTGCAGAAATCCTCGGGGAGAGAAACAATTGAAACTCATTCTTCTCCTCTCTCAGACTTCATACATTCAACATGAAATCATACACACTACACAACATTGATATAAATGTGTAACAGAGAAACAAATCAACTGTAAACATACCATTCAACTAATGTAAATAGTAAGTCTCATAACACCATGAAAATTGAGTCAAAACTTCATATATTAACTCAATCATTCCTGTACATGGGTTCTTCTCTATAGCTCTCTGCTTCAGCTCTACAACTTATGAATTCTGAATGATCATAAAGTTACAATGATACAAGGGTGAGGGTGTCTATATCCGTTTTCCCTCCTACGCTTCTAAACTGTCTAATCTATTAAATTAAATCTACCTACTTGCATTCATTACGCATAAATGGCTCTACATTCGACAGATGAGAGCAACGCTCAAGATCTATTTACAACATCTAGATATAAATGTAAGTACGCTTCCCTTAGCTATTTCATTAATGTCCATCCATTAATCTTCAAAACACTTCAAAATGTGCACGGGTGCTTTTCCAGCTGTCTTCCACCTTTATGCTGCTTGGCTAGCTACGTACGATGCTCCTGCATCAATATTCAGCTTCATTTAAGAAATCGTTGTGATCATGAAGCAAAATGGGATTATTTTCCATAGGTGAGAAATGCAAGAATCCCATTTTCTTGCAGAGTGAGCATTTGTTGTAGTTGGGAAAATCTCTGGCTTATGAATATTTCCTCATGCTTTCAATATTTCCACCTCTAGCAATGCCCACCATGGATTAGCCCCAAATATACAATTGTTTTCCACTTATGACTCCACATTATAGTGAGGTTGTCATATGTTCCCAAGGAAACAAATATAATACCTTCCCTCTGAGAGTATTTAATAGGTGATCTGATACACTAAAATCCAATCCACATCCTACCCAAGGGTTTAATCCTACTCTGATACTTTGACAATCTCCAACTTTCCAAATCATCCACCTGACAATGGTAGGGAAAGTTGCTGCAATAGTATTCCGAATAATTGATCCATTTTTACAAGACTTCAAAGGAGTTGTTATCCAACCTTTTATTGTTCTTGGCTTAATATATTTATGGGTTATCACTTGGATCCACAATCCCATCCCCGAGACTAGCCTCCCTACATTTTTAATAGAAAGGGATTTTGCAAACAAGTGATTTTTTTTCAGTCCCCAACCTCCATTCTCCTTTAGAAAAGATAATTTATACCATTTTACAAATGCAGTACCTTTTTTTTCTTAACACCTAGACCATGAGAATCTGTAGTTGATTCTCCTTAATTTCTCTAGCACACCTTTAGGGATGAAGGCTAAAATCATCCAATAAACTAGAATGGATTCTAAAATTGATTTAACAAGGATGAGTTTGCCCCACTATATATCCAGTGGTTACACCATATAGAGAGCCTCCTTTCTACTTTTGTTATTAGTCACTCCTAATATTTTTTTTATAGTCATTTGGATCGAGGTAGAAACCTGAGTATTTCAATCCTTTTTGGAACTCAACTTGCTGAAATGGGAACAAACTAGAGAAGAATCTCATATCTTCAAAGAAATAAATAATAGACTTTCTTGAGTTTATTTCATCCCTATAGTTGTATAGAATAACTAAAGGACTTCTTTTAATTTCATAGCATCTCTCCTAGTGCCATCACAAAAAAGTAGTATGTCATCCATAAATAAAAGGTGTGTTTGATTAATCATCCTAACAATTTTGATGTGTTTTAGAAAACCATTTCTCTTTGCTTCTATTAGTTCCCTATCAATCCCTTTTGAAATAATTAATAACAAGAAAGGCGAAAGGGGATAGACTTGCCCCAATCCTCTATTAGATCTAAAGAAATTTGTAGCAAACACATTGATTAATATTGAAAAGGACACTAAAGAAATGCAACTCATTATGTAGTTCACAAAGTAAACACAAAAACCTCAGTGGATCAACATTAACCTTGGATAAATCCAATTGACCCTTTCATAAGCTTTGGATAAGTCAATTTTTATCACCATTTAAGACATATTTCTAGTTTTTAGAGAATGTAAACCTTCCTATGCTACTCCAATGTAATGGCCCAGATTACTAAAGAAAATACAAGTAAAATTACCCATATGTAATAATCGTATCTACTACTGAATTACCAACAATTAACCCAAATAACCATTGATTTTTCAATAAAGCAGTGAGAGGTGAGGAACTTACCTAGACATGACATACATGTAATTTGGTGACTCTAGGAATATAGAAATACCTTGATCTTCATCTGAACAATTGCAATAGGAAATGGGGGATGAATCTCCACCCAACCAACCCCTCAATCATCACGACTGAGATCCCCCAAGCCCTCAATCCACTACAGTGCCAACTCTTCCTATCCTTGTCCTCAATTTTCCCAAGCAAAATGTGACTTCCTTTCCTCCTTCTTCTCCATCATTTTATAGAATCCATCCATGGTAAAGAATCCAATCCCTTGGTTCCATTATTTCATTATTTATTCTATTTTAGTTTTTCTCCATAAATTGTCGTTAATTATTTTACCATTACCCAAATATCCATAATAATTATTTATTATGACCCCTTTAGGATAATTATTATACTTTTATTAATATTTACTTATATAATTATTTATTACGCCCCTTTTTGGGTAATTATTATACTTCTTTAGTATTGTGTACTTATATAAGTTTTTATTATGACCCCTCCAGGGTAATTATTATTATTATTATTATTAATTTCTATATATAATAATAATATGTGGCATGACATACTCCCCTCCAAGTAACTTTGTCCCAAAGTTAACTTTGATTAGATTACTTATATATTTTTATTTAGCTCACCCTATCCTCCACAACACCCTCTGTTAACTCATGTATATTCCACTACACCCTCTGACTAGCATAAAACCACCCAAGTGACCACAATAGGCATTGAAAGTCCACATCACAACATCTAGGAAGTGCGAGTACTCTCTAGTTGTCCTTCCTGAATTTCATAATCAAGCTTAAAGCCTACCGTTTATTCGGATCCTGAGGGCTTGAGACTTCATGTTCCCAAGCAGACATCTGGATCAATACTCACGTACACTAGGCATATCAAAAGGCTGACCTAAACTCCCTCCACAACAACTAGGTTTCAACCCTAGGTATCAAAGTCCAATCCCACAACACCACCGATGAGCAACACTCTAGCCATTCTTCGGGACTTCGACATCACAACTCCAATACAAGGCATAATAATTATTGGAATAAGTAGTAGATTGAGTTTTCCCCAGCCCATAACAAGTAACTTATATCATTCTATTTTGTGGTTATGGGATCCCACGAGATCATAAAAAAACTAGCCCTCTTGTCCCACTAGTGGATAACCTGGCAATCACCACCTTACAAAATGCAATTGATGCATAAGTCATAATATCAACATCTCCAAGAAGGAATCTATTTGCTAACTCTTGCATGCTATCATGAGAATACAATATCATTGTCATCACCACATGCTCATGCATGCCATCATAAAACATCTTAGCATAAATATTTCCATGTAATTATATGATGTCATCACATCAAGAGATACTATCATAAGAATTATAACCTTAACACATTTTTATCAAGACATAGTCTTTCATCAAATGGAATCACATAACGTCATATGTAAATACCATAGACTCTTAAGTTAGTGTAACATTATGAACATAATAATTATCTCAATATGTAATGCACACAAGTAATAAAACATCATGAACTTTCTTATCATGATTTGTCAGGAAAATCAAGCCATTGAACTGTATATATATACAAAGGATACCAACTATCATGTCTAATGCAAGAATCATCATTAAACATCCATCCTACCTAGATCTACTTGGTTTTGTTAGCCCAAACTAACTCTGAAAGTTCATTGGTACAATGTAATCATCTAGATATTAATTGTTATCTCGCCTGGTAATTATCCTTGATCACCCTCAGAAGGATTAGTTTATGTGATCCCAATACATAACCAATCATTGGCATAGTGGCTTCGTACTCTTCATAATAGGTGTGTACTCATTAATCTATCTTGAGCGCCTAATAGATTTAATTTTTTGTTACAAATAAAAAAATATGAAGTTCAAAATTCAAATTATTCCATTGCTTTGGAATTGATACCACCTATATTTCTCAAATATTTCCTCTTGTGAATAAAATCCTTGAAGAGACTCTAAAGACTAGAATACATTCCATGCCATGCTTTGGAAACAATAAGGGCAATCAAGTAATGCTCAATATGCCTCTAAATCCTATTTTAATGATTGTAAATCCAATAGTCATCTCACTCAAGCAAAATCACAAGCTCATTCCACACTATTAGATGAGCATATTCCCAAATAACACAAAGTTAAAAATCGAGGCATATCAAACATTGGCAATGTAAAATTTCAATCCATTTCATGTTTCCTTGAACATGATTCTCATGCATGCACTACAAGGAGAACACCTTCTAGCAAAGGTTTTTTGTGGACATTTTTAGTGTCACAAAATTTGCAAAATTTTCAAAAAATCCTCCTCTACAACCCCCTCTATTTGCTGCAAAGGTTTTAACAGGTGTTTTATATAACTAAAAAAAATTGGGCAAGTGGAGGTTGTACCAAAGTTTTTTTTTTTTCGGTACTTTTATTGTCAAAACGCATCGATGCAATATTGAATATAACACACCAATGTGCACACATAAATGAGAAGCATCGGTGCACACACATAAATAGAAAGCACCGGTGTGCACACATAAATGAAAAACACTGGTGCTTTTAAAGTTTATGCATGCACTGATGCATATTGTAATCACGTGCACCGAAATATTTTGAAACAAAACACATATAATCGTGCATTATGTCGTTTAAAGCGTCATTTATTTCTCACAACTTTTATCACCAGTGTGTATACCTCATAAAAATGCACTGTTTAGTGAGTTCAGAAGAATGCAATGCACCAATATGTATATATTTTAATTAATTGTTTTTTTTTTACAAATTTTCAATTAATCATCTCAAAATCAAATATTTTTTATAATAATATTGACTTTTGTATTTTTGTTATTGTATTTTGATATAATGATTGCATCAATGTGTTATCCAACAGATTACGCCTCTAATATTTGTAATCGTGTAAATCATCTATTATTAATCAATTAGAAACACAATATTTTACAACATTTGACAATGAAATAAAATAAGAAACCCATTTTATTATATATGAATAAGTGACCCATCACCATACAAAATGGGACAACGTAAATGTCCACAATAATCAAAATGCAACCAATATGTAATTGTTACACTCATTGGTAACATGTCCTCATGAATTGGGACAATATGTCGAGTACTTTAAACAAAATCCATGATTTTCATAGACAAATACTCCAAAACATACAACTTGTAGAAACCTTCAATTATATTGATTGTCATTCGACGTCACTTGAACTACTATCATCGCTCGAGCTGCATGCATGCCTTATTTGTTCATCACTTGTAGACGATGTTATAATTTGGTTACTTAACCTAACATTTTCTTGATCGGCTTGTCTTTTTATGTTCCATCTACAAACATAGAAATAACGTGTAATATATATATGCATGATTACATAAATCAAAAAGTGTACAATAGAAACAATTGTTTCATAAACAATACACATTCTTTTGAAGTTATGCTTCATGTCGTCTCTCAAAATATCTTATGTTGGATGCACTCCATACTTTGCTTCTTTTATGTTTAATATGCCATGACAAAGAAAAATATATATAATTAATATAAAGGTTTCTTGTTGTTCCATTAATTATAAAACAAGGGAAGTTAAACAACATATATACATAGAAATTATTCAATTAATCCTTGATACTTCAACATATACTCATAACCCATACTTTCCCAATGTCTATCAATTCTTCAGTTGGTTCTTCTTTGTATGTTAGCACCTATTAGAAGACATCCATGGATGAGTCTAAATTAATTATTTAAATAAAAATATCATAACAAAGATGAAATTTTAAGTAATATCGAAAAATTAAGTACTCATAAACTTTGTGATCAACCCTTTTATTCCTTGTTTTCCTTGTTGAAAATTAGTATTTCATGTGATAATTAAATTCGATGTACATAAAAAAATAAATGAATGATTACATACCTCTTGTGCACATTGTAATTCTTGGGATGGATCCTCCTGCAATGCAATTATGTTCATTTTTTTTACCATCTCCTTGTACACCACTTTTTTGGACATCCCCACCAGCATGTATAGGTTTTTCCCTCATTTGTCCCTTGAAATTTCCATCACATTCTTTAACTAACACTCATCATTAATTTAAACTTACAAATAATTCAAATATATTAAATTTTTAATACAACTTAAAGAACTTGTCTTGTTCTCTTTTTGGGATGAGCTACCATCACGCTCGCTACAATAAGTTGTTTTCCTTGAACTTCTATTGTCTGTATTCTATTAAAAAATACAGGAATCATTAGATATAAATGTTGAAACACACACTAACACTGAGAGGGGGGGGGGTGAATCAGTTCAAGACACTGATTCACCC
>JASDQU010104683.1:108396-121635 GCA_032191745.1 Picea mariana | reverse complement strand
CATCAAATCAAATCAACATCATAATAAACATATCAACCCAAAAGCACACTCCCTGACTCAGTCCGGAGTCCAAGGGGGTCTACCGATGCCTCCGCATCCTCAAAGTCACAAACCTGCACACTCAATAAACTGAGTCAATAGCACCCGTCTACATGAATGGTAACACATCATATCAACTATCAATCACATCATAATCATATACATAAGGTCTAACATCAAAAGGGTCCAGATCACTTGCGAGCAAGTGTCCTCAAATAATAAGTAGTCTCAGTGCGCCAGAGCGGGATTTTACAATATGGTATGGTCCAAGTCATTAAATGGGTTCCCTTATGAATTATTCATAGTTAGTGATCTACCTGTCACCATTTACATAAAATTTCGGGTAACAAAACCCCACACTAATCCTCGTTTAACTCTGTCTTTACTAAGCGATGCTTCAGTGAAGTCTTCATTTGAACTAAGTTAACTGATGTGAAACAGTTGTAGTTAATGTGTCCCAACTACTCATGTCATGAAGGGAATATCATTAACTTCGTGTGTTCTTGATATGGGAAGAAGGCTATACTTGTCAGAAAGGAGTTAAGGCTCTACTCTTGCGATTAATGGAGGTCCTGGGGTGTGAGTTTTGATGGTTTTCACCTGACCCTTCCTTCAATCTAGACACACCAACTCAACCCCATAACCTAAATAGACCATCCTTCATACCCTCAACAATTAATCATGTAGCAAGAGCTCCTCTTAGGGTTCAGTCAGTTTCTATTGTTATTGTGAACCCCTCTAAAATGGCTCTACATGTTATTTCCTTAGCATGGTAGACTGTCGACTTGGAGAAAGTTAACTGGTGGAATACACAATGCTATTCATTTCCCTGGTAATTTTAAGATGCTACTGTGATTTAAATAATAGAGAAAAACTTCGACATTTCGTTACAGTGGAAGCGATATTCATTCTGTAACTCCTATTATAATTTTTATATTAATTCTCCCCTTATCGTTATTCCTTGTAACTTTCTGGATTGTTCTCACTCTTGGATATGTTGGATTATTTGGTTATTTCATTCTCAATGTTTCTGAAGGTCTCAACATTCCACCTCCTTGTTCTGATTCAGATATTTTTCTCCTGCATATTTTTTTTGTGTGTATTTCCAGCCTTAGGGTTTCATTATTTTCCCTATTATCATTATTCTCCACGATCTCCTTGTTGATGTGTTTCGAGGCTTGATCTTGAACTTTGGTGAGGCTACATGGAGTTTATTCTGGAGTTGAATGTTCATACTATGTATAGCATATTATATTGCATTTCTTTCTTTCTCTTTGTAAAGGGTGAATCCACCCTTCTGTATTTTTCCATCAAACCCTTAGCTGGTCCTTACGAATATAATGATTCCTTAATGGCTATTTCAATTCGTGTTCAGTACAATTAAAAATGTGGCTTCAATGTTTTTTGAAGAGTTTATTAAAAATACCCTACGACATATAATGTGGAGTTTGTAGAACTTATTGAATTAAGTAGGCCTCTTACTGTCATTAGCGTTGCCTGCGAGTAGTTTACGCCATTGAAGTATGGTAAAATTCAACAGGAGGTTATCTCTGTATTTATCATTGATATATAAGTACCCCTAGAATATCATCAGTCGGTTCAAGGAAGATTTTAATCTCGACTTTTACGTATAGCATTTGTTCTATGTGTAATGTTTACCCTATGCCTTCGGCCTGCTCGCACGACATGTCCTATACGATTTGTATTTTAAATGTTAGCACTATTGTTCATTTCATTTCATAAAGAAATTGATTATATGTTCTCATGCCAACACTAATGATGGGACCATGTTGATGCAATGTACCAATCAGGAAATTATTTGACCACCCTCCCCTCAGCTTGAGACATTTATCCGACCAGAACGCGACAAGAGAAGGAAACCATGTCTCCAAGCCATAAGTTAAGTGTCATTCTAGAATAAACTGTTACTATATTTTATCATTCTGTTGAAATTTTCATTCACCTTACTCACATTGTATTTTACTAATGTTTAAAATGGTAAATCCTTGCAAGGAATTTGAACACACACATGTTGACTTGGTGGTCAACACCTCCTTTGGGACTCGTGACATGGTCTAACAACCTCTCGTTGATCCATTAACTCTAGTGGTGATGAGTTTACTAATCACCCATAGGTTTTGGTCTAACGACAATCGTACTACCGTGAAATTGTAATGATCTCAAGCCAAATTCTGGCATGGAATCACTAACTACCACTGGTTTGTGAACGTGCTGGTGTTTATTGAGATATTAAGTGCATACAAGATTCATTCAATACATGAAGATCATCATACATTCAATATATAGAAGCACAAACAAAGATCTGACCCTTTTATTATAAGCAATGTAGGATCAATGCAATAGATGGCCGATCTGGCATAAACCTCATACGGTCGTACAAACAATAGATATGAGCTGCTAAAAAATGCTCTCGTCAATACAAAGAAGCCTCTAAAGGATGAATAAGTAATGAATACTAGTATCAAGTAGATCTGAATGTCGAACCCTTCAACCAGAGAGTGCCATGCTCCAAGTGGAGACAGAAGCCCTCAATAATTCGGCCCTGATGGAAGAATGCTCCAAACGAGCCCAAACTCAGTCAAGTAATAGATCAGGGCAGTGGTATCCTCCTCCTGAAATTTCAAGCCCAACATAAAAGGCAAACCTCTCCAAGTGAGAAATCTTCTAAGAGATTTGCGCCCTCCTAAATAGCTAAATCGAACCTTCCTCAATGGTATGGTGCGCCCTTGCTGGAAATTCCCCAATAATACAGTCCTGCTGTCCACTGAGGCTCTAGAATGAGATATGATGAGAATAGAATGGTGTGGAGGAATATTTCATCCTCGAGACCAAGCTGTGGAACAAGGTGAGTGGATATTTCACCATTGAGTTGCTCACAAGGGTTTGTACAGCAAACCCCCAAACTGAATGCTCAAGAGCACTAACAAGAAATATACCAAAAATCAGGATAAATGATAGGTGCGCCCCAGCCTCTTACTTATACCTTTTCCTTCTGATTCTCTATTGAGTTAGGTTACTCCCATGGTTAATTTCTATTCTTCTGTTGAGTTATCTTTTACTCCCTTTATCCTTTTTCTTTCTCAAGTCAACTTAAAAATATAACTTTAATCTAGTTGACCTTCCCCCCTCAGTGTGAGACTATGACCTAATGGGGGTGCCCAGGCCATTGAGTCTCCTCATCACCTCTCTAAGAGGTGGGGGACATTACAATCTCCTGTTGTTGGGAAAAATACCCTATGGAATAGCAAACTAGGGTCAGACTTGCATGCATATTTTTGACCGTAAAGAAATGACTTTTTAATCTACCACCCAAAACTTAAACCCCTCTTTCACAATACATGCATGGAAAGGAACTACTAACCTTTTTACTGATGTTTGGTGTAGATCATCCATTGCGCTTTTCCCTCTTGCTTGCGCTGCTCCTTCCAAAGATAATCCTGTAATCAAGACAAACCACTACGCATGCATGCTATTTTTCTACTTGAGGGTTAGAAATTAAGCACAAATTAAACAAATCATAGATAACTCATGCATTGGGATGGGAAAAGTATTCTTTTATTATTTTCAAAATGAATCAACTTACAATCAAAGTTGAGACTGGCCACAGCTCCTTGATCCTGATCCTGGGCTCCTCCTCTTCTGTCCTCCAACTACTTTGCGTTAATTCTCCTTTGGCTTGAGGAAAGGCTAAAGGGTTGGGACAATGGATTCGGAAAATGGGCAGAGTTTCTTCGCTATAATTTTCCTCCTCCAAATAGTACCCCAACCCCTTCTTTTATAGGCTAGAAGGAGCTAGTATTTTGGATGAACTCTCGGCCATGCATGGGCGGGAGTTTTAGTTAACTGACCCATAGATTTTTGTTCTGTCGGAAACTTTCCTATTTTTGTGTTTTGTTCGGTACACATAGGCTGTAGTGGGCCTACCAGTGTGTAGACGTGTTCAGTAATGGGTTAGGGTGTGTGTGCCTTGACCCAAGAGGATTTTCAAGAGTTTGTTCAGCATAGTTTTGGCAAGGAATGGATATGAGTTGGCCTAAAGCCAGGTAAGCATGTGTGGTGCAATTTAGGGTTATAACAGATGCCCCCTAATGTGTGAGGTCAAAAGAGCATTTGATGGCTGAAATACATTACCAATCTTTTACCAATTTGTACTGATATGCTGAATGAGTGAGCCCAAGAATCAGGAACTAGGAGGTGCCATCTGCAAAATAACAAATGTCTCACCAAGGCAGGCATACCCATGCTCGGGATAAAATAGAGCCATAGATACCAATCAAATACACTATAGATCCATGTCAAATAACTATAAAGAGTAGCCGCGAATAATACACAGTGGAGCTACATCTCAAAATCAGAAAGATATACATATAGAGTATCACTCTCCCAAAAGCTGATTCGGCCTAATGGCTGTACTTCAGAGCTCAAGCAACAACTTCAAAATCTTCTAAAACTTAGGTAGGAGTGTAATATGAGTGTACGACTTCACTACCCAGAGGTCTTCGACGACTCGTTGGTTATGGACTTGATAATCTTGATGATCGGACTGAAGGCTTCAGTGATTTTGAGCAAAGACTTGATAGGACGTTCAGGATGGCTGAGTATGAAGACAAGAGACATATTGCAGAGGGGCCGGCTCAGGCTTAGTGACAAACTTCCCTTGGACAATAGCACGACAAGTGATAAGACTCAATCAACATATCTGTTAATCATAATTCTACGAGGCACGAGGCAACGCAAACTCTCCATATGTTTGTAAGAGTAACCAAACGGTGGAGGAAACAACTCTATATAGTGAGAAAAAGCTTCCTAAGGTCGTACTACATCCCATAGTCTGATGATCAAACAGATAGATGTGCTTCATCCAAGGGCAACTCATTATGCTGCCAATAAATAAAATACTTTTCCCATCCTCTTTTTGGGGTATATTTGATTTTTTTGTTCTTTTTGATGATTTTGAAAAAGAATAAAGGAATTTTACGTTACAATGGAGGAACGAGTACTGCAAACATAAAAGCTCAAGGCACAAGGACAAGACTGATGTTCTGGTAAAATGATACTCGGGAAAAATCCTCTAGCAACCAAAGGTGTTAAGATGCATAAGCAAACTGTTACAAGGCTGATGGGTAAGGTATGCAAATGCAGTTGATAGAACACACAATGGTAATGTCCTTCGATGTAAGTTTAACAAGCCCAGAGAAGGTAAGCTCGGTGGTTTTTCATATTTAGAGAGTCTGAGAAAGCATAAAAAGAGACTCCACTAAGGTACCTTTTTCGAAGATAGTCTAGTCGGTTTGAGAAAGGGATAAACTAGCACCGATTAGACGTCAATTCAAAACCATTTTAATGAGTGTGACAATGACAAGATCACTCGGCCATTTTTTCATTTTTAAGGAGTCTGAAAAAAGATTAACTATGGACTCCATCAGGAATGTTCTTCTGGACCATTTTAACGAGTGTGAAAGAATAAGGTCACTCGACGATCTTTTCAATTTTAGGGAGTCTGAAAAGAGCTTAACTATGGACTCCAGGGGGGTTTCTTTTTCGTAAATTTAGTCCCTCAGGCCCGAAAAAGGAATAAAATTATACCTGAGTATACTCTTCTAAAGAATAGGAATTCAATAGAGTATTCCTTTGTTCGTACAGTTGACCGTCTGGACCAAAAAAGGGGTAAACTACCACCAGATAGACATGACTTCAAATTTCAGTTTAACGAGCGTGAAAGGTCACAAGATCACTCGGCAATCTTTTCATTTTTAGAGCGTCTGAAAAGGGCTTAAAAGGAGACCCGTTATGTTTTGGGAGTCTAGAGGGTAAGACAAAGAGTGAAAATGAACCATTCAGATGGGGCTCAAACTTGTATTCAGGAAAGACCATACGGACTCCCGAGCCTATAGTGTTGTGAGAAATGGCATGGACACCATAATGCAACCAGGACCTACCTAGGGCATCCATGTTTTGGTAAGCTCTACCACCAATTCATGCACTTCTAGAGCAGATATGATGGTTTTGTGTCACAACCAGATGGGATCGATCCTATAGCATAAGAAAAAGGCAACGAGATGCAAAAGTTGGGTTGATATCCTAACCTATATGCTCAGGTTGATTTTTGAAAAAAATAAAAATTTATGGACCATCAATATATATTTTTTTATTTTTCGAAACTCAAAAAAAAGTGTCCCAATACCTGATCAAATCCATCCTATATAACTCCTGGATCACTCTAAATGGTTTTTGGTATAAAGAAACTGATAAGGGGGGCCAAAAAAGTGACAAAAAGAGGCCAAAAAGTCTATAAATAGAAGCTGGCAGCTCATTATCACCATTGCTAATTTGGAAATTGACTCTGGAGCCAAAAGACCCCCTTTGCCAAAGATAGTGATTTCAGGAGCTACAGTGGATGAAACGGACTTCTGATTGGACCAAGTACGTACAAACTCCCTTATCTAGCTATTCAATACTTCAATTTTAGCATTTAATTTATTTTGGGGGTGGGCGTCGACCTCAAAAAGGTTGGCCCTAGGTACACACGGGTTGTCCAGAGACAGCTCACATGTACATGCATTCAGATCAAAGCCTGCACGCGTGTACACGCGACTGTCACCTTGAAAGGCCATGCGTACCCCTCTATTGATGAAAAAGACTATGAAACAAAGTATTGACCCTCCTTTACCTTATTGTGTTGGAAAGATGTATGTCCAGTGGAGGGAAAGGGAGCACAAGGCCTCCAATGAGTTAGTTACCGCAGATCCGAATGTTGTGGCCGTGTTGACACAGTGTGGTTTGGTAAAATTCTTTTTATGTCCGTTCATAGGCACGCAACCAAGGCTATTGAACACCTTGATTGATTACTGGCACCCTGACGTAGAGGAATTTATGCTAGAGGGGAAATCCTTGGTGCCCACCACCGAGGATATTTACTTTCTGACTGGCCTCTCAAAGAGAGGGGAACCAGTCAACTTTTAGACTTTTACTGCAGGGCCGAGCAAGGTCTTGGAGCTGATAGCTGAGTACTGTGAGGTTAGGACCGATCATAGAGGTTCGTCGACACCGATTAGCAGGATTACCAACCTCAAACTACAGACTATTTTATTGCTTATTAGGCGGATTACCGGCTCAACAGCCATGCATCAGGCTTCGTGCGCACAGATGAACTGTGCCATCCAGTGCATGAATGCACAAATTTTTTATTGGAGTACCACACTGCTGGAGTGTATGAAGAGGCAATTGACAGATTACCGACAGTAGACATAGAGGAACTTCGGGTTTGGGACTATCTTGTGTTCATTCTTTTTCGAGAGAGTTCCATGCTTCATCCCTCGGCTTGCAGTACGATGACATCTAGCCACTTTCCTCGCAGTATGCAGAGGGGTAGTGTTACTGTCGTGACAGAGTGGTGGAAGGACTTTGGAGGCCTTCGACGATGACGTTTTTGCTTGGCTGTCACGACAGATCCTGGCTATCAAGGACTACCCATATGCGGGGATCGACTTTTCGAGAGATCCAAAGATACCCATGCCTCCTGGTGAGGAGTGAGGGAATATGGGTAAGTCTCCACCTGTATAGTTTTTTTGTTTGCATATGTAATTTTTATGTCTTTTTTTTATATATATCACTTTTTTGTATGCCAGAGTATTTGATGGGTAAACGTGTATTGCATGTAGATGTGGGACCTGTGCGACCTGCCGACTATGCACGGAACAGGCGTCGCCCATGGATGGAAGCCACAGTTTCCGTCGTTGGGGGAGTAGCAGTAGCAGGAAACCTCCCAACAGGAGAGGCCAAGAGGTTCCTTAGGCGAATTGAGCGGAACTTTACTGTGCTCACTTGCACAATTCCAATGGCATAGATAGAGGACCTGTTGCCATCCATGCAGACTCATGTTGTGGGGGCACCTCGGACATGGGTCTGATTGTTTAGGCATTTAGCCCACGCTGTAGATGATTATAACAGGTCCCACAGGCCCTGAACAGACTTTAGACTCTTTATGTACCACGAGCACCTTGTTGTATATATATTTTTTGAGGGCATAAGCCCGGTGACTCGTTAGTGTTCCCACTTTTGAGGTGCTTGCGTCCATCTATGTACTCTAAGAATTTTATGATGTTTATATATGGTTTTTATCTCTTTTTGTGTCTTATGGATTAAGTGTGCAAAAATGTATTTACATGTTTATGTCCATGATCTTTTTATATGTGGGCAAGATGCCAATCTAAAATGTGATTAGCTAGAGTATCTGTGATTTGGTTTAATCTCCTAGGAACATGAAAATATGTAATATAATCAAAGTTACGTTCTAAGAGACATACCCTAAGGAATCGTCAGTGTAAAGTCGGATCATGAACCTGATATATTCTGTTTAGCTCCGACAAAACTAGTTGAGTGTCTAGATAGACCCGGAGATGAGAGATACCCAATGACAATGCATCACGAAGAAACTCAATAACTGCACTATACTCGGCAACATTATTTGTGGTGTCACCTAAGTATATACCTCCAAAAGATAACAACTCACCCTGTGGTGTAAAGATTACCCAAGCTACGGAGGTAAGCCTCCACGTGTGTCGACTAGCACCGTCCACATACCCAACGAACACCTCAGACTCTCTTGACATTTACCATATTGATGAAAGATAACATCAATGACATGTCCATAAAACTTTTTAAAAGAAATGTAAAAAAGTAATAGTACAAAGACTATACATATGTTACACAAAGTTACCCACAATGACCTCTCTATGAGTAATACTTCTTGAGGTAGAGCCCATTTCTAGGCTCATCCAAAGCATTCCCTTAAAAATCGACCAAACGATAAGCACCCTTTTTTAATACCTCTTTGATAATGAAGGGTCCGAACCACATGGGTTTAAACTTTCCTGCCCCTAGGGGGTCCTTGTCTTGGTCATAGACCAGGACAAGGTCACCCTCAGAAAAAATCTGAGGACAAACGGACCTATCATATTGACACTTGACCTTATGTTTATGACCCTCATTGGCCAGAGCCGCATCGCGACACTATTCATCAAGCTACTCAAGGTGTACTAACCGTTCTTCAAGTGGAGAAGTTTCTGGCAATAAATGTACTACCAATTTCAGATATGGGATTTGACATTCGATGGGCAAGACTGCCTCCAGCCCGTAAATGAGTTGGAAAGGTGAGAAATCGGTTGCAGTCGTAACTGATGTTCGGTAAGCCCATAATGCTGAGTATAACATCAAATGCCAGTTTGACTTGGATGAGTTGATAGTTCACTGTAGAATCATCTTAAGAGTTTTGTTCATAGATTCCACCTGCCCATTGGCTTGGGGGTAGTAAGGTGATGAATGTTCCTGCCGTAACCCAAGCTTTGATGTTAATTCAGACATCATTTGATTCTAAAAGTGACTGCCATGGTCAGTGACAATCTCTCTCGAGACACCAAACCTTGCTATAATCTAGTTGAATAAGAAGAGAGTTGTGGTCTATCCATCATCTTTAAACGTTGGCATAGCTTTGACCCACTTATTGAAGTAGTCGACAGCTACGATGATATAGCGGTGCCTCCTTGCTGACGGGGGGTTGCATGTAGTGTAATCAATCCCCCACTTAGTAAAGGGACCAAATGTGATGACAGGAAACATGGGAGCTGGATGTGCCCTCATCTTCCGAGAGAATATTTGGCATGGATGGCACTTCTTGACCAACTTGATACAATCCTTGATAAGTGTGGGCTAGAAGTAACCTGCTTGTAAAATATTTTGGGTTGTTGCCAACCTAGATAAATGACCGCCACAAGCTCTAGTATGACAATCATTGAGCACTATAACGGCCTCCTCATGAGTGAGACATCGACATAGGATGCAGTCTACACCTCTTCGATACAACGTATCATCGAGTATGAGATAGTTCTTAGCCTGATGGCATATCCACCGACGCTTGTCACGAGAAGCAGAGGTGGGGCACTTCAAATTCTGGAGATAGATAAGTATATCTCCGTACCAGGGGTCTGAAGATTGAATCAAAAACATATCCCCTCGGATAGGCGAGTCCTCAGAAATGACACCTGACTCAACCGGAAGCTCCGAAATAAGTTCTGCAAAGACCAATGACTTCTTGGACTTTGCTGAAATAAAGTCTAAGTCAAATTCTTAAAGGATGACCATCCATCTTCTGATTTTTCTGCCTCTAACTCATCGTGTCAACATGTACTAGAATGGATTCACGACAACGATGATGGTGGTCTTGCGAAACAGAACATAGTGACGAAACCGTTGAACAGCATGAACTGTTGCCCACACAAGTTTTTCGATATGGGAATAATTAAGTTCCGGTCCTACAAGGCCTCGGCTCAGGTAATAGATCATGTATTCTGAAAATGAATCATCTTCCTAGACTAAAACCATGCCTATAGTTGACTCAGCGGTAGCCAGATATAAGAAGAAATCTTTGTTATAATTAGGTGGCCGTTGTAGAGGTGCGGTTGTGAGGGTGTATTTTAATGCATCGAAAGAGCATTGAGCAGCTTCGTCCCAGAAAAAGGGAACATCTTTCTTAAGTAAATGCATAAATCCCTTGGTGATTTCGGCATAGTTGGCGATGAAGCATCGTAATAAGTTCACCTTGCCTTGAAGACTTTGAAGTTGTGAGATTGTGCGTGGGGGGGGAAACTGGATTATTGCCTCCACCTTAAGAGGATCCACCATGATCCCTATTGTTGATACGATGAAACCTAACAAACATCCTGATGTGACGCAGAAGCTGCACTTGCTAGGATTCAAGCGAATCCTAAAGTAGCGATAGCATTTGAAGATTAGTATGAGGTGCATAGGATGATCCTTTCAATTGCGAGAGTGTGATGCTAAATCATCTAGATAGGCCTCAACTATATGTTTGAGGTCGTGAAATGCAAAAGACATGGCCTGCTAGAAAGTGGCTCCAGCATTCTTGAGGCCAAAAGGCATCTTACGATAGGCGAATGTACCCCACGGACAAATGAATGTCGTTTTGTGTTGGTCCTCAAGTTTGATTTGGATTTGATTATAGCCCGAAAAACCATCCATGAACAAAAATTCTTCACAACCAACACATTCATCAATGAATGGGGTTGGAAAATTATCTTTTGGACATGCCTTGTTCAAATCATGGAAATCGGTACACACATGAATCGTGCCTTGTTTTTTATCGACCGGCATGGGGTTTGACACCCATTGAGTCAAATGAATAGGATAAATGAAACCTGCCTTGAGCAATTTTTGAACCTCAAGCTTAATGGCTTCTTCTTTCTTAGGATTAACTGGATGACGTTTTTGTCGAACAGGCTTGGCATCAGGATACGTTGTGATTTCATGTTCAACTTTTTTCGGATTGATACCTGGCATTTCCTCATAAGACCAGGAAAAAAAATCGCGGAATTCTTTGAAAATATCCATGTAAATTTGAACCTCTTCGGGGGAGCAATCCGCTCCGACGAAGACATTCTCCATGATGCCAGGGTTTCGGGAGATGTTAATAGGTATGGTTTCAACGATAGTCACCATATTCCCCTCAACATAAATTTCTTATGTAGTTAAGAGGTTAATAGGACATGGCTGATCTCCCGTCATGGTGATAGTGAATTCTCCTGCCTCAATTCGGCGTAACTCTGGGAGGAAATATGATCTGTGATGAAGATCGTCCCAAGTTTTGTTCAGACTAGTCATTGCTTCGATTACTACTTCGTTAGAAGGCAAGACCAAGTCTAACGAATAGATGGTAGCAAGAGAACACTGAGCTCAAATAGGCTCTAAAATTGGATCCAACTCTTGTGCGAGAGTCGGATCAGGGTTAGCTGAAGCTTACTGGACTAAAGAGTACACTACTTCAGCAGTCGACAAGGGCATGGACATGCTGGAATGCCCTATCTCATCCATTGTGTCTGATGGGGAAGGAAGAATCCACAGATCCTCAAAGTAAGTCATGCGGAATGATGAAACTTGAAAAATCTCAGCCTTGTGCTGATTAGATATAAACTTGACATCGTCATGAGGAGGTGGGTAATCGAAGGTACCCATCAAGGATGGGCACAAACCAAATCCTATGTTAACGACACCGGCTTGAGGATTATCAATCATGGGAACCGTGGATGCCCCCAAAGCTGGGTCAGGTCTAGAGAAGGACAATTGATCGATGGTCACACTCCGACCTTCATGTGGAAACAATAAGACTTGGAAAACTGTAGCAACCATAGCTTTCATAGCATAAGTCCAACTCCATCCTAACAAGAGATTATAGTCAAGGGGGGCATCGACTACCTCTACTTCGACGCACATGGTCTTCCCTCCTAACTGCACAGGGAAAGAAGGGACGATGCCATGTGGTCCAAAAGAACGATCGTCAAACACAGTGAGGAGGGTAGGTGACGGAGACAAAGTGGGATGGTCAATGGCCTTCCAACATGCTAACGACATAACGCATGTCAAGGCACCCTCGTCGACCACCATGCAAAAGATATTGCGTGTCAAAGTTTTCATGGGATGAGCCACTACTATCTGAAATGCTACGTGGTAAGGTAGATGAGGTTTTAAGTCGGTTGTATCTAGCATGATGGTACCCGGGTTACAAGTCTCAGTAGAGCCTAAAGCAGTTAACAAGGCTTTCCTCTGAGCAAGGCATCTTTGGAGGACCTCCAAAGCGAACATCGCACAAGGGGTTTGTGATAAATCTTCCACCATAGAGTAATTTTGGGCGGCCCTTGTGTTTGGGTTGTGAGAAGCTTTCTTAAATGCACCCTTTGGAATGCATGTCATTGTTTCTCCCAACGTCTTCTCGATCTATAGAGGAAGAGATGGGATCTCCGCTTCTTTACCCTTCTTAGAGGCGCTTGGTTTAATATAGTCATGTGCTCTAGTCGTTATTAAAGCATCACCCCTAACCATATATACATTCACGGATGAGGAATTGTTTGGGGGAGGAAAGGTTTCTTGGTTGCCCCCTTCAACACTTGTAGAGGCTTGAGTTAAAGTTTGCCCATGCTGAAAGGGATTAGTCAACACGGCTTGTTGTCTCTGTGTGACAAAATTTTGGGCCTCTGGAAGTTGAGGACACAGATGGGTCGGGTGGTCTTCCGCACACAAGTTGCACGGATACCTCACCTTTCGTTTTTCTATGGTGCTCTCGCTAGCATTATCAGTGGGCTTTTTCTCCCCCTCACCCTTTTTTTGTTG
>JASDQU010104683.1:13638-87618 GCA_032191745.1 Picea mariana | reverse complement strand
AACCAATATTGGTGGTTGATTCTTCCAGGAGTTGTTCAAGCACAATGGTTTGTGACCCGGTTGCTTCGAAAGACCCTTGTTGGTCTAGCTTTCGCCTCAATGGTGGCGGGGGTGGCTCTTGTATAACCGGTGGCAAGCCTAGAAGCCTTCGTGACCAATGGAGCTCAAGATCCTCCACTATGTGAGAAGATCCAAGACACGCTAAGGTATTCTACATGTGTAAACAGTAACACATTCTAAAAAAGAATCCCCTAAGAGATAAGACAAGAAAACACTAAACTAGTTGGAAGAACAGTTACAACAACCAACACTAGAGAAACTTACCGGTGCAAGTGCAACTCAAACACGGAATCCACCTCTGGGTATACTCTGCAAAGTGTGGCCCGATGTCTATCCTAGGTACTACAGTATACCCCCGCAGTCACCTGTGTGTGTCCCTAAAAATATTAGCAACTAGTTTTCCAGCACGTGAACAGTCACCAGGCGGGTACAGTCAAAAGTCGGGTAGACCACAATGAGCAAGGTATCAAGCTCGAAACCTGTCAAGGGTGTCGAGAGAAAATGGTCTGGAAGACAACTGAGGACCTCGAATGGATTCGAGACCCATGAAGCCCCGTGGCAAATGCAAACGACAGAATCCCAAAACAAGCCCTCGATATGTGTTATCCACTACGCTTTGTCTGACTTTGGAGGGGTTATCTCTACTACCTTTCCTCACACGACCTCATGTTTATCCCCTGTGTTAGAGGGGGGTCCCGGATAACTTCTACAAAACTGGACTTCTACACTCCCTATCACAGACTCCAATGTTTGGTTTTGAGTGGCCTTGGAGAGTTTCCTCTCCAACCTAATCCAAGGCCCTAGTCCTGAACTAGTGTATGAACCCTACAAACAAAAAGTCTAATAGATTTTAAATTAGTGTTGATTTCATGGGATTTTTTACGTCACAAGGTATGAAGGTGAAACTGATGATGTATAAAGACTCAAAGAAAAAACAAATGAAAAAAGATGGAAACAAAAGACTTTTACTAAATGCAAAAATCAACAACTTTTCACAAAGAAAGAGTTTTTTTTCTTTTCAATTTTTCTAAGATTTCATGCAGCAAACAGAAAGGAATTTTGCTCGACTACGAGCTACTTATGCTCTAAATGCACTGAAAAAAACTTATGAACAAAAAGACTTCTCCCTAGCTATTGATGCAGAAACACAATCTTCAAACAACGAAGAAAATGAAAAGTTTTTTTTTTATTATTTTTTTTTATTTTTTTATTTACGTGCTAATCAAGAAACAAAGGGAAAATACTGACAAGCCTAAAACCAAGAAAGAAAACGAAATTCTGTCTTAAAGCGTAGATCACAAAGAATCAAAGCAAAGACACACAATGGCAATCAAGAAAGCACAGACTCTTACGCTTATCTAAAAACCATAAAACCAAGTTTTCTTTTTATCTTTTCTATCAACTATCAACTAAGAAAAAACAGGCAAAGGGTAAGAGGCCCTAACCTACTGACTGTGCAACCCTAGACTCAAACACCTGAGAGGAACACTTCTCACCACAGGAGGGGATGACTGCCCCACCCTGATTGAAAAGAATCATGTCAAGCACGCTACTGTCACTGAAACAGCATGCGTGCGAACGTGTGCTGAGCTACAACAGAGCATGTGTACACGCGGTCTTCCCTTGCACAGGCCACGTGTATGTATAAACTCTAAGACAAAACTAAACACAGGTAGCACTGACCAAGAAGAGGCCTCTGGTATTGATAACCAGGGTCTCTTGAAGGCTTGGATCCTTCTTTAACAGAAAAGAAAAATAATTGAAAAGAATAACAAGACACAACAAGACAAACTGACACAAGACTTTGAACCAGCAAGACTCAAACAGGATCCAGAAAGCCCCCTGAGAATGTATAATTCTGACGGGGAAGAAGAGGACTG
The DNA here is from genome assembly GCA_032191745.1 of Picea mariana. Classification (NCBI taxonomy): domain Eukaryota; kingdom Viridiplantae; phylum Streptophyta; class Pinopsida; order Pinales; family Pinaceae; genus Picea; species Picea mariana. The sequence goes on along the minus strand of JASDQU010104683.1, from coordinate 85,678 downwards.
CCTCTCAAGCTCTCTGAACTCCTACACACTACTAAAACCTCTACAGCTAGCATTCACATGCAATATGTAGGAGGTTAGGGTGCAGGTACACGCATGCATGCCTTCTGCAGGTTGCATGTACCTCTGTGTGTCCCAAAAATTGTCGTCAAGCAACAGTCAGGGAAAACTAGTATAAAGAACCAAGCTCCCTGATAGCTCAGGCCTTACAGAAAAAGATAGGCAAAGAAACAAAAAATCTAATCTATTAAACTACCCAAAAACCTCAACTAAATCCGGAAACCCTAAAGAGTATCTTCCCCAGTACGGTCGCCAACTTTGTTGTTGGGAAAAATACCCTACGGACTAGCAAACTAGGGTCAAACTTGCATGCATATTTTTGACCGTAAAGAAAAGACTTTTTAACCTACCACCCAAAACTTAAACCCCTCTTTCACAATACATGCATGGAAAGGAACTACTAACCTTTTTACTGATGTTTGGTGTAGATCCTCCATTGCGCTTTGCCCGCTTGCTTGCGTTGCTCCTTCCAAAGATAATCCTGTAATCAAGACAAACCACTACGCATGCATGCTATTTTTGTACTTGAGGGTTAGAAATTAAGCACAAATTAAACAAATCATAGATAACTCATGCATTGGGACGGGAAAAGTATTCTTTTATTATTTTCAAAATGAATCAACTTACAATCAAAGTCGAGACCGGCCACCGCTCCTTGATCCTAATCCTGGGCTCCTCTTCTTCTGTCCTCGAACAACTTTTCATTAATTCTCCTTTGGCTTGAGGAAAGGATAAAGGGTTGGGACAATGGATTCGGCAAATGGTTAGAGTTTCTTCGCTATAATTTTCCTCCTCCAAATAGTACCCCAACCCCTTCTTTTATAGGCTAGAAGGAGCTAGGGTTTTGGATGAACTCTCGACCATGCATGACCGGGAGTTTTAGTTAACTGACCCATAGCTTTTTGTCCCGTCGGCAACTTTCCTATTTTTGTGTTTTGTTAGGTACATGTGGGATGTAGTGGGCCTGCCAGCATGTACACGTGTTCAGTAATGGGTTAGGGCACGTGTGCCTTGACCCAAGAGGATTTTCAAGAGTTTGTTCAACATAGTTTTGGCAAGGAATGGATATGAGTTGGCCTGATGCCAGGTAAGCATGTGTGGTGCAATTTAGGGTTATAACATCTCCCCTGCTTGAAATTGCTTGTCCTCAAGAAATTCTAAACATGCTTCTTTGACCATGTGCTCCTTTTTCCAAGTGGCATCCTCAATGGGTAAATCCTTCCACCTGATCAGGTACTCCTTGATGCTTCAGTTTCTGAGCCTCTTCTCTCGGACTTCCAATCTCTTCTGGAATTAGAATAAGATGTCCCTCTTCATCCATGGGGGGTAATAACTCAATAGGTTTGATGTGTTGACCAAAGACTTTCTTAAGACAGAAGACATGGAAGATGTTGTGTATTTTTCTGCCCTGTGGAAGCTCCAACTCATAAGCTACGGCCTCTATCTTTCTGCTGACCCTATAGGGTCCAAAGAAATGTGGCTGTAGTTTCTCTACTCCACTTCTTTTAATAGACACCTTCTTGTATGGTTGCAGTCTCAGATAGACTAAGTCGCCAACCTCAAAAGTATGATCAACTCGGTGCTTGTCTGCTTGGACCTTTTGTTGCTTTTGTTCCCTCTGTAGATGATCCTTCAGTTCCCTGAGAATGTCTTGGCTCTACTCAATCCAATCTTGTACCATAGGTGGCCTGCTATCACCAAACGCAATCTCCACAAACGATAAAGGATCGTAGCTATACAAGGCTCAGAATGGTGACATGCCAATGGACATATGTTGGGTGGTGTTGTAGCAATACTCTCCCAGATGCAACCATCTGGTCCATGCTTTATGTTGCCCTGCCACATAGTTTCTGAGGTAGCCCTCCACCCATTTGTTGACTATCTCTATATGTCCATCCATTTGAGGGTGATAGCTTGTGCTAGGGGTCAAGGCCGTACCAACCAACCTGAATAACTCCTTCTAGAAAGTACTCATAAACCTGCTATCTCTATTGCTGACAATGGTCTTGGGTAGGCCGTGCAACCTGAAAATCTCCCTGAAGAACAGTTCATGCACCTGTGCTACACTGAAGTCGGTAGCTATGGTGAAGAAATGTGCAAACTTTGTTAACCTGTCCACCACTACAAATATGTAGTCCTTCCCTTGCGTCTTTGGCAGTCCAGTGATGAAATCCATGGATATGCTTTCCCACTTATGCTTTGGAATGGGTAAGGGTTGCAATAGTCCTGCTGGGTGCGTGTACTCATCCTTGTTTGCCTGACATGTAGTACACTCTTTGACGTGCTTAATCACATCCTCCTTGACACCCTTCCAAGAGAACCTTTCTCTCACCTGCTTGTACGTCTTGTTGATCCCATGATGTCCTGCCATTGGTGAGTCATGGCACACCTGCAATACTTTAGCCTTGAAGGTCGATCCAGGAACCAAGAATATTTGGTCTTTGTAGTAGATGAGGTCATTTATAACCTTGAAATCTTCATCTTGTACCTATCCATCCAGTAGTTGGCACGCAAACTGATCCTCTGCATACTCCATCACTAGATGGTCTTTCCAGTCAACTATTACCCCTGTTATGGCAAGGATGGATGGCCTCTTGGATAAGGCATCAACCACCACATTGTTCTTCCTCTTGACAAACTCAATGTCAAAGTCATAGGCCTATATTATGCTTACCCATTTTTGTTGCCTCTCGTTCAAGTCCTTCTATTCCAATAGATATTTGAGACTGTTATGATCTAACTTGACCACAAACCTGGCACCAACCAAGTATTACCGAAATTTGGCTAGTGCATGCATGATAGCCAACATTTCTTTGTCATAAATTTTGTAGAGTAGTTCGGGACCCCTGAGCTTCCGAATATCATAGGAAAGAGGGTGCCTCTTTTGCATCAGTATGACCCCTATTCCTTTCCCGGAGGCATCACACTCCAAGGTAAAAGGAAGACTGAAATCTGGAAGGGATAAGACTGGGCACGTACTCATCACTTCCTTCATCTTGTCCATGATTATTTGAGCCTCCTCATCCCACTTGAAGGCTCCTTTCTTAGTCAAATCGATCAAAGGTGCACACCGCTGAGAAAATCCTTTGACAAATTTCCTGTAATACGTGCACATACCCAGAAATCCTCTCAATTCGGTGAGTGTCTTAAGAGTAAGCCATTCCATGATGGCTTGTATTTTCTCCTGATGTACCTGTACCCCCTTTTCCCTGATGATGTGTCCTAAATAGAGGATCTCTGTCATTCCAAACTCACTTTTGGACTCCTTATCATACAATGATTGTTCCTCCATGATTGAAAAAATTTGATCCACATGCCTGAGATGCTCCTCCCACGTCTTGCTGTAGATAAGCATGTCATCAAAAAATACCAACAGGTAATTCCTCCGCTGCTTGTTGAACACATGGTTCATACATGATTGGAATGTAGCAGGGGCATTGGTTAAACCAAAGGGCATCACCAAAAACTCATAATGGCCATAGTGACATCTAAAATCCATTTTTGAGATGTCTTCCTCCCTCATCTTGATCTGATGATAACCAAAGCGAAGATCAATCTTCGTGAAGTAGATGGCCCCATGCAGTTCGTCCAACAGTTCATCAATCCTAGGTATTGGGTACCTGTTTTTTATGGTCTTTTTGTTCAAATCCCTAAAGTCAATGCACATTCTCATAGTTACATCTTTCTTCTTCACCAGCACTACTGAAGAAGCAAAAGGGTTGCTGCTGGGTCTGATGTGCCCCATGTCCAAAAGTTCCTTGATGGCCTTCTCTATCTCATCTTTGTACTTCTTGGGGTGTCTGTATGGTGTGGTGATAACTGGTTTGGCCCCTTCCTCTAGCTCAATAATGTGATCAAACCCTCTATCTGGTGGTACCCCTAGAGGAATAGGCCTAAACGCCTTGTGGTGCCTGTCAAGGATTTCTTTGATCTCTGGAGTGTAGTGAACCTTTCCCTGTTCATCCAAACATGTCACAATCTTGCATTCCACTGCATATACTATCTCATCCCTCCGGAATATGGCCTCCATCCTCTTGGTTGTGATTACCTTTGCAGCATTCCCTGTTATGCCCGTCAGCACTACCTTTCGTCCACCTTCCTCTGTGAATGACATTTCCATTGTTTTGTAGTTGGTGGTGATAGGCCCCAGTGTGCTGAGCCACTGAACCCCTAGGATGATGTTGGTGTCCGGAAGGTCCATGACATAGACGTCCTGTATCAGCTCGTGCCTACCCAAGGTAAGTTTCATGCCTGGAATATATCTGTCACAGGGCATAGTGCTTCCTCCTGCAACCTCCACTTTGAATCCTTCAAATTCTACTGTGGGTATGTGCCTCCTCTTCAATAATGCTGCATCAATGAAGTTGTGGGAATCTCCTCCATCAATCAAGACCGAAACTCTTTGACCCTGCAAGACACTCCTTATTCATAAGGTGTTATACTTGGGTACCCCACTGATAGATGCCAATGTGGACATACTATCCTATCCCATGATCTGCTCCTCCTCTACTACCTTAGTGGTTTCTGCCTCCATGTTCTGTATCTGGCCAATCTCATCTTCCTCTTCATTGTCTGAAGTGACCTCAATGTAGTGCACCTGACCACGTCCCATGCACTTGTGTGATGGGTTCCATGGTTCCTTGCATGTTAAGTAGAGTTGCTTCCTCCTCAGTTCTCTCCTAGTGTTGTCATCTATTCTGCCACGACCTTTGTCAAAACCCTTAGGGTCACGTCCCCCCTGGTTTATTGGAGAAGTTTGATCTCTTCCACCATTGTTGAGAGGTGGTCTGGGTATGAATTTAGGTTTAGTGGCTAGACCCAAATCCCTCATCTTCTAAATGGCCTCTTGTAGGCTGGTAGGCTTGAAGGCCTTTACCCAATTCATCAGAGGTTCCATCAACCCTTCTGTGAAAAGCATCATGAGCCTGGTCGAGGACATATCTTGCACCATCACTTCCATCCTCTGAAATTCATCAATGTATGATTCATCCATACCAATTTGTTTGATTTGGGTGAGCTCCCTAAAATGTAACTCAGGATCTCCTTGACCAAATCTATCAATGAGCCTCTGAATGAATTCTGTATAGGACACAATCTGATTGTGGCCGAGTGTGGAGAGTCCGTGATACCACCAGTCATGAGCCTTGCCATCCAAGTACATAGTGTAAAACTTGATGGCCTCCATCTCCCTCATGGGGTTGAGCTGTAATTAAGTATCCAACTTTTGTACCCAAGACCGTGCTGTCATCTTGGCCGTACCATCAAAGTATGGAATTTCTATCTTCCCTGCTCTACGTTCAAACTCAAAACTACCCCTGTGGTTTGTCCTAGGTTGATTTCTAAACCTGAGTTGGAAATACTGATCTAGGGACATCTGTCTTTGGATCTTCATATCCAAACTGTAGTATTCTTTGGTACTCCTTGCCATTTGCTCCACAAATTCTTCTACCTGTTCTTGTTGCCCTTGCTCATCTATGAATGTGGGCATGTAGGGTCTAGGGTTAGCTCTGTTACCTGAATGTCGACCAAGCTAATCATCTGTGAATGTAGGTATGTATCATCTCTGATTGACCCTGCTACCCATCTGACCATGGCCCGTGTCTCTGTCCAGACTTCCTTCGGATCTAACTACTTTGTCCAGATTGTATCTGGTCTCCTCATGGATTTCCCCGGATCCACCAGCCTCCTTATTCCCATACATATTAGGGTTCTTCCCTTGATGGTTCACTTGCATCAGAAGTTCATTTATCTTGGATTGATTCTTATTCATTATCTGTAGGTTCTCGTCAACCCTCTTCAAATTTTTAGAGAGTTCAGCCTGTCCCCTTCTGCTGGTTTCATGGTAATCGTCCAAGTGTTGGACTAATGTGCTTTCCGTGCGGTTGACGGATTGTTGGAACTTATCAAAATCGACTGCTATGAGAGCCAAGCCTAAAGGCTCATGGTCATCCCCTGACCCTTCCATTTCGGCCTCTATTTCACTGCTCAATTTCTTCTTTCGACCCATAAAAATACTATTGTACTTCTGCATGCACCGATCTCTCCACAGGTTTGGAGGATCGAAGCTTTCATACCACTGTAATGATCCTAAGCCAAATTCTGGCGTGGAATCACTAACTACCACTGGTTTGTGAACATGCCAGTGTTTATTGAGCTATTAAGTGCATACAAGATTCATTCAATACATGAAGATCATCATACATTCAAGATATAGAAGCACAAGCAAAGATCTGACCCTTTTATTATAAGCAATGTAGGATCAATACAATAGATGGCTGATCTAGCATAAACCTCAAACAACCATACAAACAATAGATATGAGCTGCTACAAAATGATCTCGTCAATACAAAGAAGCCTCTAAAGGCTGAATAAGTAATGAATACCAGTATCAAGCAGATTTGAATGTTGAAACCTTCAACCAAAAAGTGCCACGCTCCAAGTGGAGACAAAATCCCTCAATAATTCATCCCTAATGGAAGAATGCTCCAAATGAGCCCAAAATCGGTCAAGTAATAGATCAGGGCAGTGGGATACTCCTCCTAAAGTTTCAAGCCCAACGTACAAGGAAAACCTCTCCAAGTGAGAAATCTTCTAAGAGAGTTGCACCCTCTTGAATAGCTAAATTGAACCTTCCTCAATGGTATGGTGCACCCTTGCTGGAAATTCCCCAATAATACGGTCTTGTTGTCTGTTGGGGCTCTAGAACGAGATATGATGAGAATAGAATGGTGTGGAGGAATATTTCATCCCCAAGACCAAGATGTGGAACAAGGTGAGTGGATATTTCACCACTGAGTTGCTCACAAGGGTTTGTACAACAAACCCCCAAACTGAATGCTCAAGAGCACTAACAAGAAATATACCAAAAATCACCATAAATGATAGGTGCGCCCCAACCTATTAATTATACTTTTTCCTTCTGATTCTTTGTTGAGTTAGGTTATTCCTATGGTTAATTTCCGTTCTTCTGTTGAGTTATCTTTTACTCCCTTTATCCTTTTTCTTTCTCAAGTCAACTTAAAAATATAACTTTAATCTAGTTGACCTTCCCCCCTCAATATGAGACTATGACCTAGTGGGGGTGCCCAAGCCACTGAGTCTCCTCATCACCTCTCTAAGAGGTGGGGGACATTACAGAAATGGTATCAGAGAGAAAGGTTATGGGTTCGCATCCTCTCTATTGGTGTTGAGGGGGATATTTTGACTTGGTGGTCAACACCTCCTTCAGGATGCACGACATGGTCTCACAACCTCCCGTGGATCCATTAACTCTGGTAGTGATGAGTTTACCAGTCACCCGCATGTTTTGGTCTAACAGCTACCGTACTACCACGAAAAATGAGAAAACACCTTTTTGTATAGGTTGTGGTCACCGGCAGTGGTCACGTGAGAGGGAGGAGCTAGTGGAGCTAAGCCCCTTTTCGGAGATTGCAACATGAACAGTCAAGACTCTTCACCTCTGGATTACCGAAATGAAAAATGGAAAAATGCCTTCTGGTGTAGGATGTGGTCACTGTCATTGATCATATGAGAGGGTGGATCTAATGGAGCTAATCTCTTTTTCGACGATTGTAATATGAAGAGTCGAGACTCTTCACAACAGGATTGCTGATATGAAAAATGTGAAAGGAATTTTCATTAGGCCCATGGTCATATCGAGTGGACATATGGAGTAAGCGCAAGACCCATAATTTGTAATCCAATGATGTTGTTTAATCAGGAATATGATGCAAGGGTCATTGTTTATTTTCATGATTAATTTCTCCGTTACATTTCAGTTAGCATAATCAAATCATGGTTCTTGATCGGTTGGTGATTCAGTTGCTGAGACGTTTCTCCTTTGCCCAAGGAGATTCAAAGTGTAACTGATGAGGTTGGTGTGTATAAAAGGAGAGATGCGTCGACTGTGTAAGGTTGGTTGTTCTAACCGAAACAATGAGATGAACTGTAAGAAGGGTAAAATGACAGCATGTAGATCATGAGATAAAACTCAGAGATGAGTAGCAGTCGTTGAACAGACAGAAGCAAGAGAAGAATAGCATGAAACAAGAGAATAATAGAAGAAATAGAAGAATAGCATGAATTAGAGTAGAACTGTAGAATAGTTTTTGAACCAGAGAAGAATTGTAGAATAGTGAAGAAGGGGTAAGAATTGAATTACCTGTATTGTTTGTTTGTCAATCATTTATTCATAATCAGGGAGGAAGGGTGGTGCTAGGGAGGAATGTGGTCCTTTGATATTCAATTTAGTTCTTGAATATTGGAAGTTGTATCTTCCATCTAGTTGTGTCTAGAAAACAGGGTGGCAGGGTGGTGCTCGAGAAAACATAGAGTTTTTTGTATATAAGTTGGTGCTTGTATAAATCCAGTTGATGGTGAAATATTTAGGGAGTTGGTGCTTCCTTCTAGTGGGTGCTAGAGAAACCAGAAATTTTGTTCTCTCAACAAGTTGGATCTTGTAAAATAGAGGTAGTATCCTCATTTTGATTTGGTGATCAAACATAGATGATGTATAGAACTTAAAAGACTGCCTATCATTTCGATAAAGAAGAAGAGGTTTTCTCCCTTTATGGGTTTCCTCATGAAAATATGTCTCTGTGTATATCTTATGTGTGATTGATGCTCATTATTTATGTTTTCCATATGATGTATAATATTGATGGTCACTTGATGAAAGATTAAAAATGGTTTAATAGATTTAAAATTGTTTAAGCACAGTAACAACTGATTCACCCCCCCTCTTAGTTGTCTTAGTAATTTCAAAAATTGGTAACATAGCCAGTTCCTTTTATTCAAAGGTAGAGTAAGATTAAACATGACAAGTCATGAAGGGACTTCAACCACTAAGCCTCCTCTGTTTGATGAAATAATTTTTTCCTTCTGGAATGTTAGAATGACAACATACTTAATGACCTTAGGTGCTGACGTTTGGGATGTAGTAGAGACTAAATATACAAATCTTGTTGTGCTAGACTCCAAGGATGATAGGTTAAATTTTATCTTTAATGCTAAGGGAATGAATTCTATCTTGAATGGACTTGTTGAAGCTGTGTTTGTAAAGGTGATGCATCTTGAAACTGCTAAAGCTATGTGGGATAAAGTTTTTAGAAGCTATGAAGGAAATGAGAAAGTAAAAGATGTCAAATTTCAAACACATAGATTGAATTTTGGACAACTAAAGATGAATGAAGATGAAACAGTTAGAAAGTAATTTTTAAGAGTTGAAGAACTTGTGAATGCCATGAAGGGTCTTGGTGAGAAGATTGAAGAATCATTCTTGGTTCAGAAGATTTCAAGATCTATGCTTGATAAATTTAATCCAAAAGTATTTGCAATAGAAGAACTAAATCATATTAAGACCCTGTCCATTGATCAACTCCTAGAAACACTAAATGCATATGAAATGAGAATCATCAAAGATAAATCCATTACTAGAGAAGAATCTTTTAAAGCAGACAAGAATATTGATTCAGATTTAGATGATATTGAGGCAAAATTTGTGAGAAGGTTAAAGAAAGGATTAGGAAAATATCAAGGCAAGATTCCCTTCAAATTCTTTAACTGTGGTAAGATAGGTAATTTTTCATCTAAGTGTACCCACCAGAAAAGGGACCAGAACCCTAATGATGAAAAGAAGTACAAATTCAAGAAATATAGTAAAAAGAAAAGTTTGTGTGCAAACAATGAAAACTCCTCAAAAGACATAGATAGTGATTCATCATGTGAAGACAAAGTGAATGATTTTATGCTTATGGATATGGGATATCTTGATGATGAACACACCGGTGGTGAAATGGATGATGAAGAAAATGTGGTGGATATGGAAGGTGAATTAATCAGTGCTTTGGAAGATATTGATAGACTCATATGTAAGAAGAGAAAACAAAAACAATTGTTGATGCAGCTTAAAATGAATGCTGAAAAACCTGATGAAAAATTTGCTCTACTAAAAGTGGAGTTAGAAGAGGCAAAGAAAATAGAAGACATACTGAAATAATAGTTTTTAGAGAAGAAAGCGAGGTGTGAAGCCTTAGAAGAAGAGATAGTAAAGACCAGAAAATAAATGGAGAAGTTTAAGGCATTATATCACCAAAACCTGTCAAGTATTAAAGCCTCATAATAACTAACTTCCATTCTAAATCGAAAAAGGAATCCAAAGTTGAAAGCTGGCTTGGGCTATGAAGAAGGATCAAGTAGTGATCATCCAAGTAATATGGAACCCATCAAGTTTGTTAAATCTACAATCATTGACAACAACTATTCTACAAAAACAAAGAAAGAAAATAAGCCACCAAGATGGAATGAAGGAAAAGGTACCATAACTGATCAAAGAAATTGTCAGCATGAAAGAAATCGATCCACTCAAAGAATACAATTTTTTCCCAGGTACAAAATCTTTTTCTATGGATATTGTTTTTCCTGTTCTAACTTTGGTCACAAAGCTGTAACTTTTTCTTTAAGATGTAGATATGATCAAACAAGTTATTCAAGCAATAATTATCTACCACAACAAATATTGAGATAGCTAAGAAACAAACATAATAATAGTTATGAGCATAACAATCGTTATAGTCTGTTATTCAGTGAACCAGAATGTTATGTCTGTCATAACTATGGACATAAAGCCACAAATTGTCGCTTAAGGAATTATAAGCCAGATTTGAAGTCCATTGCTGAAAATTTCAAGGTTTGGAAGAAGAAAGAAGATGACAAGTGTGGACTAGTGTTATCAGCCCAAAGACAAAAGAATCCATGGTATATTGAAAATGGATGTTCCAAACATATGAATGGAGACAAAAGTAAGTTTCTAACTTTAAGTGAAAACAAATCAGGATATGTAACTTTTAGAAACGATGCATCAGGAAAAATAAAAGGTGAAGGTATGGTAAGTATGAGTAATGGAAAAGGAAAAGCTCAATATGTGTTATCTGTAGATGGTCTGAAACATAATCTTCTTAGTGTCAGTTAAGTCTATGACCGAGGATGTGAAGTGGTTTTTACTTCTAAAGGTTGTAAAATAAAGTCTATGAATTCAAGACAGCTGTTTACAAAAGGGATAATAATAGAAAACAATGTCGATGTGTTAAAACAAGAAAAAGAAGAATGCTACTTAAGAAAATATGATGAAAGTTGGCTATGGCATAGGAGACTTGGAAACTTAAATTTTGATCATATAATTAAGCTCAGAAATAGTGGGGCAGTAAAGGATCTTCCAAATATATCAAAGCCATATGATTCTGTTTGTAAACCATGCCAGATAGGAAATCTTACTCGGACACAGTTCAAATCTAAAACCTTTTATTCAACAGAAAAACCTCTCTAGTTAGTACATATGGATTTATGTGGAACATCAAGAAAAGAAGGTACAGGAAAATAAAACTATTTTATGTTGATTATTGATGATTATTCTAGACTAACATGGGTTGCCTTTCTGAAAGAAAAATCTGAAGCATTTGAAAAATTCAAAGTGTTTAAGGCTCTGACTGAGAATCAAATAGGAAAAAGAATAAAGACAGTAAGATCTGATAGAGGAGGAGAGTTTAGCTCATGGAACTTTAAAGAGTTCTATGATAAACATGGGATCAAAAGAGAGTACACAATCCCAAGGACTCCACAACAAAATGGAGTTGTTGAGAGGCAAAATAGATCAATACAACAAATGGCAAGATCAATGATGAATGAAAAAAATATTTCTTAGACATATTGGGTGGAAGCAATACATACAATTGTTCATATCCTAAACAAGATCATCTCAGGCCACACAGTGACAAGACTCCTTATGAATTATGGTTTGGAAGAACTGCTTCAATCAAGCATTTTAAATTCTTTGGGAGTAAATGTTATATCAAGAATAATGATGAAAATATTGGCAAATATGATGACAGGGATGATGAAGGTATACTCTTAGGTTATGCTAAAAACAATAAATCTTACAGATGCTGCAATAAGAGGCTGCATAAATTGGTTGATTGTATTGACATAATAGTTGATGAAGAAATCCTGGTAGGAAATGTAAGCAATGTTTAACCAAGCACAAAAGATATAATTGAAAACGAAGATGAACATGTCCAAGGTTCAGAAAGAGAAGAATTTGAACCAGATGAAGATACAAATACTCCAGCTGACACAAACTAGCAGAAAGAAGCAAAATCACCTCTCAGAATTGTTAGAAAGAATCATCCTAAAAAATCAGATAATTGGAGATATAAATAAAGGATTTCAGACAAGAAGGAAATTGATTAAAGACTTAGAACAATCTCATGTTGCTTTTTTATATATGGCTGAACCTAAATTTTTTTATGAAGCCAACCAACATGATGGTTGGATTAGAGCTATGAATGAAGAGCTTGATCATATTGAGAGGAACAATACTAGGGAGCTTGTTCCTAGACCTGAAGACAAGAATGTAATAGGTTCCAAATGGGTGTTCAAAAATAAAATGAATGAAAAAGGACAAGTTGTTAGAAATAAATCCACATTGGTCTATAAAGGTTATGCACAAGTTGAAGGTAAGGATTTTGATGAAACCTTTTCACTAGTGGCAAGATTGGAAGCCATCAGAATGTTTCTTGCATATTCATGTCATAAGAACTTTAAAGTGTATCAGATGGATGTTAAGTCAACATTTCTTAATGGAGATCTAGAGGAAGAAGTATATATGGGGCAGCCTGAAGGATTCTCATTAACAGATAATGCTAACTATGTCTGCAAGCTAAAGAAGACTCTATATGGACTGAAACAAGCACCACGAGCTTGGTATTATAGACTGGTCAAATTATTACAAGACAAAGGATTCAAGAAAGGTATTGTTGACAACAATATCTACATTAAGTCTAAAGGTGATAATTTACTAGTTGTTTTGGTTTATGTAGATGAAATTATTTTTGGTTGTATTAATGAACTCTCTGTCCAGTGGTTTGCTAACTCTATGCAAACAAGGTTTGAGATGTCCATGATAGGAGAACTATCATACTTTCTTGGCTTACAAGTAAAACAAAGTTCTGTAGGAATATTTATCTCTCAAGAAAAATATTTGAAAGAGATGTTGAAGAAATTTTAAATGGAAGATTCTTTTCCTGTTGGTACACCTATGGTGGTTGTTTGCAAGCTCAATAAAGATGATATTTCACCTGAGGTTGATCAAAGAACATATCGGTCAATGATAGACAGTCTTCTGTATATCACAACATCTTGTCCTGATATAATGCAAGATGTCAGAATGGTAGGTCATTATCAATCATCTCCTAAACAAAGTCATTTAATAGTTGTCAAAAGGATATTCAAATACTTGAAGGGAACAATGACATATGGTCTATGGTATCCTAGAAATCAAAACTTTTAATTAACTGCGTATTCATATGCGTATTGGACAAACTGTGTTGATGAGAGAAAAAGCACCAGTATAGGAGCATTCTTCCTAGGTGACTCATTAGTAGCATGGCTTAGTAAAAAACAAGGATCCATTCCATTATCAACTACAGAGGTAGAATGCATTGTTGTTGCTACTTGTTGCACACAAATTTTATGGATGATACAAACTCTTGTAGATTTGAAGGTAACTTACATTGATCCCATTCCACTTCATTGTGATAACACCAGTGCCATGAGCTCTCTAAGAATCCTGTATTTCATTCAAAATCTAAGCACATACCAATAAAATATCATTTTCTCAGAGAACAAGTTACAAACAGAATTATTCAGGTGAATTATATTCCTTCCACAGAATAGATAGCTGATATTTTTACTAAACTGTTAGCAGCAACACCTTTTGGATATCTTTGCCAGAAGTTAGGTGTGACCTCACTGTCAATCTAAGAGGGTCCATCCTGTCAGGGGAAGTTTGTATTGGTTGAATATTTGATACCTCTGAAGAATACTGCAAGAACTCAAAGGGAGATTGTTTCTTCTTTGACATTGATGTCAAAGGGGGAGAAAGTGTATCATATAGTGGTAAAGTTGGATGTTCTTCAAGGGGTTGCCATCAATGCCAAAGGGGAAGATTGTTGGCATGTTTTTGAACAGAGAAAGAGTATACGTATTTTTTTGTCATTGATGGCAATGGAAAGATCAAATGAGAAGAGCAATAGTGGTTGTTGGATACTTCAGAATCCCCAATGGCTGTTATATCCTCTCAAAGTGGAAGGATAGATAAAAAGGGGCTAATAGGTTGAAATGTTGATTAACAGAAATCCCATCATTCGTCGTATTAAAACACGATTCTCATCAGTCGTCGGATCTTGTTAAAAGAGAGGAAAGGATAAGCTACAAAGATCCATTGATCATTCCAAAAGGATCATGATCATTGATATTCTTTAAGGATACCCTTCAACTGTCGGATCCAGTGGAGTTGCAAGGAAGATAAGCCCAGGAGTTAGTTAAGACTCCAAAGTAGTCAAATGACGTGAACCGTTGGATGTAGAGTACACGTGGAAAGATGTCAACATTTCGCTGACTGAAAGGTCAAAGGAAGGAGGCTCCTAACCTATTGAACTCACGATATGTGAAATCATGATATAATATCAGTCGTTGGCTTGAAGATAGATCTGGGCCATCAGATATAGGAGGTAGATCATGATAGACCATGTCAACGAGGACAGGTGGAAACTTACGTAAGCAAGGACACGTGGCATAAGAATATAAGGACAAGTGTCAAATTGATTTGGCCTTTCATCCCACTATAAATCATAATTCTAAGTGACACGTGGAAGCCACTTGGCTCTTGACACGCCATTGAGTGACGTAAGAATGATGTCACATCATGAGTTCTTGTTTCAGGAGTTTCAGCTTCAAAGTCCTGAAGGCTCAAGTACCAAGGTGGAGGAGAGTCATCCGATCACCATGGATTGTGGACCGTTGATATGAATCCAATATGAAGTTTCAGATACCAAGAGTTAGAGGAATCAAAGATATTCACCACAGGATTGCCGAATTTCGAAATGCGAAACCCTTTTTTTTGTATAAGATGTGGTCACCACCAATAGTCATGTGAGAGGGAGGAGATAGCGGAGCTAAGCTCCTTTTTAGAGATCACAACATGAAGATTCAAGACTCTTCATCTCCGGATTACCGAAATGCAAAATGTGAAAATGCCTTTTTGTATAGGCTATGGTCACCGCCAGTGATCATGTGAGAGGGAGGAGCTAGCGAAGCTAAGCCCATTTTTAGAGATAGAAACATAAAGAGTAAAGACTCTTCACCTATGGATTACCGAAATGAGAAATGCGAAAATGCCTTTTGGTGTAGGCTATGGTCATCGTTGGTGATCATATGAGAGGGTGGAGCTAGCAGAGCTAAGCTCTTTTTCGGTGATTGCAATATGAAGAGTTGAGACTCTTCACCATAGGATTGTCGATATGTGAAATGTGAAAGTTATTTTGATTAGGCCCATGGTTACAACCAGTGGGTATATGGAGTAAACACGAGACCCATCATTTGTAATCTAATGGTGCAGGCTAATCAGGAATATGATCGAAGGGTCGTTGTTTATTTTCATGATTAATTGCTCAGTTACGTTTCAGTCAGGATAATCGAATCATGGTTCTTGATTGATTGGCGATTCAATTCTTGAGACATTTCTTCTTTTCCCAAGGATATTCCAAGTGTAACTGATGAGGCTGTTGTATATAAAAGGAGATATGCAACAATTGTGTAAGGTTGGTTGTTCTAACCGAAAGAATGATATGAACTGTAAAAAGGGTAAAATGACAGAATGCAGAGCATGAGATAAAACTCAGAGATGAGTAACAGTCACTGAATAGACAGAAGCAAGAGACTAATAGAAGAATATCATGAAGCAAGAGAAGAATAGCAAAATAGCATGAAGTAGAGCAGAACTGCAGAACAATTTTTGAACTAGAGAAGAATTGCAGAACAATGAAGAAGGGGTAAGAATTGAATTACCTGTATTGTTTGCTTGTCAATCATTTATTCATAATTAGGGAGGAAGGGTGGTGCTTGGGAGGACTGTGGTCCTCTGATATTGAAGTTGATGCTTGAATATTAGAAGTTGTATTTTCCATCTAGTTGTGGCTAGAAAACAGGGTGGCAAGGTGGTGCTCGGGAAAACACAAAGTTTGTTGTATACAAGTTGGTGCTTGTATAAATCTAGTTGGTGCTGGAATATTTAGGGAGTTGGTGCTTCCTTCTAGTGGGTGGTAGAGAAACCATAGATTTGGTGCTCTCAATAAGTTGGAGCTTGTAAAACAGAGGTAGTAGCCTCACTTTGAGTTGGTGCTCAAACATAGATGATGTACAGAACTTAAAAGACTGCCTATCATTTCGAAGAAGAAGAGGTTTTCTCCCTTTATGGGTTTCCTCATGAAAATATATCTCTGTGTATATATTATGTGTGATTGATGCTCATTATTTATGTTGTCCATATGATTTATAATATTGATGGTCACTTGATGAAAGATTAAAAATGGTTTAATATACTTAAAATTGTTTAAGAATAGTAACAATTGATTCACCCCCCCTGTCAATTGTCTTAGTAATTTCAACAACACAAAACCCGATGTCGGTTCCTACCATTTGCACAAATGGTATTCGGGTTGCATGCATAGTAGTTCTCAAGATTATATTTACAAGTTCTAGAAATGAAGACCATGGTTCCATCCCGTTTTATCGTTATGATGTGAAGTCCCATCCTGATTTCTTGTATCGTGATCCAGATTATTTTCGGCACGAAATGAGAGTGAAGATATAATAAGGAAATTCCCAGAGATATCGCAGATATTCAATAATATAACAGAAATGTATCATAGATGCAACCATAAACACAGATATACAGTAATACACGATTTCTATTAATGAAAGAAATGTACAGAGATTGTAAAAATACAGAGTGAAAGACTCGCTAGAATGGTGGTAGCTTATCTCTGAGAAGAGATGTGACAGCTACTCGCATTCGAAAGAAGATGATTACAATGAGTCTGTGAAGGCCTTTTTACAATAAACGGGAATTCCAAAATTCCTAGACATCCAAAAACCTAACCCTAGGAGATGAAGCACCAAAAGTCATGTGGGCCCCGTTTGGGTAAGTGAGTACATCAACTTCCCGGGGTCGTAACTTTTGCATATGATCTCCGTTTTAGGCGTGCGATAGCTCGTTGGAAACGTATCATCGAGGAGACTCATTTTGGGGGCTCAATCATGCCTTTGGCTATAATTGAGAACCTTGATATCAAAAAACCTTCATTTGGACCCTCAAAATGTCCCCGGAAGTTAAAACTTGCTAAAAATAGTAAATTGCCAAAATTGCCAGAAAGCCGTTTTGAGCCATTTGGAAAAGGTGGGTGGCCACCGATATCCACCTAGATCATATCAGTTGGTTAAAGAATAAATCCTATTTTCATGTTGATATTTCACTGTTGGAAGAGAACGCGGTCAATTGCGTAAGGTTGGACACATTTTGATTTTTGGTGTAAATGGATTTGTATAACAAAAATTTTAAGGTTTTAAATCATAGGATTCTTATCTTTTACCCTTGTATTTGAAATACCATGGTTTATAGTGAATTCAAGTCAAATCTTAATGGTACAATGGTTATTTATTTATCTAGATTGTTTATAAAGAAGGCATATCAGCCTATATACTCTCAGCAGTATGTTCTCCGAATTTTGTTTTGTTACTTCTGTATTGTTATATTCAGAAGCTTCGTTGTAGTCGATAGAACTATTATTTCTTTTAATTCAGTACTATCTGACTCTCACTAAGGTTGAAATGATTTATTATTCATTAATAAAACTATCATAATTCGAACTTATCAAAAATGTGTATATATCCATGAAAAGGGTTTCATATTTCTGTTTCCTAAATTCATCGAGCTTTCACCCTTCTACCATTTCATTTTCCAGAACCTTGTTGCATTAAAAGATTCAATTCATTTTCTTTTGTTTCTATTTATCTTACCAGAACTCATGTTAAGACTAGTTACACTATTTGTCTTCCATTATATTTTTTCCATGCATCGATATTATAGTGGTGTTATTAATTTGTATAATTTATTACAGTAATATGCGAATATAAAATTACTTCGTTTTGGGTAAACCCTTCATCATTTCCTAAGTCAAGGATGCGGTAAAAGAATCCTTCGATTTGATTTCTATACTTATGTACACACATGATTCCTAAGATCTGAAAATGGAATCAGTCTGATTTTATTTATATAAAATTATTTTGTTTATACTAGAAGTATGCTAGCGTGTTCACAAAATTCTGATTCTACTCGTAATACACACACACACACACACACACACACACACACACTTGAAGTTTTTATTTGAAGCATAACATTAAATGGGTAGGATGTTTATCCTATGCTTGTTCCTAACCATTCATAGTTTAACTCTCAGCCATAATTCACACACTAATATGGTAGCTCTACTCTTTCAATCATTTACATCAAACCGATTCTTAATTAAAAGGAAATTCATTAGAAATAATTTACCCAGTCATGTATAGATGTATTCTGATAGCCATTTAAAACAAGAGATATATAACCAGAAAGGAGTAGATGAACATATCTAAACCCATTTGTTGAAAGACAAAGGGAACAACCACGTTCCTCCCAATCTTAGAACGGAACAACCAAAGTCACTTGCTCCATTCACCCCCTAGCCTGACCATGAATCCATGAGGGCAACTCAGAACTCCACCTCAGTAATATTCCTTCTTCTTCAACAACTTCTCCTTATCTCACACTAAAAAAACCATTGTTCATAACATGAAGAGATAAATTTACTTCCCAACATACTAGGCTACGTCTAGCTTCCTCCCATATTATATATATCAAAAGCCCTTTTTGCCTAGGTATTTTTCCCCCTTGGAAATTTTCACAACTTTCCAAATCCCTAATTTTCAGGGCCTTCCCTTGGCCAAATTATTGATTTCCCACTTGTAACAATCAGGCTTGAGGTAGTTCCAACATGTTCCCCACTCATGGAGTCATGGTCAGCTGATTTTAACATGGTTGTTCCATTTGCCCATCAACAATAATTATAAAATATTTTGTTTCATACAAGTGTCATAGTTAAATAGCTAGTTGGGTCAAATCATATCTATGCCCAATAGTCATAATTATCAATTAATATTAACTAAATTTGAAATTTGGAATTTCCATAAATGGAAAAAAAAATTCCAATTTCAAATTTACCAAAAACAAAAATAATTTCCTAAGAAATTTCAAATTCAAAAATAATTAATTTTTGGGAATGATACATCTCCCAACCTGAACTGTCCTCTTTATGGTGCTTCCTCATGTAAATCTAAGACATATAAGATAAGCATTCAAAATCATTCATTTTGGAATAGAAATTACTCCGAGTCTCTGGTGAATATACTCAAAGGCTTCTCGTGGAAGCGGTTTTGTAAAGATGTCTGCCACTTGTTCTTTTATGCCCACATATTCAACTCTGATGTTCTTCTCTGCGACCTATTCCTGTAGAAAGTAATACTTGATTGGAATGTTCTTCATTTTGGAGTGCATCAACCAGTTCTTTGAGATATTGATGGCACTTGTATTATCACAATAGATTGGAATGGGATCATCATACTCAACTTGTATATCTGTCAAAGTTTGTTTCATCCATAGAACCTTTGTACAACATGTTGTTGTTGCAATATACTCTGGCTCGGCTGTAGATAAGGATATTGATGATTGTTTCTTTCTTAACCATGATACTAAACACTCACCCAAGTAGAGTGATGCTTGACTGATGATTCGTTGGTCATCAATGCAGCCTACCCAATCTACATCTGTGTAGTGATACGTGATAGATCCTTTCCTTTTGGATACCATAATCCAAAATGTTTTATTCCTTTGAGATATATGAAAATCCTTTTCACTGCTAATATATGTGATTCCTTTAGTGCTGCTTGAAATCATGCCACCTATCCAACTACCTCCATTACATCTGGTCTAGATGTTGTCACATATAGTAATTTATCAATCATTGACATGTATTTCCTCTGGTATGTATACTTTTAATCATCATCCTATCTTAACTTGCAACTGGTTTTCATAGCAATGGTAACTAGTTTGCAATCTTCCATTCAAAACCTCTTTAGCATTTCTCTGATATACTTAGTTTGAGAAATAAAAATTCCTTGGTTTCTTTGATATATCTGAAGACCCAGAAAGAAGGATATTTCTCCAAGTAATGACATTTCAGATTCATTCTTGATGTAGAGGTTGTTGTCTATGCTTCCTTTCCATAGTTCATAGGGAGTTTTGCCATTGTTGTTTCTAAGCATTACTCTATTTTAAATGTGAACTGTTATGCGCTGTATGTGTCCAAAAAATATCTGTCAATTTGGAATCCATTAGCATTGTTCAAGCCATTTCTTGTGTAATTATCATCCATTATGATAATGTTCCTTTGTCTCTGAACCACTCTTTGAACCAATCTATGAATCCATTCCCGCATCCATACTATCCAAGACTCTACTTGCACAACTATCCATAATGATGATCCATTTATCACTATACTATCATGAAGTCATGATTAATCCATCAAATTGTACTTCAGCTAACCGACTTCTTTGGATTTTTCATCTCAAACTCTGCAAGTTGTTAGAAGGATGGTTCTTTGATTTTTCATATCTATCACATAGACTCCCCCTATCTAATATTCATATTACCAGGGAGTCTTTAAGCTTGATGGAAAAGAACAGTTCCTAGTTTGATGTGTATTCATCATCATCTTCATTGGTAGATTCATCATCATCTTCATTGGTAGATTCATCATCTCTCTGAGCTCTGACTTCTTTATTATGTCTGTGGATTCATCTTTCACTACAATGCCTGAAAGTACAATCTCTTGAACATGTTCCCTATTTACCTGTTCTTCCTTTCTTTTAGTTGTTTTCCAAACCTTTCTATATATGACATCTTTCTTTTTCTCTGTATAATTTTCTTCATCTCGTTTTATTGCCAATCTTGCGATCTCTGGGACTTAGTCTTTGTTCACCTGTTCTTCATGTTTTGTTATTCATACTTTCTTATATCTGATATCGGTTTTCTCTTTCATGGAAGTATCAATCATTCTTATACAATCACTAGCTATGTGTCCATAGTTATGAAATTTGTAACATTCAATTTTACAAGGGGCCATATATGCACTTCTTGCTTGAACATTTATTTTATAATCCCTGCAATCTGCAAAATTATGTCCAAAATTAGTACAATAAAAACAATGACCATAAAAGAAATTTGCATATATGGGAGTGAATGATATTCTTTGTGGTGTATTTCTTCTGAATTTCTACCTTGACTTATCATGATCATGATTGAAGCTTCTTTGTGTCTTGAACATGAATGGTGTTCTTGAAGATGTATCTTCAATAGTTTTCTTAGATTCTGGTTGACCATGATTCCTTCCTTTGAGTACTTCTGCATAACTCTTTCTATTTTCTTCATTATTCTTTTCTAGAAACCTTGAGTGTTTCTCTTTAGTCTCTATAACTGATGTGGATGTTTCTGTCTCTTCAACATTCTTATTGAGCTTGATGATTTTACTTCTGAATGTGACAACTTCTTCTTCAAGCATCAAAACCTCTTGTTATTTCTTTAATATCTTAGACTTCATGAATTCTTATGTTCTCTTCGCTTCTTCAAGATGAATTTTTAATGTGATTATTTCTTCTTCAAGAACTTTCTCTTCTTGACCAAACTCTGACTCAAGATGGTTTAGATCATTAGTTCTTTCCTTAAGATGATCTGTCGATATCTTCTCTCTCATTTTTTCTTCTTCCTTCAATGCTACTTGTTGGGCTCGTGATTTGGTTGTTTAATGATGTTGATTAAATCCTTTTTGACTGATATTATATATGTATTAATAACCATTTTGAAGAAGTTTTGAAGGCTTTCATATCAAATCATCATAGCTTATACCAGATACATGTAATTGATGTTTTTTTATGGTTTTGAGTTTAATTCAGTTTGATTTGATGATTATGAGAAGATAATGTGCGATTTGTGTGTCACAGGGAAAAATCACAAGGCGTTTTTACTTCCAGTAGCTCGTCTAATATTCCATCGGGCACTGCGTCCGATACTTCATTCGACACTACACCCGACATAACATCCAACACTAAAAACGTGAGCAAGTTGGTAGTTGCTATATCGCCGGCTTGTCTTGGTGAATTGGCCACATGGGTTTTTTTCACCCTCGTGGCCTCCAACTACTGAGCTTTTGAAATCTCAGATTAAGTTTTTATGATGAGTGTTGAGTGGCTCATTTCATTTCTAGAGGCCAAAGGCAATTATAAAATATTTAATGGGATTTGTTTTTCTTCGAGGAGGTCAACCCTTCCATTGGTCGACCTCTCGAATTGTAACTATTATAAATACCACAACAACGGTCAGACAAAGTGTCTAGGATTGTTAGAATTGTTTTGTTGTGTAATTCAATACATTTCCATAAACTTGTGCTAGACTGCGTTTTTAATTTAATGACCAGAAGCGTGTTAATTTAGCTCACGATTTTTTGTTGAGGAGTAGCTACAACCTGCTGTAGGTCCCACCAGTGGTCTGGGTGAATACTTAGATAGTTAGTTTGTGTATTTCAGTTGTGCAATTACCATTTCTTCCATTTCCTGTTATATGTGTTTTAATATTTTGCATGCTATGTATTTCTTGTTCATTACTTAATTGTTTACATTTCCTTTTTGCAGGTTGCTTGAGACAATTGTTAATATGCCGTGTCTTTTTAGTTATTAGTAAATAGCTTGCAAGCTTAGCTACTAACCTTGTTGTGTGATTAAATGCTAGTTTTAATTTCCACAGATTGAAATAGAATAGCTAAAACATAGTATTAAGTTAATACAGAGTACAAAGTTTCTTTGCCAAAGTTTTGATGGATGAATAGTTCCTAGTTTTCATTTTAATGCTCAATTTGCTTATCTAGTTTGCTTATCAATTTTTTTGTAGTGTGTTGAGGTAGAAGTAAAATTTAAATTATGTTTTCATAAGTATTTTCACTTGCATTCTGAATTGTTAATAATAGGATTAGCTTAGTTTATTTTATGAAATTTCCATTCTAGATTTAGACTGTAATTTTAAATAGAAGTTTGAGTTTGAGTTAAGTTTTTATTTATAAGTTTATAATGGTGTGAATTTGCTTATATTAGCTAAAAGTGCATTTGAATTAATTAGAATAATGTTTTCTTATCATTGATAATTGATGCATAAATTGAGAGATCACATGGATTTTCAGGATAGTTGATATTTCTTCTATGATGGCTAAGCTCTCGTTAGATTGCTTGATTCATAATTTTCATTTCTCTATAGAAGTTAATATTGAAATTATTCCTCTTGAGTTATCACTAATCATTATATGCCACGTGATGTCATAAGACAACGAAGACATAATCATCATCATTATATTTGATGTTTCTTGTTATTGTAGATTAAGAGTAATTGTTGATTAATCTTTGAATAATGTCATGATGCTTTTAATTCAATAGGTTAAGATTTCCCTTTGCAGATTAGAAGTAATTATGAGTTTTATCTTAAGAATACAGTTCACTTGCTTAATAGTTTTGATTAATTACCAGATGAATAATTTTTATTAGTTTACTTGCTGAATAAGTTTGAATAGGTTAGATGTTTGCTTGTTTACTTGTTGCTACTCCTTAATTTGAATAGATTGATTAGATTAATTTGTTGTTGCTATTTCTCATTAAGTTGAATAGATTAAATAAATGGATTGATTTTTCTCATTATATTGATTAAGTTAACTTGTTCAAAGTAGTGTTTTCATTTTCTTCTTTAGGACAATCCATCGATCCATTGTTTAAAATTTGATTAGGGTAAATAGTTTAAGTTCCTTGATAGGGTTTGATCATTGATAGTCTTTACTTAAGTAGATTATCCATCAGATAGAGCATCTCCTTAGTTATATTATATTTCCTCTAAATTTTCTGCCTTGGAACATATAGTGCTACAACTCTAAGTTTACTTACCTCTGGTCGACAATTTAAATTAGGGATTTAGTGCATATAGAACACCTATAATTTTTGGCATCATTGTTGGGGAGTTGTATCAAGTTAGGAAATAATTAGGATATATATAATTTCTAAACCTTATCATTAGTTTGGTGGTGGGGGAACTTTAAGACGAGAGGTAAGAACTTGGGAATCTGTTATAGAAGGTTCCCCAAACCCAATGATAGTTTTTCTTTTTTGTTTTCTTTCATAAACAAACCTAGGGACCCAAAGCGAAGATACATTAAAACCAAATCATACCTTTCAACCAAGGTTCCTTCTAACCTTTTCGAGGGAAGGAAAATTTAACTCATTAACTATGTAGACCGATACCTAAAAGTAGGAGCTAGCTCAACCCAAAAAGCTAAAGCAGTCTCTGAAGAGACTAAAACAAGGAGCACTATAGAACAAAAAATTGAAACATCACTAATAGTGGGACAAGAGGCAAGACCACTGGTGCCTTCCATAGAACTAACCAATAAAATCATTGTTTTCTTACCACCATTAGGAGATCCTAACTTTGAATACATCATAGACCCTGAATATGCGAATATTTTGTTTAGTAGTTCAACCAATATAATTGTTTCTCAAATTGAGACAAAAAATTTGGCACCAACAATCTCAACTAGCTCGAGTAGAGTCCCAAACATCCAAGCAGTATGAAGACATTACCATGAGAGGCATACCTTTCTTAGACAAGATACTTGGGATACCTTGTTCTCTTCAAGGATAAAACCACCTAGGTACTCTTTTTTTGGAAACCAAACTAGTATGGATGATGAAGAAGATCACAACAATGTAAGACACAAGGAGGGAGAAGAAGTTGGAAAACAAACCAAAACCACCTTCAGGTTTCCAATTTTTGACACCACACAAAATGTCAATATTAAAAACATTCCAATCTCGACACTGCCCACCTTTTATGGTAAAACAAGTGAAGAACCAAATACCTTCCTATTTGAGTTTGACATCTTGTGTAGGAGATACAACTACTTACAAGATGCCCAGAAACTAAAGCTCTTTCCTACCACCCTCATGGAATTTGCATTGAGATAGTTCATGGGGTTGGGAGAGTCTAGTATTAGGTATTGGGAAGCTATGAAAGATATATTTCTTCATAAGTACCAAGATTACTGCAAATTAAAGGATTCTCATAACGATATTTTCAAAATCCAACAGTTAGAGGACAAGAATATCGAGGATTGTATGGAATAGTTTTCCTATATCTAACACAAATCAAAATACCATGACCTTCCAGATCATGCAATTATGGTTTTGTTCCTTAAAGGGATTTTAGAGGAATACATAGAGATACTTAACCTGATGGCATCAGGTGACATCTCCCATAAACCATTTTCTGAAATCTGTGAAATGTGTAAGAATTACTTAAGGATTAGAGATAAGACAGGGAAGAATTTTCGAGATCCTTATAGTAGAAACTTAAAACCAATTATTTCAGGTGGTATCACAAGAGTAGATATAGGGAACCTTTTAGAAAACCTTAAGACATATATCTTAAGCACAATAGGCTCCCAGTTGGACACCCTAAAGATTAAAAAGAAACAAGAGGAGGAAAATGCGACAATGAGCATATTTTTCCCAAGATACAGGATGAAGCATTCCTCAAGGGAATGCCCATTAGATAACATTTCAGTTTGTTGCCTCTGCACATAATACCACTAAACTAAAAAATGTCCATCATTTCCTAGTTTGTTAGACATATATAGAAGTGGGTATCCTGGGGAGTCCTCTTATGCTCCTAGGAGGCCATGGCAGCCTAGGAATCAACCTACATAATCAGATCCACAACCTCAAGTTCCACCCTATTATCAAAAACCACAACAGTGGAACTCACCAAGTTGGAAAAATTGGTCTACACAGTATCACCATCCTTGGATTAAAGGATGAAGAGGAGGGAATAACCAAGGGAACCCTCAAGCTCCACTTATCTCTATGCCCAACCATCCTTACCCTCAGTTTCCACCGAACATTCTACAACTTCTGCCAGGTTTCGTTCCACCACCTTTACCTCCTATTCCACAACAAAAACCGCAAAAAAATCAGAATGAAAGCTCCCCAAGACTAACATTATTACCGACACAACTAGTGCCCAATCCCAATAATAAGACCACTCAACCTCTTCACAATATTGATATGCAAGCCTTCCCAACATATGTTATTTATCTTATTCCATTGTAGGAGATTCAACTGAGTTTAGGTAAAGTTTTGGACAAGAAGAGACCTTCAATAGTCATCCAGGAAGAAGAAGAAGAAGAAGAAGAAGAATAAACCCCCAAAAAACCCACGGATGACACTAGGTGGGAATATGTTATTATTCTTAAGGACCAAGAACCTAAGCTTCCCCAAAATGAACCTTCACAAATTATGAAGGCCCCTCCTTATCCAAAAATATTAGTGATTGAGAAACCTACCATCCGACCGGAATTTGACATCTTGAACGAATTGAAGAATATTTCTTTCAAGATTCCCTTGCTACAATCCATTAAGGACCTTCCAATCTATAGTAAGGTGGTCAAATAATTGTGTATTAAGAAGCCAGGGAGGAAGCAGAAGGATCCTCCAACAACACATTTGATAGGAAAAAATTATGAATACATATCAGAGCAGCCTAAGGTAGCAAAATATGGGAACCTAGGAAACCCCGTAGTGACCATAATAATTAATAAGGTTTCCATTGGGAAAACTCTCATAGACCTAGGGTCATCCATCAATGTTATGACCTTTACTACCTTGGAGGAATTACAATTAAAACCTCTTCTTAGACCTACCCCAACCATTTTGGAATTGGCAGATAAGACCAGGGTTATACCTGAAGGAATTTTGGATGATATCATAGTTACATTAGTCTCATAGGAGTACTCAACAGACTTCCTTGTCATCCACTCAAAGGATCCTACCAAAGGCCATCCTGTTATTTTGGGGATACCTTGGTTCACCACAACCGATGCATTTATTGGTTGTAGAGAAGGATAAATGACCATCTCAAATGGACTCTCTATTCAAAAGCTCACCATATACCCTCCAGATCAACCTATCATGTAGAATATATGGTGTCTTGAATTTCCATACAAGAATGAGGACAGGAAAGAACCCATGTTTCAAAGTGATCATTCCTAGGAACCTAAGGAGAACACAACCGAAAATGTTCTAAACCAGTTTATTTTTTCTATCACGTGTGTTGATTTTCTACAATATTTTCCCCAATTTGAGTACATGTTTGGGGAAGAATTTCAGGAACAATTGGACCCATCAATTTTTTCTTCGAAATATTTCATATTCTATATATACGAGTATGCCACAACTTATACCATTCCCTATGAGATTGGTCCAGGGAAATTTCTACATATAAACTCCAGACTAGATCTAGACCAACAAAAGCAGTTAGTAAGTATCCTTAAAGAACAATCAGGGGCATTCACCTGAGAATACACTGACATGGAGGGTATACACCCTAACACATGCATTCATCATATATATACCCAGGGGGAAGTAACACGTGTTAGGAAACCCGAGAGAAGGATGAACCCAACAATCAAGGATATAGTAAAAGAGGAGATCCAAAAGTTATTAAATGTCAGATTTATTTATCCCATCTTCGATAGTAAATGGGTATCCTTCCTGGTAGTGGTTCTAAATAAAGTGATCAGGAAATGGAGAATTTGTGTTGATTTCCGGGAGCTTAACAAGGTCACTTTGAAGGATTATTTTCCCTTTCCTTTGATTGACCAATTTTTGGCTACCCTATATGGAAAGAAATATTTCTCCTTTTTAGATGCATATAGAGGGTACAATAAAATTCTCATAGCACTCGAGGATCAGGACAAGACTAAATTTACTTTTCCTTGAGGCATGCATGCCTATAGGGTCTTACCATTTGGATTGTGTAATGCTCCTACAACATTTCAATGAGAAATACTAGGGATAATTGCTGATATTATTCATGATTGTATGGAGGTATACATGGATAACTTCACAGTATATGGAAACACTTACCATGAAGCCTTAGATAATTTAGAAAAAGTCCTTAAAAGATGCCAAGAAATGAACCTGTATTTAAGTCATGAAAAATGTAAAATGTTGTTGACTGAAGGAGTGGTTCTAGGAAATCATGTTTCATCTAAAGGGATTGAAGTTGATACTGCAAAGATTGAGGTCATAGTCAGATTTCCACCCCCCAATACTCAGAAAGAGGTGAGAATATTTCTTGGACATGCCGGATACTACCGACAGTTTATTGAAAATTTCAAAAAGATTTATGCACCCATGTTTGTTTTGTTAATAAAGGATGTTGATTTTCTTTGGACTGAGCAGTGTCAAACTGCCTTTGAAACCCTGAAAGCTAAGCTCTCTGTGGCACCAGTTCTTAGGGGACCCAATTGGGCTCTCCCATTTCATATATCCATTGATTCCTCTGACACCGTAATAGGAGGAGTATTAGGAAAGAAGGAAGACCATCAGTCCTATGCCATTTATTTTGTGAGAAAGAACTTGTTCCCTACTGAGTTAGACTACACAGTTACCGAGAAGGAATTCTTGGTAGTAGTTCATGCTATCAACAATTTTCACCACTACATCACATGTTATGAAATATTTGTACATACAGATCATTCTGCCATTAGATTTCTCATGAATAAACCCATAACTAATGGCCGAGTGACTAGATGGCTCATGCTATTGCAAGAGTTTAATATCACCATTCTTGACCGACCTGGAAAGGTGAATTTGGTAGTTGATTTTATTTCACGCATAAAAAATGAGGATGATGATATTCCTATAAATGATACTTTCCCAGACGAGAACCTTTTTTCCCTTTCTATGAATACCCCATGGTTTGAAGATATGAAAAATTATTTGGCTACTAGGAAGTTACCATCTCATTTGTCACCTCATGAAAAGCATATAATTATTACGCAAAGTGGCAATTACTCT
The DNA here is from genome assembly GCA_032191745.1 of Picea mariana. Classification (NCBI taxonomy): domain Eukaryota; kingdom Viridiplantae; phylum Streptophyta; class Pinopsida; order Pinales; family Pinaceae; genus Picea; species Picea mariana. Next base: position 56,685 of record JASDQU010104683.1, on the reverse strand, counting down.
TGGGTTGGCCATGACCTTTTCCGTACATGTCTAGATTTGATCATTCGTAGATGTGTCGAAGAAGAAGAGATACCAAAAATACTATGAATTTGTCATGATGGACCATGTGGTGGCCATTTTTCTCATAAGCGCACAACATATAAGGTGTTACATTGAGGTTACTATTGGCCTAGCATTTTCAAGGATGCTGCCAAGCATGTGATGAGTTGTGATAGCTTTCAAAGGATAGAAAGACCCACGTTAGCTGATGAAATTCCCTTGCATGCCAAATTTATGATAGAACCTTTCAAGAAATGGGCCCTTGACTTTGTAGGACCAATTTCACACATGTTTCGTAAGAAAAAATATATTTTTGTTTGTACAGATTATGTCACCAAGTGGGTAGAGGAAAAATCCCTATTTAGGGATATCGAAAAATCTATTGTCGAATTCATTTATGAAGACCTATTTACCCGCTTTGGTGTTCCTCATGAAATTGTTACAGACCAAGGCACTCAATTCACTTCCAAGCTGATGAGAGAACTAATGGAGAAATATGGAATTAAGAACATCAAGGCTTCTCCATACCACCCACAAGATAATGGTCAGGTAGAGCCCAAAAACAAAGTTCAGGAAGCTATCTTAACCAATATTGTTCAATTGCATCATCAGGATTGGGATGATAAGCTTATAGAGGCTTTTTGGGCATATTAGACCACCTAGAGAAACACCACTAGAGATACCTAGTATATGGGAAACAAGTGCTTCTACCAATAGAATTCCAAGTAAGGACCTTCCGTATTGTAGAAAAATTGGGATTAAACTTAGATGAGTCTTAGAAACAATGATCCCTAAAATTAAATGAGTTGGATGAGATCAAGAAAGATGCTATCCAACGAACAATATTAGTCCAAAACTAGAGGAGCAAGTGGCGTGACAATTTTATTAAGAAGAAACACTTCCAACCTAGTGATTGGACTTTGTTGTTTAACTCCTGATTTAAAGATTTCAAAGGAAAAATTACCACTCGGTAGTTGGGACCTTATGATGTAGTCACCATGTATGACAATGGGGTTGTGAAAATCAAAACAATTGACAATGGACAAGTATTCTTTGTAGTAAATGGACACTGACTAAAAATTTATCACAGGCCCATTTCTAAAGAAGATTTTCTACAAGTCATGTCAACTGACAAGGCATTGACCTTAGTATATGGGGAAGTCCCCCCTTTTTCTTGAATGTTTTTCGGGATTTTTTATTGTACATATGTAAATAATTTTGAATTTTGTTGATAGGCAATTCTAGATATTTTTATAAGTATTTATTTCGCCCGGTGTAGACAGTTTCAAGGAGATATAAAGGAAGGATTTTCCTTCAAAATATTGCTATCTTTGTATCTCGTTGTATGGTAAGCATCAGTTGAATAATGACTTGCTGTAATTAGCCACATTTTTGAAAATATTTTCATCTTCTTTTTCTCAAGGAATATCTAATAGCAGTTGCTCTTAAACCTTCACCATTAGATATAAGGAAGTGATATAGTAACCATCAAAATTAGAGTTTACTCGTATAGTTTTCCCAAGAAGCCTGAGTAAGTGAGTAAATTATCTTTATTAAAGAGTAAAAAGGAGGTATGATTAGTGGTTAGTCATGGAAACATCACAATAAATTAAAAAAGAAGAAAGTGAGTTGAGCCTAAAGATACCTTTCTGTTCTTTCCCAATGTTACCATCCACTACACACTAAAAAAGCTTTATTATATCATATATTTAGATAGGCTACATCCACTTAAGTACCCCTTACATCAAGACAATCATTAAGTAATATATAACAAAAAGTCATCTTCTAACATAAACACCATCCCAATTGAAGAAAGAGAAAAAAGTTGTTTTCAGAGTTGTCCCCCCATCTTCTTGCACAAAGAAATCTTATACTAAAACATTAAAATATGGAGGGCTAGTCTCTGAGGATGAAAGAGGCTAACACGTCGGGATACTGAATAGTTCTACTAGCAGTGGGTTCTAGCCTGTGGTATTACTAGGTAAACCTGTCGGAGTACTGAACATGCCTGCTGGCAACAAGGCATTCTACCTAGCGAGGATGATAATCTGACAAAAAAAATAAGAAATTTAAACTTGTCCTGATGTACAACATTACCTGTAGATAATGATGACATGAAGTATGTATGGTTAATTTAAGGTTAATGAACTCCATAAATCTTCCATTGGGAACCAACTTTGAGACTACCTTGAAACTCTCTCACCTACCTCTTCTTATATATATGTAGGATATTTTATCCTATAGGTGGGGACATATTCTAACCGTCTCGTTAAACCGATATGTGAAATTTATCTCTACACTTAACAAGCTGTAAATCTTCATCTATTGGGAGAATTGACTAGTTTCCTATATACTTTATTGTGAGGTGTCAAAATATCGAGGAGTGGGGGAGGGTTTCCTGAGTTGAAAAATGAAAACACTTCCGATCTATAAGACATGAGAAGAAGAAGTGCAATATTTAAAAACAAATCTGTATATTGTTTTCATGATACATGTTATTATATCAACAATTATTTTGAAATGTTAAATACTCCATGTGTGTTATAAATTTTTGTACATTTCTTTGACATACCACCTAACTGGTTTTTCTTTACAGACTGTTCATTATAGATTGTATTACATGCATGGATGATTTTAAGGATAGAGATTTATATTAAAATGTAGAAACATGGGCTAATCTTACTAGTCCCTAATATGCAAAATGTAAAATTTTGGCGATAGTTTTGTAAAAATATTCAAATTTATAAGGATTTTATATCATTTCTATAACATTTTGCTGATTTTTAAAGTAAAATAATTTTATTCTATGGAATTTGGGTGAATTATTTTTAGAAAAAATGGAAATTGGAGAATCTTTTTTGAGGAAAAACTATGGAAAATTAGCCCATTTGTGAAATTTAGCCCCTAAAATCACTTGTGATTACATTCCTTATAATATGAGAGATAGAGGAATAGATTGTGTGAGCACAATGGAAAATCAAGTAATAATGGAACACTCTCTGCTCATGTTCACTGTGACTGTCAAAATCATTTTAAGACTGAATGTTATGGATAAAACATCCATTACACGATGAACAAATTTCGTTTCGCACAGGAGTACCATATGGAGTGTCATATGAAGTGTCATATGGGGTTCCATTTGAAAGACGATATGAGGTGCCATATGGATGACCAAATGACACACCATATGAAGGATCAGACGATATGTATACACACAATAAATTTCATGATTTCAAGTAACCAATAATCGTCTGAATTTATTCGATTGTTCGTGAGTTAGTTAAATGGAAATGGAGAATTAAATGATACAATTATTAAACATTTTTATGATCAAATGTCCAAGTCAAAGACTTGGACATTGATCTAACTCCTTCATCCTTATGATTGCCTCCAAAAGATCATCTTCAAATTCTAAATCGGTGCACTCATGCTCACACATGGCAACTCATGTGTGATGAATTGATCAATGAATTCAATCATTTCCACCTTGGGTGCATTAAAAAAAGGAGGGATCGCTCAAATTGTTATCTCATTTATGGAATGAGTTCACCCTCTTCTCAATTGTGTTCACCCTCTTCTTAATCATGCTCATCCTCTGCCTAATTGTGCTCATCCTCTGTAAAATTCCACCCTCTCTTCATTCTCCACACTTTCACCATGCCCAAATGATATGATCCGTTCTCCTATGCTGACCTCTTTTCTATCCCTGAGTTTGCACAGTGTAGGGAGGTGTTCCTTCATGCAGGGTGGGGACTGTTATTGGCTCATTTGTAGGGCCATGATGATGGCGTGTCTCTGCAATTCTCCCTAGGATTCAATGGAAGGATGACAATCATGGAGTCTCTCACCTTCGTGGTCTCTAAGGAATCAATTGCCTCAGCCACAAATCTTCCAAGAGTTGGAGACCACTAGCTTAAACACCACTAGTTGCCATGAGTGAGCTACAATAGGGTCTTTAAACCTGAGTTTTAGAATCTCTCCAGAGGTAAGGGAAAATCCAAGGAGTGGATTAAGGATGAGCTAATTAACCCTCTAATAGTCATCACCAGAATGATCACTTGCGAAGGTAGATATTGTGTTTTTAAAGCCTGCCATTTTTTATTATTAACTCATTTTCAATTCAATAAGCCATTGAATTTCCCTTTTTACTTCTTAAAAATTCTTGAGAATATGTCTTCCCAAGTACAAAAGAATGTGGCCAATTCCCATAGCAACCTATTCCACCATGGCCTCAGCAAATTGCTTGTTATAGTCGAGTTGGAAAAACAGGTAAAGACATCGGATGAGTTCATTTAGAAATTCTCAAACCCCCATCTTACAATCAAGACCAGCAAGAAAACACTTGATCTAGGGACTGTTACTCCATCCAAATGACATTCTCTGAAGACTCCAAACTCTCTTGCTTAAGATATCGCTTTACCGGAACAAAAGACCAAAAAACTTGTTGATACCCCTGCAGCCTCATCGGGAAAGAAGACTAAGAAGCCTATTGATAACTCCCCAATGCCCTCAACATTTATTGATTATGTACCCAAAAAGTTACAAGAGTTAATTCAACAAGAATCCCCTCTAGTCTCCACAAATAGGAGAGGAGCTAATTGATTCAAGAGAGGATCGTTTTGAAAAAGTGCCTAAAATACAAGAGGAAAACCTTATGAAAAACCCCCAAGAACTTCATACCCTATCCAAGTATCTTTCGATCTTGAAATCCCTCATAAAATTCTTAGGGAATTGTCTGTAGAATAATTGGAGCCTCATAGAGAGACACAATATGAACCTATTTCCCCTCATAAACCCCATGTTACTCCTACCTCACAGATGTCTATACCAAATCTCAAAACTAACAAAATTTCTACATCCTTCAATGGATCCAAGCCCTCCTCTAAGATATCTAATCATACTCCAACCATTGAAAAGTTAAAATAGGAAAATGTTTAGTTGTGACACCCAATGGAAGAGAGGAAGACCATGGATAGACATCTCCACCATGACAATGAAATACTACAAGCAAAGCTTAATTCCCTCTAAAGATTGGTTGACCAAATGACCAATGAAAATCGTAGCCTCCATGTAAATTGAAACATCGCAAGAGGGCCAAGAAAAAGTCTTCATGGCAAGAAAATTCTAAAGCTAATCCATCCCCTGCTCAGCAAGTCTAAGTCATATTGGGAAATTCATTTTTGTTTGCAGTGGGACCTACAAAATATTAGGTGTGGGCGAAACATTGGGCTCGTTATTTGGTTGTTTAATGATGCTGATTAAATCCTTTTTGATCGATATTATATATGTATTAATAACCATTTTGAAGAAGTTTTGAAGGATTTCATATGAAATCATCATAGATTATACTAGGTACGTGTAATTGTTTTTTTTTATAGTTTTGAGTTTAATTCAGTTTGATTTAATGATTATGAGAAGACAATGTGTGATCTGTGTGTCACAGGGAAAAATTGCAAGGCATTTTTCCATCTAGTAGCTTGTTTGGTACTCCATCCAGAATTGTGTCCGATACTTCATCCAACATTGCCTCCGTCACTATATCCAACACTAAAAACATGGGTGAGTTGGCGGTTGTTATATCGATGACTTGTGCTGGGAAAATCAGCAACATGGGTTTTGTTCACCCTAGGGGCCTCCAACTACTGAGCTCTTGACATATCAGATTAGGTTGTTAAGCTGAGCGTTGAGTGGCTCATTTGGTTTCTAGAAGCCAAAGGCAATTATAGCATATTTAATGGGATTTGTTGTTTTTAGAGGAGGTTGACCCTTCCAGTGGTCGACCTCTGAAATTGTAACTATTATAAAAACCACAATAGTCGTCAAACAAAGTGTCAAGGATTTTTAGAATTGTTTTCCTGTGTAATTCAAGACATTGACTGTGTTTTTAATTTAATGACTAGAACCATGTTGATTTGGCTCACAATTTGTTGTTGAGGAGTAGCCACGACTTGCTGGGGAGACCACCATTGGTCTGGGTGAATACATAGATAGTTAGTTTGTGTATTTTAGTTGTGCAATTATCATTTCTTCCATTTCCTGTTATATGTGTTTTTATCATTTTACATGGTGTGTATTTGTTGTTCATTACTTAATTGTTTACATTTCCTTTTTGCAGCTTGCTTGAGACAATTGTTAATATGTTGTGTATTTTTAGTTATTAGTAAATAGATTGCAATCTTAGCTACTGTCCTTGTTGTGTGATTAAATGCTAGTTTGAATTTCCACAGGTTAAAATATAATAGCTAAACCAAAGAATTAAGTTAATACAAAGTACATAGTTTCTTTGGCAAAGTTTCAATGGATGAATAGTTGCTAGTTTTGATTTTAATGCTTAGTTTCCTTATCTAGTTTTCTTATAAATTTTGTTGTAGTGTGTTGAGGTAGAATTAGAATTTAAATTATGTTTTCATAATCTTTTTAACTTGCAATTTGAATTGTGAATAATAGGATTAGCTTAGTTTATTTGATGAAATTTCCATTCTAGATTTAGATTGCAACTTTAAATAGAAGTTTGATTTTGAATTAAGTTTTTAGTTATAAGTTTCTAATGGTGTGAATTTTCTTATGGTAGTGTAAAAGTGCATATGAATTAAGTAGAATAGTATTTTCTTATCATTGATGATTAATGCATAAATTGAGAGATCACATAGATTTTCATGATAGTTGAGATTTCTTCAATGATGGCTAAGCTCTCATTAGATTACATGATTCATACATTTCATTTCTCTATAGAAGTTAATATTGAAATTATTCCTCTTTAGTTATCACTAATCGTTAGATGCCATCATGATGTCATAAGACACTGAAGACATAATCATCATCATTATATTTGAAGTTTCTTGTTATTTTAGATTAAGAGTAATTGTTGATTAATCTTTGAACACTGTCATGATGCTTTTAATTCAATATGTTAAGATTTCCCTTTGCAGATTAGAAGTAATTATGAGTTTTATCTTAAGAATAGAGTTCACTTTCTTAATAGTTTTGATTAGTTACCTATTGAATAGTTTTGATTAGTTTATTTGTTGAATAAGTTTGAATAGGTTAGATGTTTGCTTGTTTACTTGTTGCTTCTCCTTAATTTGAATAGATTGATTAGATTAAATTTTTTGTTGCTATTGCTCATTAAGTTGAATATATTAAATAAATGGATTGATTTTTCTCATTAGATTGATTAAGTTAACTTTTTCAAAGTAGGGTTTTCATTTGCTTCTTTAGGACAATCCATCGATCCATTGTTTAAAAGTTTCTTAGGGTAAATAGTTTAAGTTCCTTGATAAGGTTTGCTCATTGATAGTCTTTTCTTAAGTAGAGTAACCCTCAGATAGACCATCTCCTTAGTTTGATTATATTTCCTCTAAATTTTATGCCTTGGCACATATAGTGCTACAACTCTAAGTTTACTTACACCGGGTTGACAATTTAATTGAGGGATTTAGTGCATATAGAACACCCATCACTGATATGTTGGATTCCAAACACTGCTTTTGATATTCAATATTTTCTTCGATCTTTTTGGCTTCTTCTAGTTGAGTTCTTAATTTCTTGATGAGCTATTGGGATTCTTCAAAAATGCGAACACTTTCCTTTTGTTTCATCAATTCTTTCTTGAGTGACTTGTTTTCTCCTCTTATATCATCTAAAGCACTAATCAATTCTACCTCATAATTGTCTTCTTTTTCAATTTGTTTTTTTGTCTCATTTCCTTCAAGGAATTATATTTCAAGATGTCTGTGTTTTTCACAATTAAAGAAAAACAACATACCTCTCTTGATTATGTACTCTTCATCTTATGAATCTTTTTGACATGGTGAACATATTTATTCTTGATATGTACCTGCATCTTCTTTGGCATTTTCTAAATATGTGATGCATGAAGAATAAATGTCATGTAACTTATCCCAAATTTCTTTGGCCGTTGAACATTTACCAACCTTTTCTCTTACCAGATTGAGTAACCCTTCCCAGACGAAATCCATTGCTATTTTGTTATTCTTCTTCAACTACTTCTTGGATGTAGTCTTTCCCCTTTTTGAACTGTCATATCCTATAACAATTAACATCCAAATATTATAACCTTGTGCATGTAAAAATAATTTCGTTCTTCCACTCCATAGATCATACTTTAAACCATTTTGACCATTAAACAATGCTACTCCACTCTCAGAATAATCCATGACCTCCTTCCAATGGTTAAATTATTTCATGAAGGAACCTACTCTGATTCCAACTGTTGGATTACTGAGAGGGGGGGTGAATCAATAATAGAGCAATTGAATCCCTTTTCACCATAAAATGCAAGTGTTATATTAATGTAGAATTATAATCCGATAGTTGCAGAGTAAATAAAAAATGAACAAATGAGAAATCAAACACATACATAGTACACCAGTGCTTTACATGGAAACCCAAAGAGAGAGAAAACTATAGAATTCTTTTTCTTATATTTGTTTAAGAATTACATTCGTTGGAAGCACCAAATTCCTTTGTTTTCCAACTGCAACTGGAAGGAGGATCCAACCCCCTATTTTCTCAGCTTACAACCTGAGGGAAGCTCCAACTCCCCAATTCTCTGGCTAAAACCAGAAAGAGGCTACACCCCCCTATGTTCTTCGAATACAACGAAAAGGTGGCTACAACCATGTTTCCTTGCCCCTTCCAACCACCCTAATGCATAAGTAGAATGATGGAACCACTGTCACACTATCACTGTGAGATATACTGCTATAAATCTGTACTAATCAACCTACACCAAACAACCTGTACCAATAACCTGAACCATGTATCAACCATGTATCAACCTGTACCTCAACCTATAATCAATCTATACCATAAACAAGTACATCAACCATGCACCAACCTATACCAAACAAACTATAATCAACCTGTACCATAAACAAGTGCATCAACCATGAACCAACCTGTTTCTCAACCTATACCATGAACAAGTACATTAACCATGAAACAAACATGTATGAATAACCTATCCAAATAGCCTATCACAACAACCTCTCTCATCAATATTATCAATCAAATTAGATCTACTCACCAATATCAATCACCAATACAACTCTCAAATATGTGCATAAACCAAACATAACACAAAAACTCATAATCATCACCAAGATCAATATGTGCTTCTAATAATATACCAAGACAAGTATGCTACATAACCCATAAACCATGTGTCGACAATACTACTAAAAAATCCCTACAACCAGGTACCAAGTGTGTGCCAATCATGTATCAAATACACATAAACTATGACTGATCAAGATGTACCAACATCATCAACTATACGCCTCATGATTGTGCCAACTCATCAACTACTTGTCTCAACCATGTACCCAACATGTACCTCAACCAAAATACCTCATCAATTTCATCATCCAAATCTAATTTGTAACTTTGTAATAGACCTGGTGTATATGATCACATACCTGCAAACCTTCCTTAACTCTAACAACAAGAGAATATCATTTTCATCAAACTTTACTTTAGTCTCACATGACTAGTTTTGGATTAGTCAATGACCCTAACTTGAAATAATCATAACTATGTACCTGTAATGAATAAAGATCTAAAAATAGTACACAATGTTCTTCAGTATGTTTTATGAAATTCCTCCAAGTTTCACTACTTGGAACCTCTTAGAAAAGAATTTATAGAAAAAATGGCATACCTTGTTGAATTATGGTTTGTTCTAGAGAGTGAACTTCTAGAGAATTCCCCACACAGAATATTTTTGTATGGATCATAAAATTGTACAAAGAATAATAAAGATTGTAATATAACTAACACATTTGGTCTTACCAAATTTGGATCTTTTATGAAGAAGTTATGACATTTTTACCCGAAACACTTGTTTTAGACTAGTTTCAGGACTAGCCACAAACCCTATTTTCCACGGAGTGTAACTCCAAATATACAACGAACTACAAGATGAAATTTATACCATTGGTACTTGGATATGTTTCATAAATGGCCTCCCAATTTCATGGTCTGATTCATTCTATAAACAATGTTATTGCGAAAATAGTGAGATGACCTGTAATTAACATACCTTAGAAAGAATCATCAAAAAAATTTATCCTCCCTTGAATTTCAGCCTTCTTTCCTTCACCTTACCTTTGAAATTCATCTTATATATCCTTTGGTTACCTTAGTCACTTATATATATTCAATATGCTCAAGTGTTATTAAAATGAGAGATCCTTGCCTCTTATTTATACTTTTATGTAGCTTCCTCAAGGAGTTACCTTTTAACCATCTTAACCCACTTTCCTTATTTTAGGGTTAACCCACTTCTAATTTCTCCATTAACCTTATTATTTAAATAATTCATCTTTTATTAACTTTGAATTATAGTACACTCATCACTTCACTTTATTATTTACCTTCTAAAATCTCTTAAACCACTTTGACTACTTTGACCTTTTGGGGCTTCTAGATGACTCATGGGGGTTCTCCAACTTCACATGGCCATAAATATCTAACCACGAGGATTTATGTGATGTTCCACATGAAAATGGAAATGGAATGAACTGTACTATCCATATAGAATATTCTTTAATGAAAATATATAAAAATGCATACCATTAACCATCAAACAAACTTGGGTCCATTACCCAAACTTGGGTTCTCCAACTTCTCATGGCCATAACTCTCTAACCGTGAGGAGTTATGTGGCATTCCACATACCACTGGAAATGGAATGACATGTAATATCCATATATAATAGTATTACCTTAAAATATATTAAAACACATACCATTATACATGAAACGACCTTGGTTCCATTACCCAAACCTTTGTGCTACCAAAATTCTCTACCGGACTTTCTCCAAGGGTTGAAATCAATCACTAAGGGGTGGAATCAATACACAATATCACTCTCCAATGGTTGAAATCAATGAAAACCAACAACCCAGACCAATTATCCATCAACCTAAGCCAACTCTCTAACAATACAATATGAACAAAAACTATGTTCTAGAAAAAAGGGATAAAACAACCTTTAATCAACATATAGATGTATAAGAATGAACAAAGGAAAATGTATAAGAAAACTAGAATAAACTAGAATATATCACTTCTGTCTTGATTAACATATTGAAGAACTTTCATAAACTAGGAGCTTCCTAATTCAAAAATACAAAATACTGAAATGGAGAAACTTCACAATAATATGCAACATATCTTTTGTTGCAAATTCCTGTAAAATAAACTATAGATGAATCATTCATGAAAAACACACACATTCCTGCAAAATAAATTGTAGATGAATCATTCATGAACAACACTCCATTAGAGTAGAATATAAAGAACATATGGAAAATAACACAAGCTCATTTTCAATTGCATTATAATCCTCAAATCCAGATACATAGAGTTTGAAATGATCCAGATGGATATTGGTGGCCACCCGCCTATTCCACTTGGACCCACATGATTGTTTCTTTTAGTTTTTCAGTTTCCTTAATTGTAGCACAATTTAAACTATTTTTAGCAGTTCTTCAGGTCCTGAACTTCCAGAGTTGTTTTGAGGCCCTAAACGACATTTTTTGGGCATGAATGCTTCAGAAAATATGAGTCCATTACGGACTCAATATTCACTGAGCAGTGTATTCCTCGGATATATCTTTATAACAATGTATCATGTGCATCAAACAGATATAGTATGCCAAAGTTATGACCCCGGGAAATTGATGTACCAATTTACCCCAACCGGGCCCATATTCTGGCATTTCATCTCCTAGGGTTAGGTTTTTGGATGTTTAGGGTTTTGCATTGTTTCTCAGTAATATATAGGCCTTCGAGCCTCATTGTAACAGGAAATTCAGAGGCCAGTAGCCACCACATCTCTTCTCAGAGATAAGCTACCAGCTCCCTAGCTAGCTTATTTCCATTCTATCTATAAGCATTTTTCAGTCATTTGTTATTAATGAAATGAAGTCTTATTTCCACTGCATCTCTATGTTTATGTGTATTTTTGTATTTCACTGTGTTCCTACATAAATTTGGATCAGTGGTATCAGAGTGGTCTACTCGTTCTCGATCTTTCTTTGCATGTTCCCAATGAGGTCGGGGTATAAGGAGTTGGGGCTCGATCTGGTTAAACCTTTACAAGATCATTCTTGCAAACCCCAATGATCAGCCATGGGCGAAGAAAAGAAAGATGAGGGAGCAGGATATCCTATCAAAATGTTTCTCGAGGAGGCCCTTGAGAAACAAAGGAACACGATGATGGACAACTTTGCCCAAATTATTCAATGGATTCCCACTAGTGGTGCATCGTCATCCAACAACCACTCTGGAGGCACCACTCCTTTTAAGGTACAAGTAAACTTTGACATTCCCATATTTGAGGGCCAAATAGATGCATATGTCGTAGATAGATAGTTGAATATGTTAGAAGGATATTCCTTAGTTCATGAATTTTCCAATTGAGAAAGGATTATTTTCACACTCCTCAATGCCGCCCCCATGTCAAGGACTGGTGGGAAACCTACTCAGAGCAACAGGACTAGGGGGAACCCTCTCTGTTCTTGGCCCCACCCACTTGGAATTCTTTTTGAGACGCCATCAAGGAACAATATTATCCCGTGGGGAGCTATGAGGACAAATACATACAATGGACTATGTTGCGGAAACAAAGGGACCAAGATGTGCATGAGATGACGAATCTGTTTCATACCCTATGCACAATGTTGGGTATCAAAGATTCAGAGAAGCATTTGGTGTTAAAGTACCACAGTCTTCTGCATAGATACATTTAGGAGGAAATGGAGTTCCTCGACATCTCCTCGCTTGGTGTGGCATACCGATATGCTATGAAGATTGAGTAGAAGTTCAAACAAAAAAAGTGAGACTTTGGGTCTACGAATCAGAAGCAAGGGAAAGGTACCCCCAAACCGCTGAAAAAAGGACCAAGCCAAGGTGGGGTGGCCCAAGATAACCCACCAAATCCACAAGAAAATAACAACACCACAAAGCTAAAAAAGGACATAGGTAAGTGGTGTGAGTTCTATAAGAGCTCCACTCACAACACAAGTGAGTGTCGGGCCAAGAAGTCACTGGTAGCTGAGTTGAAGGCTTCTGAATCAGATGCATGCTCCAACTCTGAATCAGAACCTGACAAGGGGAATGATAGGGGGAAGAATATTATCGATGTGGAGCCCAACACCACCGTTGCTACCACGGAGATCTAGAAGGAGGAACCAGAATATCTAGAGTAGGCGGAGCATCTCTTCCATTCCAATATGTGGGTAAAGGGTTCCCCATTGTAGTTCATTGTCAACAGCAGGAGCCAGAAGAAACTCATATCAGTAGAGGTCATGAAGTGGCTGGGCTTGCTAACCATAGCACACCCACAACCATACACCATTGGGTGGTTGCACCAAGGATGGGACCTCTTCGTCAGCCAATAATGTCACCTTCCCTACAACATCAAGCCCTTCACGAATGAGGTATTATGTGACATTTCTCCTATTGATGTTTCTGATGTATTATTAGGCCAACTGTACTTGTGGAAGTGACATGTTGTGTACGAGTCCATGCCTCATGCTATTATTATCACCTTAGGAAATAAGCTGTACAGGATACTAGAGATAGCACCGCCTACCACCATCTCTTTGGTTACTGCAAAACAATGCAGTAAGCTCATTTCCAAAACTAGGAAATTTGTTTTCTTGATGATCCACCCTCAGGGAAAGAGGAAGACTGTGGCCATGACCTCCAAATAGGGCCCTGCTGCACGAAAACAATAGATGGATAAGGTCGTGGAGGAGCATGACGACATCTTCACCTCCCCCGCAGGGGTGCCTCTACACTGCCAGGTCAAGCACCTCATTGATCTGACCCCAGGTGCATCGAGGTCTAATGGACCCATCAATCGACACTTTTTTCTAGTGAATGATGAAATCAAGAGGCACATTCAGGAGCTATTGCAGAAAGTTCACATCTGGCTGAGTTCATCACCCTGTGGGAGCCCGATCGTGTTGGTGCAAAAGAAGGATGGGACTTGGATACTTTGCATTGACTATCGGGCACTGAACAAGGTCATTGTTTGGAATAGGTACCCGATCCCATGGATTGATGACCTTCTAGACCAACTCAAGGGGGCGAAATATTTCATCAAGATCGACTTGAAGTCGAGGTATCACCAGGTACCAATCGAACCCTATGATGTGTGGAAGACTACCTTCAAATCCAAGGAGGACCTTTTCGAATGGTTGGTCATGCCATTCGGGTTGATGAATGCCCCTGCAACCTTCATGAGGCTAATGGATGACATCCTATGGCTTTTCACCAACTCATTTGTAGTGGTGTACTTGGATGACATTTTGATCTTCAGCCAGAATTGGGAAGAGCACCTCCACCACATCTGACAGGTCCTCCAAACACTGGGACAACACAAGTTGTGTGCCAATTTGGAGAAATGCACTTTTGGCATGACCCAGGTTCAGTATCTGGGATACATTATTGATGAGAGGGGGGTGCATGTGGATCTAGCAAAGATCCAAGTCATTCGGGATTAGCCAGCCCCAACCACCCTAACAGAGCTCTGCAACTTTTTAGGTCTTGCCAGTTTCTACTATAGGATTGTGTTGGGATTCTCTCATATCACTTGGCCCTTGAGTCAAGTCACAAAGGGAGGAGCTAAAGAAACATTATTTTGGTCTGAATCTCAATAGAAGGCATTCAGGGAGTTGAAGCATCGCCTCTTCTCTCCACCAGCGCTTACATTACCAGACTTGCAACAAGCATTTGAGATCGAGATAGATGCCTCTGACTATGCCATTGGGGCAGTCCTTACTCAACATGGGCATCCAGTGGAATATCACAGTGAGACACTTTCCGACACAGTCTGGAAGTATCCCACTTATGAAAAAGAAATGTATTCCATTGTGCAGGCTTGTCGACAATGGAAGCATTACATTTTGGGAAAGGAAACGGTCATCCACACAGACCACCGACCCCTGCAGTTCATACAGACACAAGGGAACTTGCAGAACGATCACCATCAGAAGTTGTCCAAATACCTGCAACAGTTTCATTTGACCATTAAGTACAAGAAAGGTAGCACCAATAATGTTGCATACTGCCTCAGTTGACCACCCATCGTGGCGCTAACCACTGTGCTCAACTCTTGTGGGCACGAGACTTCTGATTGGCCACTTCTCTACACAAGTGATCTAGAACTCGGCCACACATACAATACACTCTTGGAGGGTAAGAAAGTTCCCAATTTTCACCTCCAGGATGCCCTGCTTTGCCACCTGGGACACCTTTGTGTTCCTTCAAGTGAACGTGGCAAGATGATTTGGGAGGCGCACTACAGTCCGGTTGCTAGGCATTTCAGGGTTGAAAAAACCATGGCAGTACTGCAAAATTATTTCTATTGGCCGAACCTTCGACAGGATTTTGGGAAGTACATCAAGTCTTGCACTACTTGCGCCATTGCCAAACCGACCCTCAAGAAGCAAGGCCTCTATACTTTTCTTCCTACCCCCAGTCGAACTTGGAAATTCATCTCTATGGATTACATGTCGGGCCTTCCTTCTACTAAGCATGGCAATGACTGTGGTTTTTTGGTCATCGACCGATTCTCAAAGATGTCCATTATGGTGGCCTGCAAGAAGAATATCACAGTAGAAGCCACTGCTAAACTCTTCTTTGAATGAGTTTGGGTACACATTGGGATCCCACATTCTATCATCTCAGATTGGGACAACAGGTTCCTTAGTACATTTTGGTCCAGCCTTTGCTTGATGCTGGACACCAAGCTCACCAAGTCCACATCTTTCCATCCGCAAACTGATGGCCAGATAGAGGTCATCAATCGGATGATTGTACACATTCTGCACATGTGCAACTCAAAGATTCCACACACATGGGATGACAACCTCCCCTATGTACAACATAGATACAATTGGGCTCTCCATAGCTCAACCAGCCATAGCCCCTTTCAAGTGGGCTTGGGATTCCAAGCACTATGTCCCATTAACGTAGCCATGCCATTTGCGACTACTCAGGCGGATTCAGCCCATGTCCAGTCTGAGGCTGACAAGGCAAACAACTTCATTGAGTGCATTCAGCACATCCTCCAACAAGTTCATGACATCTTGGAAAGAGCCAATGCTAATTACAAGCAATGACATGATCAACATCAGGTGCCACACAACTTCTAGGTGGGTGAAAAAAGTGTGGCTACATTTGCAAAAGGAGCGCCTCGCTGGACCCTACCACAAGATTTTTCCGCTCTGATATGGGCCATACACCATTTCTAAGGCTATAGGGGACAATGCTTTTGAGCTCGGTATTCCTTGGTCTGCACCCAGTGTTCAATGTGGACCACCTTTGGCCCTACTTTCCACCTCTACTAGACACATCCGACATGGCAAAACAACTCACACCAATAGAGTTAAACCCGGATTGCATGGAACAAGCCACAACTGATCGAATTATGGACACACAGATAAAGAACACCTTCCAACAGAGGATCTGGCTTTATCGAGTTGTCAAAGTAGGCCAACTCCTTCACCAGGGTAAGTGGCTCACCAAGGACCAAGTTCAGCAGAAGTTTCCTCATCTCATGGAGGAACTCAACGCAATGGGGACCATTGCTTCCTAGGGGGGGAGGATTGATCCAGGTGGATATTGGTGGCCACTTTCCTATTCCACTTGTACCCACACCATTGTTTCTTTTAGTTTTTCAGTTTCCTTAGTTGTAGCACAATTTACTATTTTTAGCAGTTCTTCGTGTCCTAAACTTTCGAAGTTGTTTTGAGGCCCTAAACGACATTTTTTGGGAATGAATTCTCCGGCAAATGTGAGTTCGTTCTGGACTTGATATTCACTGTCAGCAATGTATTCCTTGGTTAGATCTTTCTAATGATGTATCATGTGCATCAAACAGAGATAGTATGCCAAAGTTATGACCCCGGGAAATTGATGTACCAATTTACCCCAACAGAGCCCATATTCTAGCGCTTCATCTCCTAGGGTTAGGTTTTTGGATGTTTAGGGTTTTCCATTGTTTCTCAGTAATATATAGGCCTTTGAGCCTTATTTTAATAGGCAGTTCAGAGGCCAGTAGCCGCCACATCTCTTCTCAGAGATAAGCTACCAATGCCCTAGCTAGTTTATTTCCATTCTGCCTGTAAGCATTTTTCAGTCATTTGTTATTAATGAAATGAAGTCTTATTTCCGCTGCATCTCTGCGTTTATTTGTATTTCTGTATTTCATTGTGTTCCTACATAAATCCAGATCATGAAACTTCCAAAATGAAGACATGAGTACTAGTCTTAGTTTATCACTCAAACCTCTCTATCATTGAACATTCTTCAATATATAGCCTATCCTTAAGTCTACCTCTTAGTATTTGCATATCAATTAGTTATATGGGATTCCCTTAATCATAGGAGTTCGTTGAAAAAAAATACAATAGAAAACATCACTAATTCCTAATTTCTAGGATCTTTCCTAAGATAATAAATTCATACAAAACACATCATGCTACATGATATGATTATGGAATAGTTGTCCCTCTCATTCACCTAAATATTTGGAGGAGGATTGTCCTAGCTGGCAACTGAATGAACACGAATCTCAGTCGACTGTGTAGTTTTTCAGCAAAGTTGTGAATATTCACTGTGAAATATTTATGTCTAACACTTTCACAACATTATGGTAAAAACTCGCTACAATTTATTTTATTTACTGTTTTGACCTTTGAATAATTTTTTTGTTGTGTGCAGCTTGTATAATGGATTTATTCATTCTTTAACCTCAAATTTTTGTTGAACTTGACTACCAACCATAATTATAAATGGATCACAAAAAATGCATCAGAAAAAAATAATCATTTAGTGTTTCTCCTTTATCCATCATATCCAAAACATGAGAAGACCTCAAAAACATGATATCTCTTGAGTATTTCTAAATCATTCCACTCCCACTTCAACCGACAAATCAATATTCTTCTTTGCAGTTTCTTCCTTCTTTAATCTATCATATTCCTATAATGTTTTATTCTATCTGTATAAGTTTCTAACTTGTTTGTGTAGGGGTAGGGACCTCTCAACCATCCTCTTGTTGTTTTCCAAGGATCCTTCACATAAGTCCAAGTATTCTACTATCTTTATTTTCATTTCTCTATTTTGTTCCCTCAATTGTACAATCACACCCTGAGCTTCCTTTAGCTATTTCTCGAGCCTCTTAATTGTCATTTTATTTTCTTTTGAAGGGGACTGAGCTTCAAAAACCTCTTCAACTACAAAAACAAACATGTATCTTAGATCTAATGTCTTCATCAAGAGATATTTTCCTTGTTGTTGATCTGGCCATAGGCCTGCTATATTTTTGTTTTTCAAGAGCCTCTTGACTGAACATCACCCTTTTACCTGATGGGGGTTGGACTCCCACAATATGCTCAACTTCATGATAAGAAGGTGCCTCATTTGTAGGTGTTAGCTTCTTCACAACTTACCTAGTTAAGGTTATTTTAGGTTTTTCAATTTTTGCTACTTCAAGAGTGAAAAAAAAGGCTTTTTACTTTCATTTTTCTTCTCTTGTTGTCAAGAGTTTCTACAATATCATTAGTTGTTTTCACTCCCTGATCCAGTGATTCTTCACCATTCTCCCTTTTCCTTTTTGATCTTCTTGAGGCTTCCTTAGTTGTATTTTCACTTGAAGAAGTGATTTTCCTTTTAGATTGAGGAGTACTGATGTTTTCTGCACTAAACCTTGCTAGAGACAAGAAGGAATCCTAGTCTCCACTTGTCTTTCTTAAATCCTTAAGAACTAAAAGTTTAATAAGTCCAGAGTGAAAATTATTGTGTTCAACTTGCTTGGATTTTTGTTGGACCTTATCAAACATCTTACCCAGGATTATATAAAGATATAATGGAAAATTGATATCTTTCTTACTAGTGAAATGCATGAGAATAATGATGTGATACATGTAGACCATGTTGAAGTGTCCTTTACAGGGAAAGAAGCATTTAATTGCACACAACAACTTGTCAAAATGATCCAACATATATTTTCTTGGTTCCATGACTATTGATGGAGATACAAAAGTAATGGAGAGCTTCAACAATCAAACAAACCTTTGGTAGCACCCAAATTTTGGCAGTGTACAAAGATTTGGTAGTGGAATTTTGCAGCGCTTGGAAATTTTGCAATGTTCTCTTTGAGAATTACAAAACATATACAATAGAACCAAAAATATCATGACTCATTATGACTTACAACCACATGACTCTTAAGATGAAAATGACATCGAATCCAACTCTCAAAATAGTGATTACAATCCATTATGGGGAAAATAAATTTTGGTAGTGATTTGACAGATGTAGTACAATGCTGCAACAAATCATAACTTTTGCAGTGGTGTTATGATGGAACATTTAGTGGAACAAGCTTATTTTAAAGTGTAAGAGAACCTATGTATGTGAAATTAATTGAAATTTATACCTTCAGACCTTTAAAAACCTAATCTTATGACATTTATTTGACTCAAGAAATAAAATCTATATACAAGACTAAACTCACTCATAACCTTTAGATAATGTGAATAAATTTTTAAGAATGACTCAATGAACCCTACTAACACTAGGAAATGACACATTATCCTCCAAAAGACCTAAATAACAACTAAAACCAAACTAAAACAAGGTGGAAATGACCCCCAATACATTTCATGTCCTAACAATTCCTATTTAAACTGGCACAAGGATCAAGACAAGTATGGTACATATATGATGCACACAATCTTAGATTTTGCACCAAAGGGGGAATCTCGAGATACTATGCATAAGTATATCGATTTTATACTTAAACGTATCATAATTTCGAGAGGATTTTGAATCTGACCTATGTTTCTGAGTTGGATTATCTGATCATAAAGGTGTTTCTAGAACCTTTGTTTCGGAGCCAAGTATAGCTAAGTCTGTACTTCAAATGTCATAATTTCCTATAGAATGAAGTGGTGGGTTTTGTATTTTTTTCTGAGTTGCATCATGGAAAGGTGATTTTAGAAGTTGAATTGTAAGCCTTTATTTTTATTATTTCAACATTTTCAAATTAATGGAGTGATATCACTGTTGGGAGTGGACCTGAAGATGTAGCCAGGATGTCTTGTGAAATCCATTATCAAGTTTTGGTGTGATTTTGTTGATATTTTTCTTCTCGTGATATATTATTTACATATCACACTTTATTGATGAAGAATGGATTATTCAAGTCAATTTCACAAGTATAAAAGTAAAGTTGAGTGAAGCTAACTAATACCAATGAAAGTGTAACATCCCGCTCTTGCGTGCACTAAGAAAACTTATTCTTTGAGGACACTTACTCGCAAGTGATCCAGATTATTATACTTTTGGGAATTTGATTATGATTATGAGGCGTTATGAATTGATGACATGTATTTTTTTGCATTGACATAGACATGTGCTATTAACTCAGTTTTCCTAAGTGTGCAGGATGTTGGACCTCGAGGATGCAAAGGCATTGATGAAACCCCTTAGACTCCGGATCAAGTTAGGGAGTGGACTATTGGGGGTTTTATTGTTTTATATATGGCATTTGTGCATCTGATTAGATGATGTGATTATGGATACTATATCTGACATGATTTGTTGATGATGCAGGCTGATGATAGCTTTCCAACCAGACTCACATGTGGAGTAGAGGGGTCACACATGACTACCAGATACGTTGAGGGAGAGGTGTGAACAACAACCTTGCCACAACCTACTAGCACTCCCGTTGTGGCTCAAACTGTAGGTTAACGATTACCTAGTTTGAGAATGCCCACGATGCCCTGAGGGCCAACTGTGACAGTCGCTCACGATGATTCTAAAGGGAATGCAATAAGGTAGGGGCCTTATTCCTTAGAGGCCCTTAGTCTCCCACAACATCCCCTGGTGGAGTATTGACTCTAGGGGTTTTTGATGTCTACCAATTAAGTCAAAAGTTGAGTGGCACCCTTGGAGCATCCTGAAGGGCACGATGCGCAAGGGAAACATATTGAGGCAAGTGGCACCCTTGGACCACGTAGTGCATCCTGAAGGGCACTTCACGTTTTTAATTAATAAATGCATAAACCTATATGTCCTTAGGATGAATAACATGATAAGAAAGAGTTAAAACAAATTCTCTAATAAAATGTCACCCAACCTAGGAAATTAAAGTCTAGGTCTAAGTGATACTTGTGATAAAAATAAAAATATATATTTATATAACAATAAAAATAAAAATAAATAAATAATAATGATAATCATCATTAATCATGTGACGAGAAAATGGTAAGCAATTCATTAATTTATAAAAAATCTTTTGGGGGATAAAAATAAAAAGGCGGAAAAAGGGGAAATAATTGTTTTGTCACATATGCTAATTAAAAATTTATTAATTAAAAAGGAAAAGTGGGAAAAGTTAATGTTCTACACCTACCAATTTGAGTTTTAAATAAAAAGGGAAAGAGGGAAATTTAAAAGAAATAGGAAACTGGGAAAAAGTGAGAAACATAAAAAGAAAAGGGAAACACAAGGAAAAATAACAAAAACTTAGTAAGGTATCTAGCATTTAAGAACTTTCTAAATTAAACTCAACTAGTAAATTAGTAAGGGAGTAAGTCATTAAAACATGTAAGGGAATATGGGGACACCTAGGAGCGATTCTAGGAATGCTTTTACGTGGGTGAGGGAAATAGGAGTAATTATTTAATTAATGAAAATAATTTATGGTGCAATGAAGGGGATGGGTGACACATGTACAGGGAGGATTTTTATGAATTAAGTTATTAAACAATAAATTGAATGGGATTTTGGGAAAAAAAATGGCTTAGAAACTCTATATAAAGGAGTGAGGAGAAGGATGATGGATCTCTTCTGTCATGTGTAATGTTACGCTGTATAATTTTAGACTTGACTCACTTAGCTTGTGGGAGTTGGGATACCCATATCAGTGAGGAGTGGTAGCTCGACCTTGCGAGGTGATTTGGGAAGCTAGTTGTTATTTGGATAGTGTGTGTGGCCCCTTTGCTTCTCGAGGGGCTAAGGGGGAAGAAGAGTACCCCTAACATTGGCTGGGAGGTATCGGTGAAGTCTCATCGGTCAGCGAGCAAGAGCTGCATGGAGCACACAGGACAAAAACTCAGAGCGGGTGCCTTGGGCTACGGTATGATTCCTTTATTTTTTAAATGGTAGATTATTAGTATACTTTACGATTTCAATTCTATATTTTTTATTGGGTAAAGAAAATATTTGACTCAACATTTTAATTGATAACTTATTTCCCCATAGCCTTAATCTCATTGTGTCTGCCCTATGGTTTTATTGATTTTGTTATTGATTTGCACTCCTTACTTTTCCCTTGTCCCTAGCTCATCATTCCTTGCCTGGGAAGTCGACCAGGAGCTGGATCGATCGTCATCGCTTCAATGTTAATAGAACTATAGATCCTAATGCTCTGCCTTTTTCTGTGCGAGGATGATGAGCAAAGGATGTTTCTGCCCATCCGTCTACCCTTGTTGATTGTTCTTGGATAATTGATGGTCACTGCACCTTCTCTATGATTTTAGTGACAACATTTCTTATTATATTGGGACTGTGTTTTATTTTATCTTATTTCCCCTCAAACGGCAACATTTGATTTGGATCTTCCTGCGTTATTTTTGTGTGTTGCATGTACCGGCCATTCTTCTGTTTGTGATTGTCACCCTTGAGGGTGATTTACATTGCATTTTTCATTACACACTTGGTTGTGATTTTTTCCCCTCTTCTATTTTTACTTCGAATATGATTTCCACTCTTCCCTGGGACACACTAGACAACGTTTTATATTCATTCTCTGTGATTTCATTCTTACCACTTGATTTCTTATCATTGGATCCTTATCTAATTTCCAAATCCTACTTCATAAATGAATACGGTTCTGATCATGCATGCAGTTAGCACTAGGAATCATCTTCAGATTGCATGGAAGGAAATCCAAGTACCCATCAGGTTATATGTGAATGTAAGAGTGTTTTAAAGGGTCAAATGGAAAAAGACTGAAAATGATAATGTTCCAACTCAGAAAACAGGGCTAGCATTCACCAACAATCAAGGTCTTGGCTAACTTCAATCAATAATTTGGAGGGAGTATTAATAGAGGGAAGTCTTGAATGAGATGAATGTAGGGGTTGTTGTAAACATCAGGTCTACAAAATCCTAAGGAAAAGAGTTTATAAACACAAGATCTTCTTGAAATCAGAAACTAAGGAAGCTAAATAAACATCATGATAATATAATGATCAAACATCATGTGAATCATTCAAAGCATGAACATTTAGCATCAGAAGAAAATAAGCTGAAAGAGAATATGATTTCTATTAACCAAAATGTCTTAGATCTAGTACATAGCCAGTTCACAGTCACTTCATCAAAATATTACAGTCTAAGGGAGCCTTGTTGAACCATACAAACCTACTAAATCATTTCGTCTATCTATTTATAACAAAATGGGGGCAACAACTGGAGGTACGAGCTGCCCTCCTTCCCTTGAAAATCTCTAAGAATTTATTTCATCTAACAACTTGGCTAACAACCTATGCTATAAAATAGGAAAATGTTGGTGACTAATCGAACCAATCTTGAAACTGACTTGATTCCTTTTTACTACGCAACTCCTTGTTTGCCATGTGTCCTTCAGGAGCATGTGGTTATCATCATGATGCCATATTTTGTTTCTACAATCTTCTCCATCATAAAAAATCCAAAAATTTGTTAGCTTGGCCCTCCTACATCCCTGGTGCCTGTTCGTATCTTCTTTGGGTATCACTCTGAGTAGCGCACTTCAAAACTAGACAAGTAGAAAAGGTAGTGCCAAAACTTCCTATCCCCTGTGAAAACTTTGGCCTCTGCGAGGTATCAAGTAGTGAATTTAGGTAGCTCCACTGTGATGTGTCTGTCTACAAATTCTATCTCTGCCAGATATTAGGTAGAAAATTTTCATAGCGCCACTATGCATCTCTGTGCAAATTTTAGGTAGCACTATCAAAAATGAAAAACCTCCAACTTGAACATGTGAAGAGAAAGTAGTGACTTTTCATAGTATCAAACCCATTATCTTTAGGTGACTTGGTAGCATTGTAGGTAGCATACCAGTGGAATTCCAAAATAGACTATTCCGTAGTGCCAAAGTGCTATGGAATGTCTACATTTTACTGCTGAGGGAGTTACCACTTCACAAAAATCCCAAAACTATGAGAACTAAGCACTTAAAAGATTGTATAGGTGGCATAGGTAATATTTCAATAATAGTTTACCCTCACAAAAAAGGAACGATTCTAAAAAATGGGGCTCACTTTTCACCAGCTGTTTCATTACTCGGACACTTAACCTCACACTCTTTCTTGTAGAAGGAGGATCTTCATTTGGCACAACAAAATTTTTCTTTTTAGCAATGACATGATTCTTCAATGGAGCTATGCTCTCCTTGACTACTGGTGTCTCTTTCTAAATAACATTTTCGACCAATACCTACAAGTTTCTTTGAGCTACATCATCTTGAAAATTTTGCAACTCTGCCTTGAGTTTCCTATTCTGAGATTGAAACCCTCTATTCTGCTTATAAAGGTTTTGGAGCTGCCTATGAAGGGGCTGGGCCTTTCTTGCTACAAAACTTGCCAAGTCAAGGGTATGAATATAGCCATCAATGAGCTCTTTCATCTTCACTCTGTCAGACATGGCTTATGTTTTCAGCTGAGCCACCTCTTTCCTTGCATCCTTAAGTTTCCAGATTAATCTTTTGAATGTCTGACTATCAGGTGGAGTAATGAAATGCAGAGTCTCAATAGGATTTTTCTTGGTCTCCTTTTCCACCTGCATAGGAATTGACTTGTATGCCTCATCAGGCTTCTTGATGTCTTTGTCTTTACTTTTCTTCTTTTGCACAGGGGTTTCTTCTTTCCTTTCCATAGGATTTTTAATGCCTTTCACTTCTTCTTTTGTATAGGGATTTCTGATGGTGACTTTTCTTCAAAAACCTCTTTGGGAACTGATGATCTTGTGAAAGGTTTTATTCCCTTGGTAGTGGCTACTGGAGGAGAAGAGGGGAAGTGTATCTTCTTCCCTTTCTTGGATGTAATTTTTGTAGAACAAGGAACCTCTTCTAACCCTGGTAGAGGAGGTGGTGAAAAATCTCTCTATGGGTAAGGACAAGCTTCCTCCTCAGTTCATGTCGACTGCTTGATGACCTCTGAAACTTGACCATGAGATCTACCCTTTCTCTTACTAATGGTCCCTACTTTAACAACACTAGTGGGTGTTAAAGGACTTGCATTATGTGATTGAGGAGTAGATGTTATATCCAAATTGAAGTGAGAAGAAACAACAAAATGTTCCCATGAAATATATTTCTTACCCAATTCCTTAGAGACTAGCATTCTGATCAATCCAAAGTGGAAGATGCTAGTATCCACATACTTAGACTTGGATTGAATCCTGTCTGACATATGACCTATGCTCCTTAACAAATAGTAGGAAATATTCATTTCAACTTTACCAGTAAAATGCAGCAAAAGCCTTATATGGTATTGGTACAAAGTGTTCAACCTCCCTTCACATGTAAAATATCTATGGATGATCTTCAATATCCTGTCAAATTGCTCGATCAATTGAATCCTTGGCACACCTTTAGAAAAATCACTGGCTTGATGTTCATGCTTAAGGAAATAATTTGCATAGGCTGAACTCAAAGCCATGGATTTAAACCACTTTTCACCTGTGATAGGGATTCCTTTTGCAGATGAAATGGAGGCCTCAATCACCTCAAATTCTAAATCCCCTACCTTGGTTCTCCTGCCATCAAAATGTAATGAAAACTGTCTTGTCACCTCTGGATGGTCTCTTTGCATATTCTAGTAGAAAGATAGGCATCCCACTCTTTGGAAAACCTCTCCTATGATGGGCTCTGTATAAAAAAGATGCATATCCACAAGTTTAGTTCTAACCACCTTGCCCCCTTTGTGTGTCTTCTTCATCTGAGTAGTCTCCATATCTTAGAATGAGATCTTCTTATGGCTTATGGGGTAGTAATAACCAAGAGGAAATAAAATGGGGCTTCAAATGTACAAAGATGACCTTTCAAAACATACTGGTTCTAGTAAGCCAAGACTTGACTATGGAAATCCCACCCTTAGATTTTTAAAGGTATTGAAAGTTTAGACAATGAGAGGGTACTCTATAATTGGTCCTTTGTAGCTAGGTAAAAATGATTAACTCAAAAATCAAAGGAAGTAGGAGGGACACAAAATGGTTAAGCGATGCCTCTGGGTAGCGCGATGTGTGTGTAAAGGATATACTATTTAGATGCTTGCAATGTCAATAGCTATGGTGGGCAGATGTAATTAGACTTTGATACAAGCAATGAAGCTCACATTTTTGAAAAGAGAGGAGGCAAGGATATGATGCGAAGATGAGTCTCTTAAAACTATGCAAGCTCGATAAATCAAACTCTGAGCACTAATTCTTTGTGAAAATTAATGTGCAAAGGAGACAACATGGAATAACTGTTGAGTAAACACTTGTTTTAAGCTTCAACAAGATCTCAGGATGAATTCATGAACATTTTGTCCCTCGAATCTACCTCAAAATCATATATGGTCGCACTGTTGTCGCCTAGTCAGAGCTGTGAGTTTGAGCAGTGCAACACTCTTGAATTTTCAAATCACAAAGCATTATCAGGTCTCGTAAATAACAAATCTTGAAGGTATCTTTAACCAAATCCTAGAACTGAAAACAAGTAACATGACATCAATTATGATAATCATAACTCGTGGTGGAAACATGATGAATGGGAAAGGCGCTACAGAAGTGTCTAATGAGTGGGCAGCGCTCCAATTTAAAAAATGATTGGACAGGTAAGCAAGGACAAAAAGGAATTCCCACGAGGTCATGAATGAGGAGAATGGTTTTTCACATCGGTGTAGTCATGGGAGGGATCGATCCTAGTGACAAATCATGAAGGGGACCAAAATTTTAAGTCATAAACTAAAATGGTTCTAAGTCCAAAAATCAATTGAGGATCAAACATGAGTTATGACTTAACACTTTATTTATCTAAGGGGTCCTAGCAAACATAAGTTTTAAAGGGATGAAAATAAAAAAAATTAAAATCTAAGGCTTAAAAAAAGAAAAAAACAAACTGAAAACCCAAGGCAATTTAGTGTGATAACATTGGCTCCACAGTGGATGGCATGCCCCCTGTGGGCTCCCAAGGATGAATAGATTTATTTCCTTATCCTAGGGCTATGGGGTCAGTTATTAARAAAAAAAAAAAAAATTAATATTTACAATGGCATGAAAAGACACTCAAGGTTTGAGCAGAGTACATTTTCATAAAATGCCCATTGACAGAGCCACCAAAAACCTCTTCATTCTTCATATTGTGCAACTTGAAGGTGTTATTATAGAATACCTCAAATATTTTGAAAGGACYGATCCATAAAGCTTCAAATTTACTGTTCTTGCCTTTATCTTGCTTCGGTGCATCCCACTTGAGCACCAGATCGCCTAGTTGAAAATTCTCTTGGTTCACTTTCTTGTTGAATGCCTGCTTGATCTTCAGTTGATGATCATATGTTTTGTCTAAAAGTTTCTCCCGAGTCTGCTGAACTTCAACCAACTATGGAATCCTTCTGATCATATGATCAGGTTCTCCTTGGTAATCTTGGAAGAATTTTTCCATAGGTAAGGAAAGTTAAGAAGGAAACATGGCCTCAGTTCCATACACCAGCTGGAAAGGGGAAATTCCCAGGGACATTTTTACTATCACTTTGTCAGCCCATAGAGTGAATTTGAGTTTTGAGTCACATGCCTTTTTGTTATCCTCTAACATCTTTTTAATGATATTTATAAGGATTTTGTTTGAGGATTCTACAAGCCCATTTCCTTGAGGTTAGTAAGGGGTATAATGAATCAATGTGATCCCAAACTGTTCACAACATTGAATCAATGTTTTATCCTTGAAAGATGCATCATTATCCGTAATGATTCTATTAGGACACCCAAACCTTACCATAATGTCTTCAAGGAAACCAATGATCACTTTGTGGGAAGCATTCCTTGTAGGAATAGCTGCAATCCACTTAGTAAAGTAATTTGTAGCAGTCAATATCCATCTATGTTGGCCACTAGAAGAGGGATGAATTTCCCTAATAAAATCTAGGCCGCGCTGCTGGAAAGGTCCTGAAGCTATCACATGATTTAATGGCAAAGACTTAAGCTATTTCTTTCCATAGAACTTCTGACATTTAGCATAGGCTCTGATCTTAGCACAAACATCAGTGAACAAACTAGGCTAGAAGTACCCATCCCTGAGGATTTTGTATGTCGTGGTTCTCCAATAATGATGCCCCCCACATAAACTATCATGAAAATCAAACATAATCTTTTGGGCTTCTTGGGGGTATAGGCATCTCAAAAGCAGTCGTAATGGATCCTTCCAATACAAAACTTGATCAACAAGGAAATACTTTATTGATTTGATTTTTAAGGTTCTCACCTTGTTCTTTTCCATACCATTTGGAGGCTATAAATTTTGCAGAAAAAATATGATGTCCTTGTAACAACTACAATTTGTCAATGCAGAAATGATTTCAGAACCTTTATCAATTAATTCAACCTGTTGATTTTATGAACATGAGTGGATGAAATTCACCCTCAATGCTGAGCAATTTGATTAAGCTAAGAACTTGTCTAAACCCTGGCCTTTAACCAATTTGGTAGGCTTAATTTCCAAATCAAATTCAATAATTTAGCAATCCAATTGCTCCTTTTTCCCTCTATATCAGGTTGAATAAGAATTTCTTTTACAACAACTGATGGGACATGAGAAATAACTCTTGAATGCAAGACATAAACTATGAAGGACTTAAGATATTTAACCAATGCATAGGCTTGCTTATCCATGATGTCATATTTTAATTCATCATCTTTCAATGCCCTACTAAAAAATGCAATGGGATTCTCTAAGCCTTCAGCGTTCTTTTGCAATAGGACTCCTTCTACTGCATCAAAAGAGGAAAAATAAAAAATAAGAAAGTCCTTGGAGTAGTCTAGGCTGACAAGAACTGGGGATTCAGTCAAGGCTTTCTTTATTTGATCAAAATAATCATGGGACTCAGCAGTTCATTTGATTTCACTACCCTTCCTCAACATGGTTGTGATAAACTTAACCAACTCAACAAAATTTGACACAAATCTTCTCAAAATTTTATTTTTTCCCAGAAAAGATTGAACCTCTTTTTTGGATCTAGGAAGTGACAATATTTGTATATCTTCAACCCTACTGGAATCAATCCCTACCCCTTCAGCTGACATGATATTCCCCAATAATTTTCCTTCTTTCATGGCAAACAATGACTTTTTTCGGATTCAAAGAGAAGCCAAATTTTATGCATTTCATGAAAATTTTTCTTAAGTGATCACAATGTTCTTTATCAGACTGAGAAAACAATTTTATGTCATCTAAATAGATAACAACAAACTTATCCTTTTCTCCAATAAATGCTATGTCCATAGCTCACTGAAAAGTTGCCCCTTTGTTCATCAAACCAAAGGGCATATTGGCATACATAAATGTACCCCAAGGAGTGGTAAAGGTCGTATTCTCCCTATCTTTTGGCAAAATAGAGACCTGATTGTACCCAAAAAAACCATCAACCGTGGACATCCAGGATGCTCCTGTTAACTTCTGTAATATGTGCTCCATATTGGGAAAAGGGTAATTATCCTTTTTTGAGCTTCTATTCAGATTTCAAAAATCAATGCAAAGTCTGATTTCTCCATTCTTTCTTCTTACTAGGACCAAATTGGCCACCCATTCAGAATACCTCAAAGGAATGATAATATTTGCATCTAAAATCTTTTTTACCTCTTTCTCCATGGCAAGCAGTAACATAGGATTTATTTTCCTCAACTTTTTCCTGAAGGGTTTGGTGTCTTCTTTTAATGGAATCTTGTGCTCTATAATTCTTGTGTCATAAGTTCTGAGATCTTCACAAGTCCAAGAGAATACATCAGAAAATTCCTTCAACAACTTAGTATATTCTTCCCTCTGTTCTTCTCATAGGCTTCCTGACAATTTGACAGATTTTGGATTCTTTTTAGTGCCCAAATTGCACTTAGTTATATGAGCATCATCAGTGGATACCTTCCCTTTCACTACCACATTGTTCTTGTCAAATAATCTTTCCAAAGGAACTAGTCCTTTTGGAATATGATTTCTAGGTAGGTGCACAATATGATGATTAACAATTTTTTTCAGGAAAACATCAGCATGAGGAGTAATTTATGAATCACGATCCTTATCAATGTGTAATGAAGAAAACTCATCAACAGTCTCGAGGAAATTTTTAAGTTCTAAATCATCTTCGAACACCTTCCAATATTTTACATTGTCCGGTATAGAAAGCTTGTACTTGACTTCTACATCATACTTCATTTTGGGTGGCATAGGAATTCTGAAGTTTCTTGTTGATACAACCAAAGAATCATCCATGGTACTCTCTTCTCTAGGAATAAATGATATATTAAAAGAAAAGAAGAAATAGTCCACCAAGTCCCACACTTGATTTCTGTAAGATCTAAGCCTAGGGTGATTTGTTTGATAAATATTTTTAATATGATGGACTGCTAATTCAACATCCCCAAATATTGATAGCTCTTCTATCCCCATGGATTTAGAATCCCTCAATCCCAATACAAGAGCTTCATACTCTGCCACATTATTAGTAGTTTCAAATTCTAGTTTATATGACAAAGATATAGTTTCTGGAGCTGGTGAGACAAAGACCACCCCAACACCAACACCTTCCTTAGAAGAGGCTCCATCAAAGAATATCTTATAGAAAGAAGTGGTTAGAGGAGGCTCCTAAGAAAAGGTAAGATAATGTTTTTTGATTTTTAGAGGGGCTTCAGGAGCATCAGTGAGCTGCAAAATGCTAGATCCTAGATCTGTATCAAAAGAAAAAACAGGGTGATTTGTGGGGTTTGCCTCATCACTAATGATGTAAGCCAATTGAGCTTCCAGGTAAATTCTTCTATGCTCTCCCCCCAAAATGAGAATAGTACCATAAGAGAGACTCATATGCAAGGTCCCCCCTAGTTTTTTAATCTAAGACCTTGATAAGAGAATTCTAAACTTGGGGGGAACATCAACCACCACGATATCCATGAGTACACTTTTCATGGGCAGCTGAAATAAAGTCACAAACAAATCTTTAATGACTCCAAGACACTTCACTTTCCTGGAGTCAAAAGAATATAAGTCATGGTAAATCTTTGTTATTTCTAACCCAAGTTCATCCATAACAGATTTTGGCATGAGATTCTGGGATGCCCCTGAATCCATCAAAAAATTATGCAACAACTTATCATGAATATTCAGTGACATATAAAAAGGGGGCGATGAATCATCTGTGTCTTCTATCAATGGACCCAAAATAACTACTGGCTTTTCATCTTGCATATTTACTGAATTAGTTCCATTTGGAGAGGCTTCGGGCTATAACATTTCGGATAGATATTTTTTAAATTCTTCATTTTTTATCAGTTCCAAAAAAGGTACRTGGATCTTTATTTTCTAGATCTCATTCTCAAAACTGAAGGAAGAAGAAGGTTTCAATATCTCTTTGGTTTCAGGAGAATGATTTATGATCAAAACTTGTGGACTTTGAGTGTCTTTTTCCTTGCTACTCACTGACACAGCCTTGGCAGAATCTTCTTTTGGGGCAGGCTGGTTAGGGGCATCCATTTTTTCTTCAGTCTTCTTAGATCTCAGATTATATCCGTTAGAATTTTATTTTTCTTTCTCTCCTTTAATTAATTCATTTATCTAAATATCCATCAAGGATTTCTCATAAGAGGATTGAGTCTAGTGTGGGGATGGGGATGTGTCACCTAAGCAGTGAATCTCAGGATCAGCTTCTACCTCCTCTTCTTCTTCATCAACAACCAAATTATTTTGAAACGAAGCTTGTACCCTCTGATCATCTCTTTCTCTATTTCTGGGATCTATGGGAAGGATTTAGGGAGCATTGTTTGGTCTAATGAAGTTACCTCTGTTATCAGTATTTTGGGTATTTTTGTAGGTCTGTTTTCCTTCCAATTTTAATTTCTCTATCTCAGTGGAAAGGGATTTTACTAATTTGGTAAGCTCCTCCACTTGAGGATGGACATTATGGGAGTCAGAATTTGAGGATTCAGTTCTTTTTTTAATTCTATCCCTATCAGACTTTCCTCTAATTTTATCAGATGCCACTATGTTGGATTCTACCTCTAAAGCTTCATATTGCATATGAACTAAGGAGGTTGATGTTCTTTCTCTCAGTGGAAGGCAGAACTCGGGGTCAAAGGCACTGGCATATGTCATTTTTGCAGAGGTTTCATTGGGTTTTATCTCATCAGGAATCTTGTTGTACATTTTGTTAAATCTTTTAGAAAAGTCAGAGATAGACTCTCCTTCTTTCCTTTTTAGGGATCCAAATTCAGTGATGTAGTACAAAAAGTACTTTTTGTCCCCTCAATGCCTCAATAAGGCTTCATATAATGCTTCAATACCAGTAATGGATCCAGGGTCCAGACCCCTAAACCACTTCCTAGCCTCACCAAAAGGGCTTTGGACAAAAGCCATCATACACACATCCTCATTTTCAATGTTTTGATTATCTGCATAGTTGTAGAAAGCAACAAGATGTTCCTCAATTTTTATATGATATTCTCCTGCAAACTTGGGCATGTATTTCAAATAATATCCAGGAGGGAGGGCATTCACTGGCTGAGGTAAGACTAGAGGAGCGTATCTTGTAGCCACCATGGAATCCATCCTATTTGCAAGGGGGTTAACAACTACCATTTGATTTTGAACTCTTGGTGAACGAGAAGGAGAAGGAGACTTGACTGTGTGCAAATTAGGAGAAGAAGGAAAATATGAAGGGGGGTTTTCAATTTTCAAAACAGAAGGCCGAGTCTTGGAAGAAGATGGTCAAGTCTGTAAATGAGATGAAGTTTCCACTTCTTTGGCAACAAAAGTTTTAACAGAAAGTGGTGTAGCAAAACCTAAAGTAGGGAAATCTTCAAAACTATCAAGACTGGAACACTTTTCAATGTCAAGGGAAGAAAATATGTCAATGCTTTTTTCTTTCAATTCAGTTTCAAAGAAAGAGTATTCAACATGAAACTCTTCAAAATCAAGTTTCTTATATATTTCAATAGAAGGTAATGAAACATTACTTTATATAATAACTGGAGTATCGAGAGTGGAATCAGGAAAGTGACCAGAAGCACTTGTAGTAGTAGTAGAATATTCTTTTTTAGGATCTTTTCCCTTCTTGATTATTTTCTCTGGGTCATCCTCAGATGGAACCAAAGTTAGTTGTGTATTTGATCTCGTATGTCTTCCTTTAGGTGCCAAATATAAAACAATGGAGCCACCATGTGCAAGATGCAATATTCAAGATACTAAGTTCTAATACACCCTTAGGAATAGTATGTTGTGTCATTTAATCCCAGGGAAAAGTCTTCAAATTGTTCCCCAACAACAATGCCAAGAATGTTAGCACGAGGAATCACCTTCATATTGCATGGAAGGGAAGCCCAGTACCCATCAGGTTATATGTGAATGTAAGAGTGTTTTAAAGGGTCAAATGGAAAAAGACTCAAAATTATAATGTTCCAACTCAGAAAACAGGGCTAGCATGCACCAAAAATCAAGGTCTTGGCTAACTTCAACCAGTAATTAGGAGTAAGTATGAATAGAGGGAAGACTTGAATGAGAGGAATGTAGGGGCTATTGTAAACATCAGGTCTACAAAATCCTAAGGAAGAGAGTTTCTTAACACAATATCTTCTTGAACTCATAAAATAAGGAAGCTAAATAAACATCATGATAATATAATGATCAAACATCCACCATAACATCACCATAACCATTCATGTGAATCATTCAAAGCATGAACATTTAGCATCAGAAGCAAATAAGATGAAAGAGAAGTTGATTTATATTAACGAAAATTTATTAAATCCAGTACATAGCCAGTTCACAGTCACTTCATCAAAATATTACATTCTAAGGGAGCCTTGCTCAACCATCCGAACCTACTAAAGCATTTCATCTATCTATTTATAAAAAAATGGAGGAAACAATTGGAGTTATGAGCTGGCCTCTTTCCCTTGAAAATCTCTAAGAATTTATTTCACCTAACAACCTATGCTATAAAATAGGAAAATGTTGGTGACTAATCCAACCAATCTTCAAACTGACTTGATTCCGTTTTGCTGCACAACTCCTTGTTTTCCATGTGTCCTTCAAGATCATGTGGTTTTCATCATGATGTCAAATATTGTTTTTGAAATATTCTCCATCATTATCAATACAAAAATTTGTTAGGTTGGGCCTCCTGGATCCCTGGTGTCTGTTGGTATATTTTTTGGGTAGCACTCTGAGTAGCGCACTTCAAAACTGGACAAGTAGAAAATGTAGCACCAAACCTTCATATCCCCAATGAAAACTCTGGCCTCTTTGAGACATTAGGTAGTGAATTTAGGTAGCACCACTGTGATCCGTCTGTGTGCAAATTCCATCTCTGCCAGATATTAGGTAGTGAATTTCAGTAGTGCCACTGTGCGTCTCTGTGCAAATTTTAGGTAGCACTGTAAAAAATGTAGCACCTCCAACTTGAACATGTGCAAAGAAAGTAGTGACTTTTCATAGTATCAAACCCATTATATTTAGGTGACTTGGCAACACTGTAGGTAGCATACCAATGGAATACCAAAATAGACTATTCCGTAGCGCCAAAGCACTACAAAATGTCTACATTTTACTGCTGAGGGAGTTAGCACTTCACAAAAGCCAAAAAATATGAGAATCAAGCATTTAGAATCCTGTATAGGTGGAAGAGGTAATATTTCAATAACAATTTACCCTCATAAAAAAGGAACCATCCTAAAAAATGGGCCTCACTTTTCACTAGCTATTTCGTTACCCATACACTTAACCTCACACTCTTTCTTGTAGAAGGAGGATATTCATTTGGCACAACAAATTTCTTATTTTTAGCAATGACAGGCTTCTTCAGCGGAGCTATTCTCTCCTTCACTGCTAGAATCTCTTTATCAATAGAAAATTCGACCAATACCTGGAAGTTTCTTTGAGCTACTTCATCTTGAAAATGCTGCAACTCTGCTTTGAGTTTCCTATTCTGAGATTGAAAGCCTCTATTTTTACTATAAAATTTTTGGAGCTTCCTATGAAGGGGTTGGGACTTTCTTCCTGCAAAGATTGAAAATTCAAGGGTATTACTATAGCCATCCATGAGCTCTTTCATCTTCACTCTGTCAGACATGGATTCTGTTTTAAATTGAGCCACCTCTTTCCTTTCATCCCTAAGTTGCCTGATTAATCTTTTGAATGTATGACTATCAGGTGGAGTAATGACATGCACAGTCTCAACATGCTTTTTCTCTATTTCCTTTTCCACCTTCATAGGAATTTCCTTATATGCCTCATCAGACTTGTTGATGTCTTTGTATTTATTTTTCTTCTTTTGCGCAGGGGTTTCTTCTATCCTTTCCATGGGATTTTTAATGCCTTTACCCTTCTTCTGTTTTAAAGGGATTTTTTTGGGGGTTTGTTCTTCAAAGACCTCTTTGGGAACTGATGATCTCGTGAAAGGTTTTCTTCCCTTGGTAGTGGGTACTGGAGGAGAAGAGGGGAAGTGTAGCTTCTTCCCTTTATTAGATGTAGTTTTGGTAGAAGAAGGAACCTCTTTTAACCCTCGTGGAGGAGGTGCTGAAAAATATTTCTATGGGTAAGGACAAGCTTCCTCCTCAGTTCCCATGGCCTGCTTGATGACCTCTGAAACTTGAACATGAGATCTACCCTTTCTCTTCCTACTAGTCCAAACTTTAATAGCACTGGTGGGTGATAAAGGACTTGCATTCTGTGATTGAGGAGTAAATTCTATATCCAACTTGAAGTGAGAAGCAACAACAAAATTTTCCCATGAAATCTCTTTCTTACCCAATTCCTCAAAGACTAGCATTATGATCAATCCAGAGTGGAAGATGCTAATATCCACATCCTTAGACATGGATTTAATTATATTTGACATCTTACCTATGCTCCTTAACAAATAGTAGGGAATATTCATTTCAACTTTACTAGTAAAATGCAGCAGAAGCCTTATATGGTACTGGTACAATGTGTTAAACCTCCCTTCACATGCAAAATATCTTGGGATGATCTTCAATATCCTGTCAAACTGATTGATCAATTGACTCCTTGGCACACCTTTAGACAAATCACTGTCTTGATGTTCAAGCTTAAGGAAATATTTGGCATAGGATGAACTCAAAGCCATGGATTTAAACCACTTTTCACCTATGATAGGGAACCTTGTTGCATTTGAAATAGAGGCCTTAGTCACCTAAAATTATAAATCCCCTACCTTGGTTCTCCTAAAATCAAAATGTGATGTAAACTATCTTGTCACCTCTAGATGGCCTCTTTGCATATTCTAGCAGAAAGAGAGACATCCCACTCTTTGAAAAACCTCTCTTGCCATGGGCTCTGTATCAAAAAGATGCATATCCACAGGTTCAGTTCTAACCACCTTTCTCCCTTTGTGTTTCTCCTTAATATGAGGAGTCTCAATATCTTATAATGAGATATTCTTATAGCTTATGGGTTAGTAATAACTAGGAGAACTTATAATCGAGCATTAAATGCACAAAGATGACCTTTTAAAATAGACTGGTGCTAGTAAGCCAAGACTTGACTGTGGAAATCCCACCCTTATATATTTACAGGTATTGAAAGTTTAGACAATGAGAGGGTACTCCATAATTGGCCCTTTGTAGCTGGGTAAAAATTCTTAATTCAAAAATCAAAGGAAGTAGAGGAGACAAAGAGTGGTTAAGCAATGCTTCTGAGTAGCACGATGCATATGCAAAGGATATATTGTTTAGATTCTTTCAACCTCAATAGCTATGGTGGGAATATGTAATCAGACTTTAATACAAGCAAAGAAGTTCACAGGTTTGAAAATAGAGGAGGCAAGGATATGGTGTGAAGATGAGTCTCACAACTGTGAAAGCCCGATAAACCAAACTCTGAGTGCTAATTCTCTGTGAAAATTAATGTCCAGAAGAGTCAAAATAGGATACCTATGGATTAAACACTTGTTTGAAGCTTCAACAAGATCTCAGGATGAAGTCACAAAAATTTCAACCCCCGAATCTACCTCAGCATCAAATCTAGTTGCACTATTGTCGCTTGGTCAGAGCTGTGAGTTTGAGCAATGCAACACTCTTGAATTTTGAAATCACAAACCATTATTAGGGCTCATAAATACGAGATCTTGAAGGTATCTTTAACCAACTCCTAGCCCTGGAAACAAGGAACATGACATCAGTCATGATAATCATAACTCATGGTGGAAACATGATGAATGGGAAAGGCGCTACAGAACCGTCTGATGAGTGGGAAGCGCTCCAATTTAAAAAAATGATTGGACAGGTAAGAAAGGACAAAAAGGAATTCCCATGAGGTCATGAATGAGGAGAATGGTGTGTCACATTGATATATTCATGGGAGGGATCGATCCTAGTGACAAATCATGAAGGGGACCAAAATTTTAAGTCATGAACTAAAATGGTTCTAAGTCAAAAAAAAAAGTGAGGATCAAACATGAGTTATGACTCAACACTTTATTTATCTAAGGGGTCTTAAAAAACATAAATTTTAAATGGATGAAACTTACAAAATTAAAATCTAAGGCTTAAAAAAGGATAGAAATAAACTGAAAACCCGAGGCAATTTAGTGTGATAACACATACCACCCCTCCCAATTCTTTTAATACTCTGCGATTTTTCCCTTCACTTTTTGGGCATGGATACTTTGGAATTTCACTATGTTTGCAGTTGGAGTTGATACCCTGCCTTACCATGTTACCCAATGAATTACACTTTCTTCCATTAATATCATTTAAGTCGAGTAGCTATTAAGATGGTAGCAAATTTTTTACTGTTTAAGTATTGTAGTAAAATTTGTTTCAGTTTTATATGTAAGGATGGCAAGGAATTCTTGGTCAACGAGTTTTATTTTAAGTGTAAATAGACAACAAGTTACCTTTAGTTAGCGCCTTGTTTACTGATTGCATTTTACACCCTTGACTGTGATTTTACATTACATATGGATGAAATTTAGACATGTCGAAAATTGGTTTAAGTTTGCATTTCCTTTATTGGGACTCCAACTTTATTACTTCCCACATTGTAATTACCTCTGCGATTTGAGATTGCATGGATGTAATTTCTTAATGAACTTGGATAACGATTCAGTTATAGGTAGCCTTAATTTTAGGTAGTGAACTGTGGCGTGGACAGTAATCCTAAATTTTTACCACAGTTAAATTCATGACAATGAGTTAGCTACAATGATGTATAATGGATTAAATCTTTCAGTAGAATTTGAACGGTAACAATCTCTCTAGGTTAAAATATTATTTTTGGTTTCAATTGACAACCATGTCTTATTCAGATAGCAATAAATTTTAGATGTGTTGGATAACTAAATTAATTTTTGATCATCTAAGTGATATTGTATGCACTGAACAAACAACGTTGAATTTATCCCTTCGTTGAACTCTCCACTTACTTACACTGTTATGACATTGTTCCATCTATTGGGGTAATGATTTCATGCTTGGAATGGGCAGCGATATCCATCCTATATTTAGACAGCTAGATAATGTATTCTACATTTGACGAAAATCGAATTAGCATTTTCTAGACGGATGACTAATTGCTTCGACGTTCTTACCCCTGAGTTTTACTTTTACCCGACAGCATTTCTAATTGGCATTATTGGTTTTGGATAGCTTCCCTCCATTTTAATTAGAAGTAATAATTATTGTTGTAGGATATCGTTTAACAAAGGCATCGACTGCATTTAATGGTCCTGAATGACATTAATTATGATCAGGCATATGAAAATTAAATCTCATTAGATGAATATGGCATTAAATCTCATTAAATGCATATGGCAATAATTCTCATTGATTGTATATGGCTTTAATTTCTCATTGAATTTATATGGATTTAATGGCATTGTCACTTCTTAGCAGATTCTTTTTAATGTTAATAGACAACTGCCATTTTGGTACGGTTAGTATAGATAGACAACAAGTTGTAATTTAATGTGTTAATAAGTGTTTCATTGTAGCATTCTGCATTGATATGGTTAATGTTGTTATATGATGTCAATCGCTGGTTAGATTGTAATTTTGTGATTAATTTAGAATTTCCCATTTATATCGTAATTAATGATTAAATTAGATTGTATTAATGTTAGATTGATTGTAATAATGTCTAATTTGTAAATTTTAGACTAGTGAATCAGATTTGTATTAAGGTTAAATTAGAATTGCCTATTAACTAGTAGTAGTATTCACTTGCTAAAATTTGATATGTGGTTAGTGCTAATTGATATATAGTGGTTATCTAAATTGGTAATTTAGACTCGCTAAAATAGAATTGTATATCATGTTAAAATTAGGTTTTAAATCACTGACTTTGTGATTTAGACTAGTTAAATTAGATCTGTATTTAACGCTAATTAGATTGTAAATATTGACTAGTTTAGACTTGATAAAAGGTTTGGGTTGTCGACGAAGTCATAAATTGGCTTGTGTCTTCCCTATTTGTTGTCCTTTAGCGTCTCATCAACCTGTTGTTGTGGTATGGGCGTGGTTTTCTTATCAGTATTCGGCTCCTAGCACATCATATTTATCTAGAGTCCTTGGTCTAGATAGGATGTGTTGTGCCAAGGTTATTGATGCGTCTATCACCCAGGGATGGCATGATTCCTGATGAGGGGATCATGGCATGCCCTATTGGATAGCGACGAACGAGAACTTGGTTGAAGTCGGTGCATTTTGTGTGAGTATTGTCGAGTGTTGTAATTTTCTTTTGGTGCATGGGTTGAATGCCTTCATGTGTTCGGTTTGTGTGCCTTGAGGTTCTAGTCTTATTCATCAAGGCCATTGTGTCAGGGGGGAAATGTTGTCCCTTAGCTTGTAGGCATGTCTTGTTTGCGTCAGGTGGGTATTTGTTCCTCCTTGTTGTTCTACACATGTTTCACCCAATTGCCCTTGTGCCAGTGAGTGGAGTCATAGTTGCATGTTGCCTGGGATGTGTGCTTGCATTCATCGTTAGTGGTGTGGTCAAACTGTTGTCTTCATCGCCTTCTTGCCTTAAAAAAAAATAAAAATTCACTTCTTCTTTGCTTGTAGTCGTAACGATGGGCTTGTTATAGAAGATGCAATGTCAATTTAAATATCATGTTAATCAAAAAATATTTTTTATCAATGAAGGAATAATGGTTATATTGCTCACTCAATATTTTCATATAAAGTGGTGTTAGAGTAGGGTTGAAAGGTGAATTCTTAGAAGAGCTACAGTGAAGCGAGGTGAAGGAAAGTTTGCAAGTTATAATACAAAAATACAAAGGAGATTTCATAAACGTGAGATGTCTTCTATGGTAAAAAAGGGAGAATATCCTCCCATGATCCCCGATGAAGTTATGGCTACACTTTGTATAATGAGGGAAATAATGGATGATTTTTATAGAAGAGTTCAAAGGATTGGAGAAGGTGAATCTTTGGTAAAAGTAGAAGGAGGAGGTGAAGGTGGTGGATCTACAAGACTTTCTTCACTATCATCATCATCATCTATTGATGGTGCAAGTGAACATTATTGCAAGAATACAGATTCTTATAAAAATCTTTCTCATTCTCATGATATTCCATAAATAAAGTTAGATATTAAATTTGACTTTCCTATTTATGATGGAAAAGTTGGACAACTAGGTAAGGCGAATAAAAGTTTACTACAAGGTGAAAAAGATAAAATAAGACACTACAAAGATTCAATTGGCTACTTCTGCATGGGTGGTACAACTCTAATATGGTGGGAGACTTGAACACAAGTGGATCTTGTACAACATGGTAAAATCATTCCCTCCTAGGTTGAATTCATTTCTACATTGAGAAAGCAATTCTATCCTCTAGAATGTACTAAAAAAATTATGATTAAATGGTTACATATAAGACAATTAAAAGAGGAAAATGTTCAATATTATACACAAGAATTCAATAAGAAGTCTTTAGCATTGGAAATTCCATTACACACTCGTAAAAATCATCTTAAATACATTGGTGGTTTTCATTCTTATCTTCACCATACTATTTTGATTTTTAATCCTACTAATATTGACAAAGTGTTAGTACAAGCTACTCATCTTGAATCTAACAAAGGTAAACAAGGTATGGAAGATGTGTTGAAAGGAAAAGAGAAGGGTAAGAAGAAAACCATAGTAAAGAGAGAGGTGGAGAAGCCTACATGTCCTCATTTTAGTAAGAGAAAGGGCATGTGGAGGGTAAGTGTTGGAAGCTGCATCCTAAATCGCTTCCAAAGAAGTTCCAGACCAAGGAGGAACAAAAGAATGTTGCTATAATGCAACAA
The DNA here is from genome assembly GCA_032191745.1 of Picea mariana. NCBI lineage: Eukaryota > Viridiplantae > Streptophyta > Pinopsida > Pinales > Pinaceae > Picea > Picea mariana. Next base: position 15,059 of record JASDQU010104683.1, on the reverse strand, counting down.
GACTTTGGGTTAGATTCAAATGATGATAAATGATTGTCTCTATGTGTGTCAAAGGTATATCATTTTCTATTTCAAGATATACTATTCAATATTCTAAGTTTGAAAATGATTATAAGAAAAAAAATCAGCTTTTCCATGTAAGAGCTATAGTGAAACACACAAAGGTAGATGAATTGCGCGATTATGTGCAGATTTTGCGCAATTTGATGGTCGGCAACAGATAATGAGGCAGTTGCAATGGTGAAAGTATTGCCAGAATTCAAGGTGGAGAAGGTAACCTATGCGTCTTTATAAACTGAGGATATTTATTTAGACACCAACACATTTAATCACATAGTAAGATTTGTGCCATCGACCGTTGAAGACTTGAAGACACATAATTTGTAGCAGATGAAGCAGATTTCCTTTCATTCTTTTTCAGTTTGTCATGACTTGAGGACAAGTCAATAATTAAGGCTGGGGGGGGAAATGCAACTTCTATATTTTGTATACCTTCCAAGCCTTATACATTTTTAGTCGCATTCAGAAACAGATTCTGAACATTCAGCAGAGATAAGACATCAGTAGATTTAGCAGCAGCAGTAGATTATGAACATTCAGCAAAAGATCCAGTAGTAGATTTAGCAGCAGCAGCAGATTCTGAACATTCAGCAGAAGATCCAGCAGTAGATTTAGCAGCAGCAACAGATTCCAAACATTCAGCAGAAGATTTAGCAGCAGTAGCAGATTCTGAACATTCAACAGAAGATCCAGCAGTAGATTTAGTAGCAGCAGCAGATTCTGAACGTTCAACAGAAGATCCAGCAGCAGATTTAGTAGCAGCAGCAAATTCCGAACATTCAGCAGAAGATCCAGCAACAGATTTAGCAGCAGCAACAGATTCCAAACATTCAGCAGAAGATCCAACAACAGATTTAGCAACAGATGCAGCAACAATAAAAGATTCACTTTTTCGACCTCATCCACCATTTTCACAACCAAGTAAAGAAGATTATGAACAGAATTTTACAGCCACACGTGCACAAGTCTCATCCATTTTTGAAAGGGTAAGTTAAGGTATGATATTTTCTAACTTTTAACCATTTAATTCCTTGAAAAATTAGAATGATAATTTTTGGAAAAACTTCACTTCCTTTCCTCATTTCACACAACTGCCAAAACCATCAATTTGGGGGGAGGGATACATTTACATACATACTTTGTCACCTTCATATTTTTCCATATTCATATATCACATTCTAAAAAGTCACATACCTTCAAAATATATTCACTATTACATGAGCATATAAATGGCTTTGTCAAAAGTATTTAAAAGTTAATTGGATGCCAACACAATCATGGTTGTCACACAAGAACCAACCATGATGCATTCCAACAAAAATACTCTGCAATAAAAATCACATTATGCAAAGATCATACAT
>JASDQU010104683.1:0-13538 GCA_032191745.1 Picea mariana | reverse complement strand
TTTTCTTAAGTGATCACAATGTTCTTTATCAGACTGAGAAAACAATTTTATGTCATCTAAATAGATAACAACAAACTTATCCTTTTCTCCAATAAATGCTATGTCCATAGCTCACTGAAAAGTTGCCCCTTTGTTCATCAAACCAAAGGGCATATTGGCATACATAAATGTACCCCAAGGAGTGGTAAAGGTCGTATTCTCCCTATCTTTTGGCAAAATAGAGACCTGATTGTACCCAAAAAAACCATCAACCGTGGACATCCAGGATGCTCCTGTTAACTTCTGTAATATGTGCTCCATATTGGGAAAAGGGTAATTATCCTTTTTTGAGCTTCTATTCAGATTTCAAAAATCAATGCAAAGTCTGATTTCTCCATTCTTTCTTCTTACTAGGACCAAATTGGCCACCCATTCAGAATACCTCAAAGGAATGATAATATTTGCATCTAAAATCTTTTTTACCTCTTTCTCCATGGCAAGCAGTAACATAGGATTTATTTTCCTCAACTTTTTCCTGAAGGGTTTGGTGTCTTCTTTTAATGGAATCTTGTGCTCTATAATTCTTGTGTCATAAGTTCTGAGATCTTCACAAGTCCAAGAGAATACATCAGAAAATTCCTTCAACAACTTAGTATATTCTTCCCTCTGTTCTTCTCATAGGCTTCCTGACAATTTGACAGATTTTGGATTCTTTTTAGTGCCCAAATTGCACTTAGTTATATGAGCATCATCAGTGGATACCTTCCCTTTCACTACCACATTGTTCTTGTCAAATAATCTTTCCAAAGGAACTAGTCCTTTTGGAATATGATTTCTAGGTAGGTGCACAATATGATGATTAACAATTTTTTTCAGGAAAACATCAGCATGAGGAGTAATTTATGAATCACGATCCTTATCAATGTGTAATGAAGAAAACTCATCAACAGTCTCGAGGAAATTTTTAAGTTCTAAATCATCTTCGAACACCTTCCAATATTTTACATTGTCCGGTATAGAAAGCTTGTACTTGACTTCTACATCATACTTCATTTTGGGTGGCATAGGAATTCTGAAGTTTCTTGTTGATACAACCAAAGAATCATCCATGGTACTCTCTTCTCTAGGAATAAATGATATATTAAAAGAAAAGAAGAAATAGTCCACCAAGTCCCACACTTGATTTCTGTAAGATCTAAGCCTAGGGTGATTTGTTTGATAAATATTTTTAATATGATGGACTGCTAATTCAACATCCCCAAATATTGATAGCTCTTCTATCCCCATGGATTTAGAATCCCTCAATCCCAATACAAGAGCTTCATACTCTGCCACATTATTAGTAGTTTCAAATTCTAGTTTATATGACAAAGATATAGTTTCTGGAGCTGGTGAGACAAAGACCACCCCAACACCAACACCTTCCTTAGAAGAGGCTCCATCAAAGAATATCTTATAGAAAGAAGTGGTTAGAGGAGGCTCCTAAGAAAAGGTAAGATAATGTTTTTTGATTTTTAGAGGGGCTTCAGGAGCATCAGTGAGCTGCAAAATGCTAGATCCTAGATCTGTATCAAAAGAAAAAACAGGGTGATTTGTGGGGTTTGCCTCATCACTAATGATGTAAGCCAATTGAGCTTCCAGGTAAATTCTTCTATGCTCTCCCCCCAAAATGAGAATAGTACCATAAGAGAGACTCATATGCAAGGTCCCCCCTAGTTTTTTAATCTAAGACCTTGATAAGAGAATTCTAAACTTGGGGGGAACATCAACCACCACGATATCCATGAGTACACTTTTCATGGGCAGCTGAAATAAAGTCACAAACAAATCTTTAATGACTCCAAGACACTTCACTTTCCTGGAGTCAAAAGAATATAAGTCATGGTAAATCTTTGTTATTTCTAACCCAAGTTCATCCATAACAGATTTTGGCATGAGATTCTGGGATGCCCCTGAATCCATCAAAAAATTATGCAACAACTTATCATGAATATTCAGTGACATATAAAAAGGGGGCGATGAATCATCTATGTCTTCTATCAATGGACCCAAAATAACTACTGGCTTTTCATCTTGCATATTTACTGAATTAGTTCCATTTGGAGAGGCTTCGGGCTATAACATTTCGGATAGATATTTTTTAAATTCTTCATTTTTTATCAGTTCCAAAAAAGGTACGTGGATCTTTATTTTCTAGATCTCATTCTCAAAACTGAAGGAAGAAGAAGGTTTCAATATCTCTTTGGTTTCAGGAGAATGATTTATGATCAAAACTTGTGGACTTTGAGTGTCTTTTTCCTTGCTACTCACTGACACAGCCTTGGCAGAATCTTCTTTTGGGGCAGGCTGGTTAGGGGCATCCATTTTTTCTTCAGTCTTCTTAGATCTCAGATTATATCCGTTAGAATTTTATTTTTCTTTCTCTCCTTTAATTAATTCATTTATCTAAATATCCATCAAGGATTTCTCATAAGAGGATTGAGTCTAGTGTGGGGATGGGGATGTGTCACCTAAGCAGTGAATCTCAGGATCAGCTTCTACCTCCTCTTCTTCTTCATCAACAACCAAATTATTTTGAAACGAAGCTTGTACCCTCTGATCATCTCTTTCTCTATTTCTGGGATCTATGGGAAGGATTTAGGGAGCATTGTTTGGTCTAATGAAGTTACCTCTGTTATCAGTATTTTGGGTATTTTTGTAGGTCTGTTTTCCTTCCAATTTTAATTTCTCTATCTCAGTGGAAAGGGATTTTACTAATTTGGTAAGCTCCTCCACTTGAGGATGGACATTATGGGAGTCAGAATTTGAGGATTCAGTTCTTTTTTTAATTCTATCCCTATCAGACTTTCCTCTAATTTTATCAGATGCCACTATGTTGGATTCTACCTCTAAAGCTTCATATTGCATATGAACTAAGGAGGTTGATGTTCTTTCTCTCAGTGGAAGGCAGAACTCGGGGTCAAAGGCACTGGCATATGTCATTTTTGCAGAGGTTTCATTGGGTTTTATCTCATCAGGAATCTTGTTGTACATTTTGTTAAATCTTTTAGAAAAGTCAGAGATAGACTCTCCTTCTTTCCTTTTTAGGGATCCAAATTCAGTGATGTAGTACAAAAAGTACTTTTTGTCCCCTCAATGCCTCAATAAGGCTTCATATAATGCTTCAATACCAGTAATGGATCCAGGGTCCAGACCCCTAAACCACTTCCTAGCCTCACCAAAAGGGCTTTGGACAAAAGCCATCATACACACATCCTCATTTTCAATGTTTTGATTATCTGCATAGTTGTAGAAAGCAACAAGATGTTCCTCAATTTTTATATGATATTCTCCTGCAAACTTGGGCATGTATTTCAAATAATATCCAGGAGGGAGGGCATTCACTGGCTGAGGTAAGACTAGAGGAGCGTATCTTGTAGCCACCATGGAATCCATCCTATTTGCAAGGGGGTTAACAACTACCATTTGATTTTGAACTCTTGGTGAACGAGAAGGAGAAGGAGACTTGACTGTGTGCAAATTAGGAGAAGAAGGAAAATATGAAGGGGGGTTTTCAATTTTCAAAACAGAAGGCCGAGTCTTGGAAGAAGATGGTCAAGTCTGTAAATGAGATGAAGTTTCCACTTCTTTGGCAACAAAAGTTTTAACAGAAAGTGGTGTAGCAAAACCTAAAGTAGGGAAATCTTCAAAACTATCAAGACTGGAACACTTTTCAATGTCAAGGGAAGAAAATATGTCAATGCTTTTTTCTTTCAATTCAGTTTCAAAGAAAGAGTATTCAACATGAAACTCTTCAAAATCAAGTTTCTTATATATTTCAATAGAAGGTAATGAAACATTACTTTATATAATAACTGGAGTATCGAGAGTGGAATCAGGAAAGTGACCAGAAGCACTTGTAGTAGTAGTAGAATATTCTTTTTTAGGATCTTTTCCCTTCTTGATTATTTTCTCTGGGTCATCCTCAGATGGAACCAAAGTTAGTTGTGTATTTGATCTCGTATGTCTTCCTTTAGGTGCCAAATATAAAACAATGGAGCCACCATGTGCAAGATGCAATATTCAAGATACTAAGTTCTAATACACCCTTAGGAATAGTATGTTGTGTCATTTAATCCCAGGGAAAAGTCTTCAAATTGTTCCCCAACAACAATGCCAAGAATGTTAGCACGAGGAATCACCTTCATATTGCATGGAAGGGAAGCCCAGTACCCATCAGGTTATATGTGAATGTAAGAGTGTTTTAAAGGGTCAAATGGAAAAAGACTCAAAATTATAATGTTCCAACTCAGAAAACAGGGCTAGCATGCACCAAAAATCAAGGTCTTGGCTAACTTCAACCAGTAATTAGGAGTAAGTATGAATAGAGGGAAGACTTGAATGAGAGGAATGTAGGGGCTATTGTAAACATCAGGTCTACAAAATCCTAAGGAAGAGAGTTTCTTAACACAATATCTTCTTGAACTCATAAAATAAGGAAGCTAAATAAACATCATGATAATATAATGATCAAACATCCACCATAACATCACCATAACCATTCATGTGAATCATTCAAAGCATGAACATTTAGCATCAGAAGCAAATAAGATGAAAGAGAAGTTGATTTATATTAACGAAAATTTATTAAATCCAGTACATAGCCAGTTCACAGTCACTTCATCAAAATATTACATTCTAAGGGAGCCTTGCTCAACCATCCGAACCTACTAAAGCATTTCATCTATCTATTTATAAAAAAATGGAGGAAACAATTGGAGTTATGAGCTGGCCTCTTTCCCTTGAAAATCTCTAAGAATTTATTTCACCTAACAACCTATGCTATAAAATAGGAAAATGTTGGTGACTAATCCAACCAATCTTCAAACTGACTTGATTCCGTTTTGCTGCACAACTCCTTGTTTTCCATGTGTCCTTCAAGATCATGTGGTTTTCATCATGATGTCAAATATTGTTTTTGAAATATTCTCCATCATTATCAATACAAAAATTTGTTAGGTTGGGCCTCCTGGATCCCTGGTGTCTGTTGGTATATTTTTTGGGTAGCACTCTGAGTAGCGCACTTCAAAACTGGACAAGTAGAAAATGTAGCACCAAACCTTCATATCCCCAATGAAAACTCTGGCCTCTTTGAGACATTAGGTAGTGAATTTAGGTAGCACCACTGTGATCCGTCTGTGTGCAAATTCCATCTCTGCCAGATATTAGGTAGTGAATTTCAGTAGTGCCACTGTGCGTCTCTGTGCAAATTTTAGGTAGCACTGTAAAAAATGTAGCACCTCCAACTTGAACATGTGCAAAGAAAGTAGTGACTTTTCATAGTATCAAACCCATTATATTTAGGTGACTTGGCAACACTGTAGGTAGCATACCAATGGAATACCAAAATAGACTATTCCGTAGCGCCAAAGCACTACAAAATGTCTACATTTTACTGCTGAGGGAGTTAGCACTTCACAAAAGCCAAAAAATATGAGAATCAAGCATTTAGAATCCTGTATAGGTGGAAGAGGTAATATTTCAATAACAATTTACCCTCATAAAAAAGGAACCATCCTAAAAAATGGGCCTCACTTTTCACTAGCTATTTCGTTACCCATACACTTAACCTCACACTCTTTCTTGTAGAAGGAGGATATTCATTTGGCACAACAAATTTCTTATTTTTAGCAATGACAGGCTTCTTCAGCGGAGCTATTCTCTCCTTCACTGCTAGAATCTCTTTATCAATAGAAAATTCGACCAATACCTGGAAGTTTCTTTGAGCTACTTCATCTTGAAAATGCTGCAACTCTGCTTTGAGTTTCCTATTCTGAGATTGAAAGCCTCTATTTTTACTATAAAATTTTTGGAGCTTCCTATGAAGGGGTTGGGACTTTCTTCCTGCAAAGATTGAAAATTCAAGGGTATTACTATAGCCATCCATGAGCTCTTTCATCTTCACTCTGTCAGACATGGATTCTGTTTTAAATTGAGCCACCTCTTTCCTTTCATCCCTAAGTTGCCTGATTAATCTTTTGAATGTATGACTATCAGGTGGAGTAATGACATGCACAGTCTCAACATGCTTTTTCTCTATTTCCTTTTCCACCTTCATAGGAATTTCCTTATATGCCTCATCAGACTTGTTGATGTCTTTGTATTTATTTTTCTTCTTTTGCGCAGGGGTTTCTTCTATCCTTTCCATGGGATTTTTAATGCCTTTACCCTTCTTCTGTTTTAAAGGGATTTTTTTGGGGGTTTGTTCTTCAAAGACCTCTTTGGGAACTGATGATCTCGTGAAAGGTTTTCTTCCCTTGGTAGTGGGTACTGGAGGAGAAGAGGGGAAGTGTAGCTTCTTCCCTTTATTAGATGTAGTTTTGGTAGAAGAAGGAACCTCTTTTAACCCTCGTGGAGGAGGTGCTGAAAAATATTTCTATGGGTAAGGACAAGCTTCCTCCTCAGTTCCCATGGCCTGCTTGATGACCTCTGAAACTTGAACATGAGATCTACCCTTTCTCTTCCTACTAGTCCAAACTTTAATAGCACTGGTGGGTGATAAAGGACTTGCATTCTGTGATTGAGGAGTAAATTCTATATCCAACTTGAAGTGAGAAGCAACAACAAAATTTTCCCATGAAATCTCTTTCTTACCCAATTCCTCAAAGACTAGCATTATGATCAATCCAGAGTGGAAGATGCTAATATCCACATCCTTAGACATGGATTTAATTATATTTGACATCTTACCTATGCTCCTTAACAAATAGTAGGGAATATTCATTTCAACTTTACTAGTAAAATGCAGCAGAAGCCTTATATGGTACTGGTACAATGTGTTAAACCTCCCTTCACATGCAAAATATCTTGGGATGATCTTCAATATCCTGTCAAACTGATTGATCAATTGACTCCTTGGCACACCTTTAGACAAATCACTGTCTTGATGTTCAAGCTTAAGGAAATATTTGGCATAGGATGAACTCAAAGCCATGGATTTAAACCACTTTTCACCTATGATAGGGAACCTTGTTGCATTTGAAATAGAGGCCTTAGTCACCTAAAATTATAAATCCCCTACCTTGGTTCTCCTAAAATCAAAATGTGATGTAAACTATCTTGTCACCTCTAGATGGCCTCTTTGCATATTCTAGCAGAAAGAGAGACATCCCACTCTTTGAAAAACCTCTCTTGCCATGGGCTCTGTATCAAAAAGATGCATATCCACAGGTTCAGTTCTAACCACCTTTCTCCCTTTGTGTTTCTCCTTAATATGAGGAGTCTCAATATCTTATAATGAGATATTCTTATAGCTTATGGGTTAGTAATAACTAGGAGAACTTATAATCGAGCATTAAATGCACAAAGATGACCTTTTAAAATAGACTGGTGCTAGTAAGCCAAGACTTGACTGTGGAAATCCCACCCTTATATATTTACAGGTATTGAAAGTTTAGACAATGAGAGGGTACTCCATAATTGGCCCTTTGTAGCTGGGTAAAAATTCTTAATTCAAAAATCAAAGGAAGTAGAGGAGACAAAGAGTGGTTAAGCAATGCTTCTGAGTAGCACGATGCATATGCAAAGGATATATTGTTTAGATTCTTTCAACCTCAATAGCTATGGTGGGAATATGTAATCAGACTTTAATACAAGCAAAGAAGTTCACAGGTTTGAAAATAGAGGAGGCAAGGATATGGTGTGAAGATGAGTCTCACAACTGTGAAAGCCCGATAAACCAAACTCTGAGTGCTAATTCTCTGTGAAAATTAATGTCCAGAAGAGTCAAAATAGGATACCTATGGATTAAACACTTGTTTGAAGCTTCAACAAGATCTCAGGATGAAGTCACAAAAATTTCAACCCCCGAATCTACCTCAGCATCAAATCTAGTTGCACTATTGTCGCTTGGTCAGAGCTGTGAGTTTGAGCAATGCAACACTCTTGAATTTTGAAATCACAAACCATTATTAGGGCTCATAAATACGAGATCTTGAAGGTATCTTTAACCAACTCCTAGCCCTGGAAACAAGGAACATGACATCAGTCATGATAATCATAACTCATGGTGGAAACATGATGAATGGGAAAGGCGCTACAGAACCGTCTGATGAGTGGGAAGCGCTCCAATTTAAAAAAATGATTGGACAGGTAAGAAAGGACAAAAAGGAATTCCCATGAGGTCATGAATGAGGAGAATGGTGTGTCACATTGATATATTCATGGGAGGGATCGATCCTAGTGACAAATCATGAAGGGGACCAAAATTTTAAGTCATGAACTAAAATGGTTCTAAGTCAAAAAAAAAAGTGAGGATCAAACATGAGTTATGACTCAACACTTTATTTATCTAAGGGGTCTTAAAAAACATAAATTTTAAATGGATGAAACTTACAAAATTAAAATCTAAGGCTTAAAAAAGGATAGAAATAAACTGAAAACCCGAGGCAATTTAGTGTGATAACACATACCACCCCTCCCAATTCTTTTAATACTCTGCGATTTTTCCCTTCACTTTTTGGGCATGGATACTTTGGAATTTCACTATGTTTGCAGTTGGAGTTGATACCCTGCCTTACCATGTTACCCAATGAATTACACTTTCTTCCATTAATATCATTTAAGTCGAGTAGCTATTAAGATGGTAGCAAATTTTTTACTGTTTAAGTATTGTAGTAAAATTTGTTTCAGTTTTATATGTAAGGATGGCAAGGAATTCTTGGTCAACGAGTTTTATTTTAAGTGTAAATAGACAACAAGTTACCTTTAGTTAGCGCCTTGTTTACTGATTGCATTTTACACCCTTGACTGTGATTTTACATTACATATGGATGAAATTTAGACATGTCGAAAATTGGTTTAAGTTTGCATTTCCTTTATTGGGACTCCAACTTTATTACTTCCCACATTGTAATTACCTCTGCGATTTGAGATTGCATGGATGTAATTTCTTAATGAACTTGGATAACGATTCAGTTATAGGTAGCCTTAATTTTAGGTAGTGAACTGTGGCGTGGACAGTAATCCTAAATTTTTACCACAGTTAAATTCATGACAATGAGTTAGCTACAATGATGTATAATGGATTAAATCTTTCAGTAGAATTTGAACGGTAACAATCTCTCTAGGTTAAAATATTATTTTTGGTTTCAATTGACAACCATGTCTTATTCAGATAGCAATAAATTTTAGATGTGTTGGATAACTAAATTAATTTTTGATCATCTAAGTGATATTGTATGCACTGAACAAACAACGTTGAATTTATCCCTTCGTTGAACTCTCCACTTACTTACACTGTTATGACATTGTTCCATCTATTGGGGTAATGATTTCATGCTTGGAATGGGCAGCGATATCCATCCTATATTTAGACAGCTAGATAATGTATTCTACATTTGACGAAAATCGAATTAGCATTTTCTAGACGGATGACTAATTGCTTCGACGTTCTTACCCCTGAGTTTTACTTTTACCCGACAGCATTTCTAATTGGCATTATTGGTTTTGGATAGCTTCCCTCCATTTTAATTAGAAGTAATAATTATTGTTGTAGGATATCGTTTAACAAAGGCATCGACTGCATTTAATGGTCCTGAATGACATTAATTATGATCAGGCATATGAAAATTAAATCTCATTAGATGAATATGGCATTAAATCTCATTAAATGCATATGGCAATAATTCTCATTGATTGTATATGGCTTTAATTTCTCATTGAATTTATATGGATTTAATGGCATTGTCACTTCTTAGCAGATTCTTTTTAATGTTAATAGACAACTGCCATTTTGGTACGGTTAGTATAGATAGACAACAAGTTGTAATTTAATGTGTTAATAAGTGTTTCATTGTAGCATTCTGCATTGATATGGTTAATGTTGTTATATGATGTCAATCGCTGGTTAGATTGTAATTTTGTGATTAATTTAGAATTTCCCATTTATATCGTAATTAATGATTAAATTAGATTGTATTAATGTTAGATTGATTGTAATAATGTCTAATTTGTAAATTTTAGACTAGTGAATCAGATTTGTATTAAGGTTAAATTAGAATTGCCTATTAACTAGTAGTAGTATTCACTTGCTAAAATTTGATATGTGGTTAGTGCTAATTGATATATAGTGGTTATCTAAATTGGTAATTTAGACTCGCTAAAATAGAATTGTATATCATGTTAAAATTAGGTTTTAAATCACTGACTTTGTGATTTAGACTAGTTAAATTAGATCTGTATTTAACGCTAATTAGATTGTAAATATTGACTAGTTTAGACTTGATAAAAGGTTTGGGTTGTCGACGAAGTCATAAATTGGCTTGTGTCTTCCCTATTTGTTGTCCTTTAGCGTCTCATCAACCTGTTGTTGTGGTATGGGCGTGGTTTTCTTATCAGTATTCGGCTCCTAGCACATCATATTTATCTAGAGTCCTTGGTCTAGATAGGATGTGTTGTGCCAAGGTTATTGATGCGTCTATCACCCAGGGATGGCATGATTCCTGATGAGGGGATCATGGCATGCCCTATTGGATAGCGACGAACGAGAACTTGGTTGAAGTCGGTGCATTTTGTGTGAGTATTGTCGAGTGTTGTAATTTTCTTTTGGTGCATGGGTTGAATGCCTTCATGTGTTCGGTTTGTGTGCCTTGAGGTTCTAGTCTTATTCATCAAGGCCATTGTGTCAGGGGGGAAATGTTGTCCCTTAGCTTGTAGGCATGTCTTGTTTGCGTCAGGTGGGTATTTGTTCCTCCTTGTTGTTCTACACATGTTTCACCCAATTGCCCTTGTGCCAGTGAGTGGAGTCATAGTTGCATGTTGCCTGGGATGTGTGCTTGCATTCATCGTTAGTGGTGTGGTCAAACTGTTGTCTTCATCGCCTTCTTGCCTTAAAAAAAAATAAAAATTCACTTCTTCTTTGCTTGTAGTCGTAACGATGGGCTTGTTATAGAAGATGCAATGTCAATTTAAATATCATGTTAATCAAAAAATATTTTTTATCAATGAAGGAATAATGGTTATATTGCTCACTCAATATTTTCATATAAAGTGGTGTTAGAGTAGGGTTGAAAGGTGAATTCTTAGAAGAGCTACAGTGAAGCGAGGTGAAGGAAAGTTTGCAAGTTATAATACAAAAATACAAAGGAGATTTCATAAACGTGAGATGTCTTCTATGGTAAAAAAGGGAGAATATCCTCCCATGATCCCCGATGAAGTTATGGCTACACTTTGTATAATGAGGGAAATAATGGATGATTTTTATAGAAGAGTTCAAAGGATTGGAGAAGGTGAATCTTTGGTAAAAGTAGAAGGAGGAGGTGAAGGTGGTGGATCTACAAGACTTTCTTCACTATCATCATCATCATCTATTGATGGTGCAAGTGAACATTATTGCAAGAATACAGATTCTTATAAAAATCTTTCTCATTCTCATGATATTCCATAAATAAAGTTAGATATTAAATTTGACTTTCCTATTTATGATGGAAAAGTTGGACAACTAGGTAAGGCGAATAAAAGTTTACTACAAGGTGAAAAAGATAAAATAAGACACTACAAAGATTCAATTGGCTACTTCTGCATGGGTGGTACAACTCTAATATGGTGGGAGACTTGAACACAAGTGGATCTTGTACAACATGGTAAAATCATTCCCTCCTAGGTTGAATTCATTTCTACATTGAGAAAGCAATTCTATCCTCTAGAATGTACTAAAAAAATTATGATTAAATGGTTACATATAAGACAATTAAAAGAGGAAAATGTTCAATATTATACACAAGAATTCAATAAGAAGTCTTTAGCATTGGAAATTCCATTACACACTCGTAAAAATCATCTTAAATACATTGGTGGTTTTCATTCTTATCTTCACCATACTATTTTGATTTTTAATCCTACTAATATTGACAAAGTGTTAGTACAAGCTACTCATCTTGAATCTAACAAAGGTAAACAAGGTATGGAAGATGTGTTGAAAGGAAAAGAGAAGGGTAAGAAGAAAACCATAGTAAAGAGAGAGGTGGAGAAGCCTACATGTCCTCATTTTAGTAAGAGAAAGGGCATGTGGAGGGTAAGTGTTGGAAGCTGCATCCTAAATCGCTTCCAAAGAAGTTCCAGACCAAGGAGGAACAAAAGAATGTTGCTATAATGCAACAAGACTTTGGGTTAGATTCAAATGATGATAAATGATTGTCTCTATGTGTGTCAAAGGTATATCATTTTCTATTTCAAGATATACTATTCAATATTCTAAGTTTGAAAATGATTATAAGAAAAAAAATCAGCTTTTCCATGTAAGAGCTATAGTGAAACACACAAAGGTAGATGAATTGCGCGATTATGTGCAGATTTTGCGCAATTTGATGGTCGGCAACAGATAATGAGGCAGTTGCAATGGTGAAAGTATTGCCAGAATTCAAGGTGGAGAAGGTAACCTATGCGTCTTTATAAACTGAGGATATTTATTTAGACACCAACACATTTAATCACATAGTAAGATTTGTGCCATCGACCGTTGAAGACTTGAAGACACATAATTTGTAGCAGATGAAGCAGATTTCCTTTCATTCTTTTTCAGTTTGTCATGACTTGAGGACAAGTCAATAATTAAGGCTGGGGGGGGAAATGCAACTTCTATATTTTGTATACCTTCCAAGCCTTATACATTTTTAGTCGCATTCAGAAACAGATTCTGAACATTCAGCAGAGATAAGACATCAGTAGATTTAGCAGCAGCAGTAGATTATGAACATTCAGCAAAAGATCCAGTAGTAGATTTAGCAGCAGCAGCAGATTCTGAACATTCAGCAGAAGATCCAGCAGTAGATTTAGCAGCAGCAACAGATTCCAAACATTCAGCAGAAGATTTAGCAGCAGTAGCAGATTCTGAACATTCAACAGAAGATCCAGCAGTAGATTTAGTAGCAGCAGCAGATTCTGAACGTTCAACAGAAGATCCAGCAGCAGATTTAGTAGCAGCAGCAAATTCCGAACATTCAGCAGAAGATCCAGCAACAGATTTAGCAGCAGCAACAGATTCCAAACATTCAGCAGAAGATCCAACAACAGATTTAGCAACAGATGCAGCAACAATAAAAGATTCACTTTTTCGACCTCATCCACCATTTTCACAACCAAGTAAAGAAGATTATGAACAGAATTTTACAGCCACACGTGCACAAGTCTCATCCATTTTTGAAAGGGTAAGTTAAGGTATGATATTTTCTAACTTTTAACCATTTAATTCCTTGAAAAATTAGAATGATAATTTTTGGAAAAACTTCACTTCCTTTCCTCATTTCACACAACTGCCAAAACCATCAATTTGGGGGGAGGGATACATTTACATACATACTTTGTCACCTTCATATTTTTCCATATTCATATATCACATTCTAAAAAGTCACATACCTTCAAAATATATTCACTATTACATGAGCATATAAATGGCTTTGTCAAAAGTATTTAAAAGTTAATTGGATGCCAACACAATCATGGTTGTCACACAAGAACCAACCATGATGCATTCCAACAAAAATACTCTGCAATAAAAATCACATTATGCAAAGATCATACAT
>JASDQU010104682.1:477486-528492 GCA_032191745.1 Picea mariana | reverse complement strand
TGTAATTATTTTCTTTAATTATCTTCAGGGCCTACATGTACTTCTTTCTTCAATTCACTTTGTCATCTTCAAAAATTCATTTCTCCTCAACCATGAGGATCCACATGATGTGCCACATAACACCGGAAACAAAATTATGTATAATATCAATTCATGGGTCTTTTCTATGCATGTGTATTGTCATTCATGTCCAAATACCTTTATCAATATTGCGGTCCAAAACCCATGACTAGGGTTGACATCAATGACAACAACCAATCTTCCAACATGACATACCTCTAAAAATGGGTAACGATGATAGTGGGATTTTTTTCATGTTGATTTTTTTGGAAATATCCAAGATTGGAAACCCAAAGGTCTCAGTCTCAGTGGTTGCATTTCCTTCTTCTTCTGCCATTCCACTGATAGATGGTTTAGAAATTGGATTTTGTCTGTCTCCTAAACCTTCAGTAGATTCACATTCTGCCTGCCCCAATGTTGATTCTCCCATTTTAGGTTCTTCTTCTGGAACCTCGTTGGCTCCCCTTGAACTTTCTCCTGGTGGAATGTTTCCTACAGCAGTGTCAGTTGGATTAGTTGGGGGGGGGGGGTTGTTTTTGAATATTTAGAGCTTAAAAATCTACCCTTATTATCTCTATATCTATGCATAAAATGGAAATTTGATTCTTAACTGAATTCAAATCCTAATTCTATATAGAAGGTAAGAAGGCAACCTGACTTTGGAGAACCCCACTATAGTGGCCACGTGGCTCTTCACTCACATCTTAAACGTTTTATCCTCCTCCCTCAAGAAGCCTTTAAAATAATTCAAAAACTATGCAAACAATCTAAGCTAAAAATCACTTCCTATTGTTTGCAACTCCCCAACAACAACACCAAATTCAATCCACACATTCCTCTTACTCAAATTTCAAAACATAGAATTAAACTATGCTAACAAATCAGCTCACATTCATTTATAAATGATCGAGACCTAGAAATAATTGACATCCTTCTATTAAACTTCAACTCAAAATCTATTCTGCAATATGTAACACTGCTTCACATACTGTGTTATGCTAACTCTCAACTACCTCCACCATCCTTTCCATGACTATTTAAATAGTATTAGTCATGAAACACAAGGAGGTGAAATCTTTAGCAGATCAGTCAATTGTCAAATTTATATATTTGGTTACATATTTTAAGCTTCATCCTCATGACACGAAGTGTATGAGGATGAAGTGATAAACAAACTAGATTAACATAACCTTTCTAGAGCTCTGATGATTCAACAAACATCAAACAATTATCTTGGGCACGATTTGGAGCTAAACTTGGTATATTATGCTTTCTGTATTGGTACCGGATCGTGACAGGTGAGATTCGGTAAATGGTACTGGATACGAACAATATGCAAGTAGTTGGTACGAGACTAGAACAGTCTGCAGAGGTTGGTACCGGATCACGAAAGTGGATGGTTCAGTATCGGATCTAAATAGAAGGCGCACTTTGTAGAATTCTTACAGAAACCCCGATAGATCTAGAATTTTAGTTAAATTGAACACACACAATTTGTTGATATTCAAGAGATGAGAGAAAGTTTTTGCTCCATAAATCAGAGAATTATATTAATAAAAAATGAATATACATGAGAAACCATCCTCAAAAATAAGAGAGGAGGCGAATATATAGAATTTCCAACATAGATATTCTAGTAAAAAAAAGCTAGAAAAAGATAAAATAGGTGTCATAGGCTAAGGGATACCACATAGTTCGACCTAGACCACTAAAGACACATGTCACACACTCATTAATTCCCACAAGAGTCAATTTATGCACATTATCTCACTTAAGCTCACTTAACTGACAAGAGAAGCAGTTCTAACTGACTTAACTGACCCGAAATAGCAGTTACTAATAATAGTAATGGAAAAAATCATTAATTAAGGAATAAGTCTCTCACTCAAAGAGGAGGTGTGCATTCCCCAATAATGGATGAGTTTTTTCATGGGGGAGTTGGAATAAATCATGAATAAATCAAGAAAATCAAGAACCGGGAGTTGAGTCTTGATCTAAAAATAACAGTTTTCCCTAAAATCTAGGGATGAGACGCCCTTCTTCTCTATGTAGCCAAATTAGATGAAATAAAGTGTGATGGAATGTATTAACAAATATCTAGGAGTCTAATATAGGTATAAACTAATGTAATTTGGGGTTATGCTCCAACACCCCCCCTTAAGCCTAACTGTAATGACAAAAAATTTGAGTCCCGACAACTTGGCCATTTCAGGTACTCATTACATAAAAGAAATCCTCATGAAAAGAGGAAAGAGGGAAAACCTCATGGGAAACCCCCCCAAAAAAGAGGAAAAAAATGCTGAGTGGCCAAAAGTGACCTACTCAGCTGTCTCCACCACTCCAAGCATGGCTCTCAGTTCTGAAAATTTATTTTCAGTGAAGGACTTGGTGAAGATGTCTGCAACTTGCTGCTCTGTGGGGAAGTACTACAATGAAATGACTATGTCATGGATCATATCAAATATGTAATTCATTTGATGAACTTCCCATCTACGAGAAGCGGAAATGGCCAAAACTAGTCGAATGGAGTCCATTTTTGCAATAGGTGCAAATGTCTCTGTGTAGTCTATGCCATATACCTGTGAGTATCCTTTTGCGAAAAGTCGATCTTTTTAATTTCTGATCTCACCATATGTAGAAATATTTTTTCGATATATCCATCGACATCGGACAAGATTTCTTCCTTTTGGAAGTGGAACCAAGTCCCATGTGTTGTTGTCCACAAGAGTAGAATACTCTTCATCCATGGCAACCTCCCAAAGTGGGTTTCCAGTAGCCTCATAGTGTAACTGTGGATCTGAACCAAGTGTCATATAGAAATGTATGGGAAGCAATGGTTCTGTGGCAGCCAGGTCTTGAGGAGCCCCCAAAAAATGTGATCTAGTCCTTCTTGTATCCGCAGGATCACCGACTAGTTCACCCACATCTTGTAGGGTTTTCTCTGCCCAAGTTGGAAAATGAGTTGGAGAAGCCATGAAATTCTCCTAATATTCTGTATCAGACCCAAAATTCTACTTTGATGGCTTCTCTAAAGTGCTCAAAGAAGTTTTTGACTCCTACTCATCAATGACAACAAGCGGTTCCTTGGTAGGGTCTTCTGAAAAATCATGCAGTGATTCTTCTTCAAACTTCACACTTTGAGCTAGAATGAAGTTTTCAGTGTGAGAGTCTAGAAATCTATATCCTTTGACACCTTTAGGATATCCAAAAAATATTCATTCAACACTTTGAGGTTCCAAATCCTTCCTCTTATCTATCAGAATGTGAGCCCATGCTCGTGAACCAAAAATGCGAAAGTGTGACACTTTCAGTTTCTTACCGGCCCAACATTCAAAAGGAGTGGTGCCTTTGAGTGATTTGTGAGGAAATAGGTTTTGAATGTATGCTGAACAATTAATAGCTTCATCCCATAACTTGAGAGCTAATTATTTCTACTGTAGCATAAAATTGGCCATCTCTTTTAAGGACCGGTTTTTCCTCTCTGCAACATCGTTCTGCTGTGGTGTATATGGCACTGTGTGTTGTAGTTGTATACTTGCATCAATACAAAGTTGTTTCACATATTTTTTGACATAATCCCCCCCATTATTAGTATGTATTATCTTAATATTACACCCAGACTCATTCTCAGCAAGTGCTTTAAATTCTATAAGGCATTCAAATACTTTCAATTTTAATTTCAAAAAAAATACCCAAGTAAAGCGAGATAAATCATCTATGAAGGTGAGCAAATATCAAGCCTTACTGATTGAAGGCTATGGGAATGGGCCTGTGATGTCACTATGAATCATCCCAAGAGGTGAATAATCTCTCTGTGCCTTCCCTTTGTCAAAATTTTGCTCTGGATGCTTGCCAATAATGCATCCTTGACATACACCGCTTGTGAATTTAATAGCTGGCAATCCTTCTATGATGTTTTCCTTGTTGATTTGATGCAAGTACTTATAGTTTAGATATCCAAATATTTCATGCCATAACCTACTGATATTATTAGATTGTGATAGAAATACAGTGCTAATATATTTAGGAACAAAGTGGGAGAAAAAATACAAATGAGAACCGTGATCTGCAATTCCATGTGCAAGCTGTGAGCCTGAGGAAATATCGGTAATCACTATGGAGTCCGAAGTGACCTCCACCTTCCTTCTAGAGCTAGAATGAGTGATCTGATATATCAAGAGAGGATTTTTGGATAGCGAGGGTACATGAAGCACATTTTTGAAGCAGCCCCCTTCAATATCAACAATTCCTTCTCTGCACACCTTTGCGAGTGTGGCATCTCCCAAGTAAATTGGGGATCTGGTGCTTTCTTCGGTGGAGGAAAATTCATATTTTGATGCATCCATATGGTTCAATAAACCTAGATCAAGGATCCAAGCTTATGGAGTGGATTTGATAGCCATTAAATCATGGCCATCTCATGCTCTCCCTCCCGTTCTATTATCATCTTTCTTCTTTGCATTTTCGAGCACCGTGAGATTGTGCTGCTGCAATTGCTTAGCCATCTCATCGATAGTCTTCCACATGCAATTTTCTTCGGGATGAAAACCTTTGGAACAGTATATGAAAAGTGTTATTTCCTTCTTCTTCTTACCCTTAGGCTCAAAATATTTCTCTGAAGATTGTGAGGATCTCTCCTTCTTCGATTCAGGAAATTTACCCTTTCCTTTTTGCTTGTCTTTTCCACTTCTCTTTGGAGCATCAGTAGCCACAAGTGCTTGGTTCTTGGAACGCTTTATGGAACCCATTTGGACTAACTTAGCTTTCTCTTGAGTCAATGCTGCAATGAAATCATTCAATGGAGGCATTTTCCATGTTTCCTGAGTCAATTTAGATGCTTGAAAAGACGATACAAATACGGAATATTCAGGGCCTAATTTCGAGACAATTGAAAGGATGAGTTGATCTTCCTTTTTATTGACTCCAAATGTATTAAGTTCAATGAGGAGGGATTTGAAATTGGTGAATAATTCTTGTAGGTTTTTGAAATGAATTGGACTTAGGGATATGAGTTCATTCTCCAGTTGATGCACTCTCATTGCATCCTGCTTGCCGAATAGTCCTTCTAATGTGGTCCAGACCACATCAGAAGTAGTGGCTCCACTGGCATGAAAGAGGATATCTCTAGAAATATATAGGCATATCAGACCAATTTCTTCATCTAATTTATTGAAATACTTGATCTTCTCTGCTACAGTAGTCGGTTCTTTCTTCGTTTTCATTGTTACCCTGTAAAGCCCTTTGCTTCAAAGGAGCAGAGAGATCTCTGTCTTCTATTTGAAGTAATTGAAAGGATTTAGAATGAGTTTTGTGGGCTGAGAGAGATGATCCATTGCTTCTTTCCGCACCTCCTGATGATCTATACCTACAAATAAAATTGTGTACAATCCACTAGATTCAATCTAGCTCTGATACCATGTAGAATTCTTGCAGAAACCTTGATAGAACTAGAATTCTAGTTAAATTGAACACATACAATTTGTTGATATTCAAGAGATGAGAGAAAAAAAATTCTCCATAAATTAGAGAATTATATTAATAAAAAATGAATGTACATGAGCAACCATCCTCAAAAAGAAGAGAGGAGGTGAATATATAGAATTTCCAACATAGAAATTCTAGTAAAAAAAAGCTAAAATAGGTGTCGTAGGCTAAGGGAGACCACATAGTTCGACCTAGACCACTAAAGACACATGTCACACACTCATTGATTCCCACAAGAGTCAAGTGATATGCATTAGCTCACTTAATCTCACTTAACTGACAAGAGAAGCAGTTCCAACTCACTTCACTGACCCGAAATAGCAGTTGCTAATAATAGTAATGAAAAAAATCATTAATTAAGGAATAAATCTCTCACTCAAAGAGGAGATGCACATTCCCCAATTATGGATGAATTTTTGCATGGGGGAGTTGGAATAAATCATGAATAAATCAAGAAAATCAAGAACCGAGAGTTGAGTCTTGATCCAAAAATAGCAGTTTTCCCTAAAATCTATAGATGAGGCACCCTTCTTCTCTATGTGGCCAAATTAGGTGAAATAAAGTGTGATGGAATTTATTAATCAATATCTAGGAGTCTAAGTTAGGTATAAAATAATGTAAGTTAGGGTTATGCTCCAACATGCTTGGTATCGAATTCGGACAGTGGCAATCTGGTGCATAAGTACCGGATGGCTGAGCTGATACAAACATGTTGGACTCATCTAGAGGTCAAAGGTTATACATGGAAATTTAAAACATTATTACATGAAACATTTAGTCTCCTAGCTCAATAAACCACAGAATGCATGAATTCAATTATACTTTACATTATGACCTCATCAATGACTAATGGTAGTGTTGTTTGTCATTTATCCAAGCTTAGGTAAGCCAAAAAGGTAGAGATGAGGAGTATAATAGGGTAGTGGGGATGTCAAATTAGAGGCTCAACATTCCCCCATGCCAAAACCATTGCATGTCCTCATGCAACCAAAACAACTCAAAAATTTTCAAAATTTGAGACTCCATTCCTTAATTCTGTGGATCAATGAGGTTGATGGCTGAGGCTTCTTCTTTCAGCTCCCTTTTTATGACCCTAATGTATTGTAAGAGTCTTAGTACCTTCTTGAGATTATTAGAAGTCTCTTCATGGCCATCTTGAAGTTGCTGGTTGGTTGCCTTCAGTTGTTCATTTTCCTTTTTGATATACCTGTCTAGTAGTTGGTATTCCTTCACTTTTTGTTTGAGATACTGGTTTTATTTTTGCAGCTCCCCAATATTTTTCTTCATCTGTTTTTTTGTTAAGGTTCTTGTTGACCCCATTGTTTCTGGCTGGATGTATTCTCTTTCCTCCACTTCCTCCCTCATCCCACATAAAGTAATAGTAACTTGTTTCTCAGTCAAGCTAGGGATATCATCCTAGACTGATAGGTCTTCAGAAGGGGAGGTAAGATCTATTGGTTCTTCATGTGTATGAGGACTGACAACTGCTTTTCCTTTCTTTTCCATGCTCCTTGTGGTTCTTTTACAAGGGGGTAATGGATCAGAGGTTCTCACGAGCTTCCTTTTCTTCTTTTCTGTTTGTGGAATCGTTACAAGGGATTGTTCTATAGACTGTTCATCTTTATTTTATGAGCTATTCTTTTCTTTCCTCACAGTTTTTGTCTTATGACCTTTCTCCTCAAGTGATATTGTTGAGGTCTCCTCCACTAATTTGGATTTACCTTTTGATTCTTGACTTTTAAAAATATTATCGACTGTGGAAGAGGGTCCTGCTTGTTTACTAGGTTTATCTTTTTGACTCACTGTTCTAGAGGATGATGGAGTTACCTTACCCTTCTTGTCCTTTTTCTCTTGAGGTTCCTTATGTTTCTCTGGAGAAGGCTAGGCCCCCTCTACATGTTTGTTTTTTGTGGGAATGTGTTGAGTGATGATGATTTTCCAGCTAATCCCTTGCTTCCTGATTTCATGTATAACTAACATCTTAATAAGACCTTGATGATAAATGATAGTCTTCTGAGTTTTGGATAGGGATTTGACACCTCTTACCATCTTGTTCAGACTCATCCATAAAAAATATGGGAAATCAATTTTAGAAACTCCTTCAAAGTGTAACAGAATCCTAAGATGATATAGGATGGTTACAACATACCTGCCCTCATAGGTGAGGAATTGTTGAAGACTATCAAGCATTGGATGATACTCTTCCTTGATATAGTTCCTAGGAATCCCCTTTTTCCAATCAGGGTGTTGATGGTCTTCTTTCAGAAATGGTTGACACATTTCCTTGTTGATTCCTACTCCTTTGAAATACTTGGCTCCTCTATTAGGTAATCCCGTGGATTCCCTTAAAGTTGCTTCATTGATTGTTAGCTGCAGATTTCCTATGTGCACAATCTCTCCATCGTAACCCTGAATAAATGCGTGAGATACCTTCTTAGGACAGCCTACGAATTTCTCCAAAAATGGCATCCATCCCGCTCTAGCATACTTCTCTCTACACAATTGGAACTCCTCGGTCTCTCTATAAATCTGGAAGATCGGTTCATGTCTATTTACAACCATCTTTATAAACTGTGAGTGAAAATTGGGCTGAACAAAATTTTGTGCTACTTATATGTGTAATATAATGCACTCATTAATTATTAATATGGGATTCGTAATCAACAGAGTTACAAGACACTAGTAATGAAGGTAATTGTAATGTCATGAGTATAGAACTATTCTAGATTATGCATGCTAGAAACAAAACAAACTAGCAAATCAAAACACACTTTGGTTGTCTTTCACAGAGAGGCTATCTACTCCATTATTGCACATGCAAGTATGAGATGGAGTTCTTTTGACAAATCAAATCTTCTATCTGACCCAAAAAAATAACTATGCAATCACACTTCTAAAAGGGAAATCACACATCAATCATCAAGACATAGCATGGGTAGTTCAATAGTCAATATACTGAGTATGTTGTGGTTCACAATGTGTTGTTGTGAACTTCACTAGTTCTGCTTCAAATATGTCTGACTACTGCTGCCAACGTTTATGTCCATGAAACGAAATCAAATTCATAAAAACACAAACAGAGCATATGAAAAAAAAAAGATCTCTAAGCAATCGAAACCTAAATTGAACTATACTGCTATCATCTGAAAAGATTAAAGCTTCAGCTAGTCTAACATTTATACTATTGAAATCAACTGCTAACACTAATTGTTACACCTCCCTATTGCTCGCTTCGATGAGTGTCGCAAGTGTCGCATGTTCCTCACAACTATCGCAAGTGTCGCAAATGTCAAAAAAAGCATACTGCCATGATGACAATGCTAAAGAAGCACTCAGAATACCTCAGACACTTGATTTGGAGGAAGGAGAATGATCAACTGAAGTCAAGAATCTCTTGCCACCTGAAAGGAGCTCTTAAACTAGGGTTTTAAGGGAGAGCACTCTCCTACATCAGCCTTGGGAGTGCTGGCGCTCCCCCACACGGTAATGGGGAGCGTTATAAACACCAAATCACCCCTCTGAAAGAGAACTACCCATATTTGAAGTGTTGGCACTCCCCTAGAGCCTACTAGGGAGAGTTATAGCGCCCTGATGCCCCTTTTGAGGGAGCGCT
Source organism: Picea mariana (assembly GCA_032191745.1). NCBI lineage: Eukaryota > Viridiplantae > Streptophyta > Pinopsida > Pinales > Pinaceae > Picea > Picea mariana. The sequence continues at coordinate 519,335 of JASDQU010104682.1, read as the reverse complement.
ATCTAATCTGGACAATGGTTGATTTGTTGAGGAGAATAAGGGGAGGATATTTCAAGTTTGGAAGGCAGTTGCATTCGAAGTCTTGGTTCAATTAGAAGATCCCTAATCTAAGGAGAGAATTCATCAACCTACCCTAAAGATACCTCAAGAGTTTAAGCTTCTCTTAACCTATATAAGCAGGCTTTATGATGGTGAAAAGGGGGAAGAATTGCTAGCATGAAACCTATGATCTCATAGGAAACACACAGTGAATTGGAGGAGAGTTATTAGTGAAGCTGCTATCATTCAGGTCATGAATATTTTGAGCAAGGGTTAGACAAAGGGGACTTGACGAAGCTGTCGCATTCGCATCTACGATTGTAAGTAACTGCTGTCACTATTCTCATTAATATGACACGCTTGGCCTGTTTCTTTCTAGTTTGTGTCTGATCTTACATAAACTTATCTCTGGTAGATAGATCTATTTTCAAGCTAATATCAATAGAGTAGGAAGTGGTCGTACTGTTGTTTTGTCTACAGAGCTCATCGAGGAGCGAAAGATTGGAGTTCAACTCGGAGCATGCAGGAACAAACGTCGATAAAAAGGTACTTCTGTTCTCCTTCCTCCTCATGCATTAGTTTGTATAGATTTGAAAGGAAGTTAGTGTCCATGTTAAGCACTTTCTGTCTTAGAGTTAAGAGTCTAGCTCTTTGAGGCAATCTACCTATCTGCAGGGAGATTTTCCTACAACAGAAATTGGCGACTCCGCTGGGGAGTCCTCGAATCGAAACTTTTTGTTTTGATTTCTCCTCATAGAACTCGTCTTACCCCTTAATTATTTTCAGACCTGGTTCACCCCTCTTTGATTGATTTCATGAGCTGGTTGACTCCCTACCCCATCACACTCAACTTGATTGACAAGTCTAGACTACAATTTTTGTTTTTTTTTTACATTTTAGGAGCTTTTTGAACCCGGCGCCCCTGTGGCCTTGTTAACAGAGCGCCAACGCTCCCTGACTACTTTTCACAGAGCACTATAATTCTTGGTGTCCTTCACACCAGAGCGCCAACCCTATTTTGGCCAAAAAACTTTCCAGAATTGCTCTTTTCAGGGTTTTACCTCTATGTTTCACTTGCTGAGCCTCCCTGTGAGTCAATGCTTCTTCTCATTCGACTGTGACATCCTTCCTTATGAGGAACAAACACCTTTCTGTTTAGATTTTGTAGCCTTCTTCACTATTGTTTTTGAGTTTTTCTGTTGTTTGGAGTTTTGAAACCCATGCTTTGTCTTTCTCTCCTCTTTGACTGAGCGAAAAAATCTGGTGAAGGACATCAGAAGCCTACACATCTTTTCATTTGGTTTTAGTTAAGTTCATTGTTCTTCAACTTTTCTTTTGGTGTGAATTTCTTGATTTTTCTTTGATTTTTTCTTTTCTTTCGCTTCTTGTTTTGATCACAACGAGAAGGTGTATTGTTTGTACGAAACCTGCTTGTGTTGGTATGATTTTCATCAATCCAAAAAGATAAATAGCAAGACGAGTGTTGCTTTGAATTAACCATTATTCACATACAAACAATAAAGAAACATCTTCATGATTGATTTTTCATATTAGAAGGTATTTCAAAAGGTTTTAGCACCACATCGGATTTGATTGAAAAAATTTTGTTTAAGGACATTCCTTATTAGTTCTTGTTAGTGAAAAGAACTCTCTTTCTCTCCCTCAGATAGATGTTCATTGAAAAGAAATGAATGCTTATCATCTTTGATGCATTTTTTGGGGACTGAGTCATAATTCCATCCGTTTCACTTCCATGCACCCCTTTTGAGTAAAGAACAACTATAAAATGAACGCTAATTAAAAAACTATTTAGAACATTTTCTTTTCTAGGATCCTCCACCAACAGTAGACTAGGCTTAGTACTTTGGATTAGGCTGTGAACATAACTCTCCAAAGTTTTCAAAACAAACATTAGCATCCTGAGCTAGGGAGAGTCAAATCCAATTATCATATAAGTCTTCCTGGGATCCCCCTCTCACACAGGGGTTATGCACGAGGTTGCATTCGAGAAAGATACAGAGATTATCCCTTTGTGGTTTGACTGATTGTAGTGGTCAGATCATATTATGGGGATCTCTTAAAGGTAAATCCACAATTACTGAGTGGAAGCCTTTCAAGTTGATTTCGGGCTAGATACCCTACCCGTATGTTCAGATCGGACTGTCGACTGTACCTGCCCAGGGGATGACTGCGAATTGGTAACCTTAGTGGCCGTAATCTTTAGGGTCTTACACAAGGTGACAGTGAAGAGAAGTCTCACTGTACCTGGAGCAGACATTGGTCAAACTCACTCGGGCTCCTTGGAGGGTAAATCCACAATTACTGCGTGGAATCTTGCACCAAGGCGTAAGTTCGTTAAGCAGGTCACCCTTGTAACTATTCCACCATATCCCCACCCCTTCTTGACTTGATCATGTGACATTGGATTTCATCACCAACTAGTACGGTCATCGAGAGAAGGTCCTATTTGCTTGGTTGTGATTCTTAGATTCTATTAGCACATGTTGTTTATTCTCCGTAGTTGGCCATAGATCTTTTTTTCCAGCTCTTTTTCGCCAACATCGACCCTCCACACCATTCACGGAGGCTACAGGGACTTCCTCCTGAAAATATGGAAGGGAACACACCTTTACCCCCTCATTCTACGGAGGAATCTCCTCAACAGAGCGAGGTTCAAGACACTACAACTTCCCAAGAAGAAGTTTCCACTCCTTTAGAGAATTTTTGAATTGTTTCAGAGTCTCCGGAAGCTTTCCGCATTCCGGAGGGATATGAATGACGCGTCCTCCAAATGAATTTAGTTGGTGAATTTGTCATCGTCAATCCTTCTGACATTCTGACTGGGTCTCATTCAAACCCTTTAGCCGACGACCCCTTTTGTACCGTAGACATTGTTCGAAGTCCACCGCGCATAGTGTGGGATCTTTATGGAGCAGGAATAGGTGTCAATGCGCTTATTACCTACATCATACCCCTAAACCATTTTACCGGTACCACCATTTTTACGGCCACACCATCCGTTGGTCCAAATGCATTGTCTGTTGGCCCAAGGTCTACTTTTCCTCTCCAGACGGCCCATTCCACAATGGTCCCTCACATTCCAACTATCCCTGTCGGTAATGCGGTGGTTAGCCAAGCTGCAATTGGCACAACAGTAACACCAAGACCTACATCATCACTCCCTTTTGGGTACAGAGCACTGAATTTTACCACTGCCACTGCTACCCAAGTTATGCTGGGAAGTTCGATACCTATCCAACAACCCGAAGGGACCGGTCTTGGTGGTCTTAATCCATTCAGTGGCACCGGTCAGTCATTTACGTCTGGTTCTCAAATTTTGGGAACTCTACCTCAAGCTGGGGGGCATCCTCCCACCGAAGGAAAACTTCCATTTGGAGGGCACCCTCATGCTGGGGGGCAGCCTTGATATGGAGCCTACCATCAACCGTATGGACAAAATGTGTCTGCCACACCTAATCCATGGAATATCCCTTTTCCAAGAAACCCACAGTTCTCAGCAAGACACAATTCTCAAGTTTCACAACAACCCCCTTATGGACAAATGCCAAATCCAACTTATAATCCTCAAAACCCATCCGATTATCCTCCTCTCGCACATGTTTCTCAAAACACCTCAAATCCTGTGTACCCTAGTCAACACCAACCTTATACAAGAGGGCCCACTAGTTACAATTATCCACATAACCCAGTGTATGGCCCTACTGGTGTCCCCATGCCACACTAGTATTACCCACAGGTTAATCGACAACTACCTTCTCTAGCAACCCTGGACCTTCCAGACTTGTCTCGGTTAACGAATGATCCCATTTTTCATTCTCCGGTTTGGCCATCTATTCCAGCTAAACTTCCTTCTAATATCCCAAAATTCAACGGAAATTCCGGAGAAGACCCAAACAACCACGTGATGACTTTCCATTTGTGGTGTTCATTCAACTCCCTCATGGACGATTCTATATGTTTGCATCTTTTTCAATGAACGCTTACAGGTTCCATAGAAAAATGGTATATTGAACTACCGCGTGCCTCTTTTCACGATTTCAAGTCCCTTGCCATGTCCTTCCTCACACACTTCCAACTACCCATTCGATACGAGACATGTACTAAACTATTGACCTCCCTTTGTCAGACAACCTCCATACATATCTTCGATCATATTCATGAATGGAGACGACGATGAAGGTTAATCAAAGCGGTCATTCTTGACCAATTATTAGCGGAATGGTTCACTAAATTATTGTTACCCCAGATCGCTTGTGATGTTGCCATGGGTGGTGTAGTCACCGAGGAAGAAGCTATTGCTCGAGCTCAATACTTAGACTTGGTTTATTCGCAGTCTAGTACTCTGTACGAGTTGATACCAAATGCTACCCATGCCACTAATGATCCATCCAAACCATCATCTACCTTGCATGTGGATGGAGTTATCGGCTCCGTCAAAACCCAATCTACTTCCCAATCGATTAGAACAACTCAGCGGCCCGCTTCGACGGCTGCTCGCAATCCGAATGCACCCTCCTCTACCCCCCCCTCAAACTCAGGTCTCTGAGGTGAATGTGGTCCAATCGACCCCTTCACAAAAACTTGGGGGCAATAAGAAAGCAAGAAATAAACCAAAGAAAAAAAATAACAACGAACAACCAAAAAATCAACCGCAAGCCCCTGCTGCCGGAAAACAACCACAACGAAAACCGAAATTCCCATGTCTCATTTATGGTGACGATCACTACACTCGATACTGTCCACATCGTGATGAAGTGGCCAAACCTTTTAAGGGAAATTCATAGCCCGTTGTGCTTACTCAGCCTTTTCCACAGCAGCAATCTTTGGTTTCTCAAACCCCCACTGCAGGGGGCAGTTCCAACCAATCCCATGATGAGGCCTTGACAAGTGCCCACATTTACATGTTTAATGGGATTAATCTGACCACTCACACTGCGACATATTACACACCAGTTAAACCTGATAAGACGAAGACTACTAATGGTTTCGTACCAGACCCATTACCATCTTCCATTAGTCCTCCATCTGCTAGCCCTTCATCTGGGCCACTTCAGATTGAGAAACCTTCGTTTGACTCCATTTTACGCCCTCCTAAGAGAACTATCCAGAAATCTACCTTCAATCCTAATTCACGGGCTGCCCAAAACTACAACATTGTTGAATATTTGGCTCAAGCATCGTGTGCTATGTCCGCCTTGGAAGTTCTACAACACTATCCCAGCCAACGTAGAATGATCTTAGCTTCTATCGACACTTTTGACCCTGATTCATCAAATAACCTCACGTTTAATCTGGATGATCATCAACCCGGACTCTCTCACCAACTAGCTTTCCAGATCGATGTTGTTGTTCACAATCAACAAATCCACCGAACTATCTTGGATGAGGGAGCCTCTACTTGTGTAATGTCTTTAGCTTGTTGGAAAGACTTAAAATCACCTGCCCTTAACAAATGCCCTACGATGTTACGCTCTTTCGATGGCCGAGGTTTTCATCCACATGGACTTTTACAATCCTTATCCGTTCAGTTGGGCAACAAAACTGTTACCGTTGATGTCGAGGTGGTCGATGCCCCCCTCGATTAAAACCTACTACTTGGAAGAAGTTGTTTCTATGCTATGACTGTCATCGCCTCATTGATGTTTCAATGTGTACAATTCCCCCATCAAGGAAAAATTGTCACTATCGATCAAATCAATTTCTGCACACCCGACGCTCGCGCCCCTGTCACCAACAAAATTCCTTTTCTGGGAGACCACCCAGTTACATATGAAAGCATTGGTGTTGGCTTATTGAAAGATTCTAGCCTCGTGAGTACCTTCCCTACACCACTTCCACCCACCACACATCATATTGCCACCGTCAATCTGATCTCGACTATGCCTTATCAATCCTTGAAATCATCTGATCCTTGGGTTGTACCTAGTCCTATGGAATTTGATGTGCTCGGCGACACTATGCCACTTAGCCCAACCGAGGCCGCATACGTAGCTATTCAATCTGCCTCTCCCTCTCTAGACAACCCACATTCATTGGCACCTGATGCCTACTTGATGCCTTCATGGTTGGATTCCCTATCGTCTGCAATCGATTACATTTCCCAAATTTTCCCTTCTGATGAATATATTATGGAAATGCTTAGTATTGATGATATACCATGGGATGATAACCATCATCGATCCTCTTTTCTTCCACCTTTGGAAGAAATCCCCCAAGACATACACTCTGTCTTCCCTCCCGATGTTACCGATGCTCCGCAATCTCCCATCCTCACACAAGATACTCTCTCTGAGGGGAATACAGGTAACATCTCTACCACGATCGTTATTGATATTTTGATCAAAGAAGGTGTCATGGAAAACATTAACCTTGGTGCTAATTGCACACCCGAAGAAGTGGTCTCTTACACCGCTTTGTTTAAAGAATTCTGCGATGTCTTCGCTTGGAGCTATGAGGAAATGCCAGGGATCGACCCTTCGATCGTCATGCACAAAATCAAGACTTACTCCGGCGTGAAACCTGTTCGACAAAAACTCCACCCGGTTCATCCCAAGAAAATCATAGCTATAAAGGTAGAAGTTGAGAAACTTCTAAAATTTGGCTTTATCTATCCTGTCCCTTTGATAGAATGGGTCTCCAACCTTGTTCTGGTTGCCAAAAAACAAGGAAACATCCGTGTTTGTGTTGAATATCATGATCTCAACAAAGATTATCCCAAGGATAACTACCCTACGCCCTTCATCGACCAAATCATTTATAATTGCGCTGGGAGCGTAATCTTCTCTTTCATGGATGGCTTCTCTGGGTATAACCAGATTGAAATCTTACCCGCTGATCAACATAAGACAACCTTTATCTTCCCATGGGGAACTTTCGCCTATCAAAAGCTACCTTTTCGTCTCAAAAATGTTGGTGCTACTTTCCAGCGGGCCATGTCATACGCTTTCCACGATATCAAGCATATCACAGAGCCTTACCTCGACAACTTACCTACCCACTCATCCAATCGATCTGATCACGTTGATCACTTACGGGCTATTTTTCTTCGATATCAGTTCTACCGTATCTGCTTGAACCCACATAAGTGTATTTTTGCTGTCGAATACGGTCGAATCTTCGGTTTCATTGTCTCTAAAGATGGGATTAGGGTGGACCCCTTAAAGATTAAGGCTATTCTAGCCTTACCCCCACCTACCAATTTAACCCAACTCCAAAGTTTGCAAGGAAAAGCAAACTTCCTTCGTCGTTTCATCTGTAACTACGCTGAGATAACTAAAGGATTCATGCGGTTTCTACAGAAAAACACCCCTTTCATCTGGGATGACATCGCTCAATAGTCATTTGATGCTCTCAAGCACGCCTTGACCCATGCACCTTTGTTGCACCCTCAGGAGTATATAAAGGATTACATCCTTTACTTAGCTACCTCCACTTCCACTATTGCGATGGTGTTAGTTCAATAGGACACCAACGGTGAAGAACATGTGATCTATTACCTGAGCAAGAGTCTATCTGGACCCGAACTCCGATATTCACATGTAGAGAAACTGGCTCTGGAAGCCGTCATTGCTGTCCAGAGATTCCGCCATTACATCTTACTACACACCACCACGATGATTGCAGACTCAAACCCCATGTACCACGTCCTGACACGTCAAGTGCTTGGGGGTAAATATTCTAAATGGATCATCATCCTTCAATAATTTGATCTTGAATTTACAAAGTCCAAAGCCAAAAAGTCCCTGGTGTTTGTAGAGCTTATCTGTGCTCTCACTCGTGCTGATGAAGACATCGAACCTAGAGATTCTCTCCCCGATGAAACTCTTTTCCTCATCAGCACCTCTGATCCTTGGTACGGAGACATCCTCCTTTACCTCCAAACCCAACGCTTTCAGCCTAACACTTCCCATGAAGAGCGTCGACGTATTCACCACCATTCTCGTCGTTATCTTATCGTCAATGACACCTTGTACTGCCATGGTATTGACACTATCCTTCGATGATGTCTGATTCATGAGGAGGTTGAACGCATTCTGAACGATTGTCACCTTGGCACCTATGGCGGTTACCTTTCTGGGATGGCCACAGCCCAAAAACTCCTACATGTCGGCTACTTTTGGCCCTCGATTTTCAAAGATTGTATCGAGGTAGTCAAAAAGTGCCCACCCTGCCAAGTTTTTAACAACAAGGCACGCACCCACCCTACTATGCTGCACCCCATTATCGCCATCAGCCCCTTCACCAAGTGGGGTATTGATTTCATGCAATGTAAGCCTACCTCAGCCGAGGGGCACGGTTATATAATCGTCGTCGTCGACTACTTTACAAAATGGGCTAAGGCTATGCCTACCTTTCTGAACGATGGTCGTACTGCAACTCTGTTTCTCTTTAACCATATCATAGCTCATTTTGGTGTAACACGCACCATTTTCACTGATCACGGTGCACACTTTAATAACTAGATGATGAGCAAATTGCATGTCAAATTGGGTTTTCGCCATGAAAACACATCCCCTTACTATCCTCAGGCCAATGAACAAGTTGAGGCCATCAAAAAAGTCCTAAAAACCATGATTCAACGCATGGTAGGGGAAAACAAGACATCATGGCATCTACAACTTTTTTCCGCTCTCTGGGCTTACCGTACTTCCGTGAAAACCACAACTGGATTTACTCCTTTCCAGTTGGTGTATGACATCGAAGCCATTTTACCAATCGAGTGTGAGATTCCATCTCTCAAACTTAAAGTAGAACTCCTACCCCATACTTCTGCCGAATAAGAATGCTTCTTATATCTATCCAAATTGGAGGAGACATGTCATGATGGCACTCTCATTAACGAGGCACATCAGAAACGGATTAAAAATCAATACGACAAATCTGTCCATCCCTGAACTTTTGCAGAAGGAGACTTAGTCCTCGTCTATGACCAAGCTCATGACAAATTGGGGACAGGTAAGTTAGAACCTCTMTGGCATGGCCCTTACATTGTGAAACGTGTTCTACATAGAGGCGCCTACGAGTTAGTGGATTATGATGGAATTTCCCTAGGAGAGCCTCGGAACGGGCTTTACCTTAAAAAGTAGTATGCCTAGATCACCTAGCATGTGTACTTTGTACATTATTGTATTTTAGTTTGATTTCTTTCGCATGCTCAAGTCGTTACCTCTGCCACTCATAACTGTGCCTTGTGTTTTCATGTGCAGATGACATCATCCTTTCCTATCTTTTTCGGGTTTGTGGATGGCGCTAGTCGACATACCCAGAACATTGCTTCGGCAGCATGGGTCATTTACCAATTTGACAAGGTGGTGAGTTCAAGAGGTATTTGCTTAGGACCAGTGACTAATAACATGACAGAATATCATGCTGTCATCGAAATTTTGACCCAACCCTCCTCCCTAGGTATCTCTCGTATCATTGTTTACTTAGACTCCCAACTCATGGTCTATCAACTCAATCAAATCTATGTTATCCGTAATCCTATCCTACTGCGTCTCCACCTACAAGTTCGTCGTCTTGAACGGATGTTTGATTACATTGAATAGAGATACATTCCAAGAGAACTCAATAGTGTTTCGGATTCGTTAGCCAATTACATCATGGATCGGTATCTTTCCCATATATAAGATTTAAGGAAAGCAAAATTGTACATCACATGTAAATTAAAACACATCACATTAAAGGCATTATCATGTACAAATCATTTGGCACTGTAAAATCTCGGAACTGTATATATATACATAGCATGACTGAAATATTTTGATTACATCAAAAAAGTATTTAGAAGAGAAAAATGTTGGGTCTTTACACCCATACAACATCGCCTGACAAGGCATACAAAAATACTATCACCGGAGAGACTCTAATCTCCCTGCACTACATTGTGCTGGGAGTAACATATCACTGCGTGCACTACGCATCAAAGTAGAGAATTGACATTCTCTGGTACTCCCATAATGTGCCTATACAGATGTAAAGGCACTTCTCCCCTCCGTATAGGAGGAATGCCCATTGTGAGGCCTTGGAGGTTTCTTTCAACCTCCCAGAGACCTATCACTGGTACTCCTGGATCTGCTACAATCGGAGCACCCCCACGACGTCTTGGTATCGGTATATCATCCAGGTGCATTCCTCCCTTGTCTACATGTTGAAAACAATACATATTTTAAAAACTCTTCTACATACCCAAAATATATATATATATATATACACTAAAAACTTAAAAAACAAAAACTAGACAAGGTGTTGCTCAGTCTCTTACCTGATGCATCCCAATCTTCCCCTGTGGGTAGAATCAAATCCATGCTCCCATGAAAATCTTCCTCAGCATACGGGAAGTATTCTATCCAAAGATACTGCCATCTCAGCCAAGCGAAGAAATCGCCGGTGAAACAGAACTCTGACTCCGCTACTAGCCTCGGAGACAGACTAGTCCACCTCTCCATTCGTGGTTCGTCCACTGGTTGCACTTYCAGTTCTATMTGAGGCTGCATCTGGGGGATGCACTCTAAGAAAAATGAGACCATAAAAGAGCCATATCCGAACTGTTTCTGTCGCATCCTACACCGCGAAACCTGTTCCTTCACATTCCGAAAAAACCCTGCACTCCAGTTAAACAGTGTTGGMTCCAAACACTGTACGCCATAAGCCACCTGTGATCTTGACGCCAGATGTGCGYTAGTACTAACCATCATGCTCGTGATGGAAAACAAAATGGACCAGAGGGGAAACTCTCAGATATCCTTGATAGGGATTCTACCCCCTACCAGTCTTTCTCCTGGGACACAATGACGTGCCAGATACACGCCCACTTGCTCCAGAAGCGCCCTCTGTCTGGTAAAAGATATGGGAACCCCTCTTTTCGAAAGGCCAGTCAAGAAATACATGTCTTCCAACTTGATGGTTAGAAGTTGTGTTCTGATCCGGAACCCTTGCTCCGCGACATCCCATAAGCTGATCATGTGCTCAAGCAATAAAATCTCCTTATTCATTTTTTGCAATTTGAAGAATTTTAGTAAGCTACAAGCTCTCAATGTGGCCTGCGTGCGAGGACTCTACAGGGCAGCTAAGTCATCCATCTCATGCTATCGTTCTTTCCACTCGATCATGGTCGCCGAAATCACCTACAAAACAAAAAAACAAAGAATTTCATTATTTCACTTTTTCGGCAATTTTCGGCAATTTCTTAAAGCAATTTAAATACATGAAATCTAATTCCTACATTGTTTAAAAAGACCATGCCCTCTTTTATAATCATCACGCCCTCTCTTTTCCATTCAAAAATCATCACACAACAATTAAATATTTTTAAATAAAAACGATTTCCATTATGGCTGCGTGGGCATATGTGAGAATTTCTTATGGGTTCTTTGCCAAAAACGACCCATACACCCAAGTGTCAAGGCGTTGGCATGTTGTCTATCACTTTCTAAAACGTTTTTGCACAAAGAATGTCTTACTCCCATCATTTTTAATGGAGGCCGATTTGATTTTTTTGGGGCGACTTAGGGCTTCATTTTTTAAATTAAATGTTGCTATGAAAATGAATATTAAACCATGTGATTGAAAGTAGGTGAGATGGAGATCTACCTGGTCCAAACGACAAGAAAAATGGTCAACCGTAGCTCTGGTATCAAGCGAAACAAGATCCACCTTTCAAAGTGAGAATCTCCACTACTACAAATCCTTATGCAAAATGAAATGGTAAATGGAATTTTCATTGTATTACTATTTATAAATTTCTAGTTTTTATAAGGCATGGTTATTTGTGGGTTTCTCTAACAATATAATGGCTTCACTAAACCTCTAGATTGCAGTTTTGACATCGTAGGTTTCCTAGCAGTTATGATCGATTATTTACCTTGTCGCACTCATGAGCATAGTCTTAGTTCGTTCTCAAGCTTGAAAATATGAGAACGCACGGGGTAGAATTTTATCTCTTTTTCGGACCCGTATGGACACACGAAAAAGGAACCCCCCTGGAGTCATCTTTAAAATCTTTTCAGACTCTCTAAATATGAAAATATTGTCGAGTGATCTTGCTTCCTTTCACGCTCATTAAAAGGTTTGAAAGGGAATCTTTCGAGCGATAGTTTATCTCTTTTTCGGTCTCGTCAGACTACTGTACGAAAAAGGAACTGAGAGAGTTCTCTTTTAAGTGTTTTTCCAGACTCTATAATCACAAAAAACCTTTGAGTTTTCTATCTTTGGACTCATTAAAACAAACATCGATAGGCCCATACGAGACCGAGCCCTCACTTCTTCTGGTTCGTTAAACAAAGGAAGAGGAACTTACCGAAGGTGAGTTATATCGAGCATGTGTTACTCTCCTCGAGCTCGTTAAATTAAAAAGAGGTACTCATCTATCTGGATGGGGGAAAATTTGAAAGAAGCAAGCTAAGCAGTCTCTTGAGAACATTACCAAGTAATTCTTAAAGTCACCCTTGAACACAACACTTTGTCATATGCACGCATTACAACCCGCTAAATCTCTGCACTGAGCCAATCCTTTGAGTTTCTTTCACTCCTTTGGGTAACCCGATGTAAGTCACAGCATCCACTGCATCATCAAGTTTTGGTCCACGTCATGTTTTCCTATTGTGCCTCAGTGTTCAAGGGAAGTATCCGCCTCTAGAGTCAGCCATCCCAAATATCTTGCCTCAAAACCCATGTCAGTCCATGTTCATTTGATCTACCAATTACATCTTTATGTTTGTTTCATGTCGTTGATGGGGGATACATCAAGTCCCTCCCTCGATGAGTCTATTCTTTTCGACTTCAACACATTATCCAGGAATCAGGCTTAGAAACCAGTTAGTACTTTGGGACCTGCATGCCTCAACGACAGGCCTCCTCACATTCGATAGTAGGTTTACATCATTGACCTCTGATCAGATGATTCCACGGATGTTCAACTCCAGCTCATCCATTCACATTCGTTGGAATGTACTAGGGTACCTTGGGAATCATTGACATTAATGGTGATCTCCCTCGCACTTGTTAACAGTTTTCACTATTGACCGGTAATCAAGTGGTTTCTGCCATTTTCGACATCAGGACATCTATTCGCATGGTTAGATTCATACCACATTGGGATTGGTAAGAAGGCTCTAGGTTGAGTGATCACTTTGATATATGCTTTTCCCAGGTTGCGAAGGAGTTTCTCTTGGACAAATGATACATACATTGTTGCATAGATCCACTTTGTATTGGTCATGGCTATGTATTGTCATCTTGTAGATCCACTGTGTATTCTTCGTGGCTACGATCAGTCCAGGTAATCTGAGTATAGATCCACATTGTATCTTCGGTGGCTATACCTTTTTATCAATACAATTATGGATCCGCAGTGTATTTTATGGCGGCCATGTCTTGCAAGTCTTGATCACCCAAGCATAGGTATGCCTGCCTTGGGTTTTGAAACATGTCATGATATTTGTTGGATGTTTGTTTGCAGCTTTCGTCAGGTTCTCCGAGTCTATACCCTTTCTTGAAGATATACAAAGCATTTCAGTTATCGGTTTGCATCTTCTAACTTCATACTTTGGGGGGCAATCTGTGACACCTCAATATTGCTCGCTTCGATGAGTGTCACAAGTGTCGCATGTTCCCCACAACTATCNGCAGTGTATTTTATGGCGGCCATGTCTTGCAAGTCTTGATCACCCAAGCATAGGTATGCCTGCCTTGGGTTTTGAAACATGTCATGATATTTGTTGGATGTTTGTTTGCAGCTTTCGTCAGGTTCTCCGAGTCTATACCCTTTCTTGAAGATATAAAAAGCATTTCAGTTATCGGTTTGCATCTTCTAACTTCATACTTTGGGGGGCAATCTGTGACACCTCAATATTGCTCGCTTCGATGAGTGTCACAAGTGTCGCATGTTCCCCACAACTATCGCAAGTGTTGAAAATATCAAACAAAGCATACTTCCATGATGATGACGCTAAGGAGGCACTCAGAATACCTCAGACACTTGATTTGGAGGAAGGAGAATGATCAACTGAAGTCAAGAATCTCTTTCCACCTGAAAGGAGCTCTTAAACTAGGGTTTTAAGAGAGAGCGCTCTCCTACATCATCCTTGGGAGCACTGGTGCTCCCCCACAAGGTACTAGGGAGCGTTATAAACACCAAATCACCCCTCTGAAGGAGTGCTACCCATATTTGAAGCGTTGGCGCTCCCCTAGAGCCTACTAGGGAGTGTTATAGCACCCTGATGCCCCTTTTGAGGGAGCGCTGTCTAATCTGGGCAGTGGTTGATTTGTTGAGGAGAATAAGGGGAGAATTTTTCAAGTTTAGAAGGCAGTTGCATTCGAATTCTTGGTTAAATCAGAAGATCCCTGCTCTAAGGAGAGAATTCCTCAACCTACCATAAAAATACCTCAAGAGGTTAAGCCTCTCTTTACCTATATAAGAAGGCTCTATGATGGTGAAAAGGGGGAAGAATTACTAGCATGAAACCTATGATCTCATAGGAAACACACAGTGAACTGGAGGAGAATTATCAACGAAGCTGCTATCATTTAGGTCGTGAATCTTTTGAGCAAGGGTTAGACAAAGGGGACTTGATGAAGCTGTCGCATTCGCATCTACGATTGTAAGTAACTGTTGTCATTGTTCTCATTAATATGACACGCTTGGCCTATTTCTTTCTAGTTTGTGTCTGATCTTACATAAACTTATCTCTGGTAGATAGATCTATTTTCAAGCTAATATCAATAGAGTAGGAAGTGGTCATACTGTTGTTTTTTCTATAGAGCTCATCGAGGAGCGAAAGATCGGAGCTCAACTCGGAGCGTGCAGGGACAAACGTCGATAAAAAGGTATTTCTGTTCTCCTTCCTCCTCATGAATTAGTTTGTATAGATTTGAAAGGAAGTCATTGTCTACGTTAAGCACTTTCTGTCTTAGAGTTAAGAGTCTAGCTCTTTGAGGCAATCCACCTCTCCGCAAGGAGATTTTCCTACAACACTAATCTATAAGGATGTTGACCTTTGTTGGGTGGTGGGCCCTTGTCACTTCAATAAGTTAGTGACTAGAGTCTATAGTAAGCTTTCTTTCAATCCACACATTCCTCTTACTCAAATTTCAAAACATAGAATTAAACTATGCTAACAACTCAACTGACATTCATTCATAAATGATCAAGACTTGGAAATAATTGACATCCTTCTATTAAACTTCAACTCAAAATACGATTTGCAATATGTAACACTACTTCACATACTGTGTTATGCTAACTCTCTACTACCTCCACCATCCTTGCCATGACTATTTAAACAGTCTTAGTTATGAAACACAAGGAGGTGAAATCTTTAGCAGATCAGTCAATTGTCAAATTTATATATTTGGTTACATATTTTAAGCTTCATCCTCATGACACAAAGTGTATGAGGATGAAGCAATATACAAACTAGCTTAAAATAACCTTGCTATATCTTTGATGATTCAAAAAACATCCATCAATTATCTTAGGCACGATCTGGAGCTAAACTTGGTATATTTTGCTTCCTGTATTGGTACTGGATTGTGACAGGTGAGATTCGGTAAATGGTACTGAATCTGAATAGTATGCAAGTGCTTGGTACTGGACTAGAACAGTCTGCGGCCCTTGGTACCAGATCGCGATAGTGGATGGTTCGGTACTGGATCTGAATGGAAGGTGCGCTTGGTACTGGATTCAGACAGTGGCAATATGGCGCATAAGTATCGGATGGCCGAGCTGATACAGAAATGTTGGACTCATCTAGAGGTCAAAGGCTATACATGGCAATTTAAAACATTAGTACATGAAACGTTTAGTCTCCTAGCTCAATAAACCACAAAATTCATGAATTCAATTATACTTTACCTTATGACCTCATCAATGGCTAATGGTAGTGTTCTTTGTCATTTATCCAACCTTAGGTAAGCCAAAAAGGTATATATGAGGAGTATAATAGGGTAGTGGGGAAGTCAATTTAGAGGCTCAACAAGAAGGAACCAAAGTGTATTGATAGTGTGGTAAAGTTAATTAAGAAACTCTCTAATGAAGTTGTCAATCTCAAGAATAATGTTGGATAAGGACCTTCAATATCTAGATATTTATGCCCATTCTTCAAGAGGAATGTCAACCAACTTAAACCACCCGAAGTACCACAACTCACACTAAACCTAGATACCTTTGGAAGTGACAACTTCTGATCATATCACCAACATAATCACTTCAAAAAAACATTTCCCCAGTGGGTCAACTCCATGACCTTTGTTATCAATCAACTATTATATCAATAGATCTTAAGTGACGAATAACCCACCGAAGCAGGAAATTCGGAGACTACTGAGGAAACCCCTCAAGATTCAGCTATGTCCTTGTGGGATTGATGTATTGTCTCAAATGATGAACAAATTGAAGAATATTTCATATGATATACAACAGTTATTAAATATACCCCCAGATATTACAATCTATGTAGCAAAGGTGTTGTTCCAATCACCTCTTCTTCTCCAAAAATCAATACTCCTCTTAGGAAAATTAACCCTCCTATTATCACTTTGAAACTATCATACCCTGGTTTTGCATCCCCAGATTATATAATGTATTTATTTTTACTTTATGAAAGGTTGGAGCACCCAAAAAATTAAAATAGGCCGGAGTTCCTAGGAAATGTAATGCTTTGATCATTATTAATAATAAAACACGTATTTGGCTACGAGACAGACAAGGACGAGAGTTATAGAGGGCTAGGATTCCACGATATAGGGGGGGTTAAGGCGATAAGTATTTTTATTATATTTTTTTTACCCATAATTATTTTAATTGAGAGAAGTGGTTACATGAGCTTCTTGGGGAAGGACATATGGTTCTTGATTTCCATGTAAATATATAAACCCATCATTGGGTTGTTTGGGGGTTCACACTCTTTATTATGTTCACTTATCCATTCAGTCTCTTCACTCTTCATTCACTTTTTCTCATTCATTATTCCTCATTCATTCTTGATCTCGCTTGGGAG
Source organism: Picea mariana (assembly GCA_032191745.1). NCBI lineage: Eukaryota > Viridiplantae > Streptophyta > Pinopsida > Pinales > Pinaceae > Picea > Picea mariana. Next base: position 502,278 of record JASDQU010104682.1, on the reverse strand, counting down.
AGAAAAATAAATTGTTGGTAAAGGAGCCTTTGTTTGTTGATTGTAGTGATTATTGGTGTATTCCAACCATCAATTGGTGCATATATGCCTAAAATGCATTGGCATGTGCTGAATTTTATTCACAACTGTGAATCTTGAGAGTCCCAACATGGATATTCTTGACCATATGCACTGGAGCCCTGGAAATAAGTGGAAATCCTAAGGGATTTCATGGAAGTGAAGGAAGTCCATTTTCTTTGGGTGGTGCATGTAACACACCCACCATTATGAAGGAGCTTCTATAGTGTAAAGCCTCTAAATTTTCATTTTTGATCTCTCGTGTGAACAGGAACCAGACACAAGACTCCTCCACATGACCACTACCCATGACCACAAGCCTAACAAAATGGCATTTTGTGACTTCTGTCATCGAGTATTCACATACGAGCCAACCTTGACTCACCTGACTCCCAAACTCCTGAACTAGGAGCCTAGCCCAATGCTATCTCCATTCCTTAACCTCCATCCATGTGACCCCTCATTATGACTCAGGGCCCAACCTTCAAGCACTTCGAAACTTCGTGTATCGCAAAGGTGGAAGTTAGTCCATCTCCTTTCCTTGGAATCTCGAAAACCAAACTCCTGATGTCAGATCAATGGTACACAATCTCTTGCAACCCAACGGATTAAATCAACTCTTCGCGAATCGAGACTTCATGTTTGGTAAAGTTGGAGGGTCATTCACCTTCCTTTTCTCGATCCCTGATATCTCCTTGGACAATCAACGGTCCATGCCCTCCCTTTGATCGACGACTTCAATCAAATCATGAACTCGGACTTAGTGAGTTCTCACAACTCCTATCTCTAACTTCCTGAGTTGCGAGTCAGGGAAATGTTGATCTCTCACCACGTGTCCCTTCTTGATGGACGACTAGGATTGATGTGACTCCCAACTCCTTGAAAATATTTCGAGTTCTGAATCCTCAAACTCCTGTATCTTTTTCCACCTGTCCCCTGACAATGGATGGTTCTAATTAACTTCAGAACTTTGGGACTTCACAAAAGTCCACTCCCCTATGCACTTTTAAAGGGTTAGACCTCGTGCACTTTCCTCTGAATCTCACGTTTATAGTCCTCCGTGTATAGATCTGATGAATGAGATCTATTCTCTCCTTGTGCGCAAACTCTGAACTCGCAGATCCAATGGTCGAGGTGGGTCCCAAAGGATCCATAGATCAACGACCCACATTACTTTGTGGCTTTGGGTTTCAGGGGTTTTGGTCGCACCAACCCATAATCTTCCTAATACACGAACTCTGAACTCATGGATCTGAGGGGCTAGAGGGGTTAACTCCCATGCTCTTTCCCATAGCCAACAACCATGACAACCCTTGGCTCCTTCCAGACTAATCTCATTTGTCCATCCCTCGGACAAGGAAAACCTTTCCCTTTTAGTATTTTCATATCACTATTTTCCTAATTTCTCACCCCAAATGGGTTAGGGACTTGGGTCTGGAAATTCACATGGAAAGGGGGTCAGGGGAAAGTATTCTCTTCAGATGGATGGTTTCAAATCTACACGATCCTTCCTATCTTGACCATTTTACAACTTATGCCCGGGAATCCCTCCGAAGTGAGGCTGGGCATACAGTTTATCAGTGGGAAGTGTGAGTTCCTAAGGAGTTGGAAGCATGGGCATAACATATCCATTTCACATAGATATGTTCATACATGCATATATATATATAGATGTGTAAAAACCAAGAAATCATTCATCATTCTAACTCAACAATTAAAGCCGAGAAAAGACTTATCAGAATCAAACAATGTGAAGCGACTACTGGAAGGGGTGTTCGTTTCCACCCAACCATAGGATTAGTCACTCCAAATAGATTTACCACTAGCCACCCTTGAGCTATACCACGATGCTCTGCAACACAACCTTTTCTTCTCACTAAGCCACAATAGGGACATAGGTTACTCTCCTCTTCCCGCAGGATCCTGGCAATGATTTACATGATACCAAGCAAGGAGGACTAGCCTCATTTATCATCTTGTATCATAACCTTCTCTGCCATTTCCTGTGTCCAGAACGCTTAGTTTTTCATTCTTCCTTGAATCCTCGAGATCCATTTCCCATCTTCGCACTCTTTGTAGGTGCGTTCTTTCCCCCTTCTTCCCACCACACCTTCCCTCCTCGCCTCTTTCAGCAGGGTGGTGTGTGGCCCGAATTCCCAGTCAACGATTAAGTTTGGAAGCCTTATAGATGAGTTCTTACACACCCCATCCCTCATTAACTCTTGAGGAGGTCTTCCTACCCACCAACCTGATTGTAATTCATTTCTGGTTCAGAGGATGGTCCTGGTCCTAAGCAATTAAATCTAGTAAGGTCTGGTTTGGTGAAGGTTAATGCAACCATTCCTAGTCCCCTTCACCCTTTCTTCGCATATCATTCATGGTATTTCTAGGTACACCCCTCCTCCCATTATTCATGTAACACTTTTCCATTTTATTAGTAAATAATTGGGTTCACATTCGTTTACCTTTCAAACAAAGGTCCATCGAATCAATATTCACACATATAAAGTTTGCCATAGTCTTTTGGCCATTTATATTTATATTTACAAACTAGGGGAAACAAGTTGTCACAATTCCCCCCCCCTTAAAGGAACATTGTCCTCGATGTTCTCTCTATTAACATGTCTTGTATGTACAAAATTGAAAAAAAATGGGTATGCCTGTCTCATGGCATCCTACATTTCCCATGTGGCCTTATCTGGGCCAAAGTGTTTCCACTGCACCTTGACCTGTGCAACGGTTCGGTTCCTGAGTGGGGTTTCATTCCTGTATAGTATGCATTTATGTTCTGGCATGAATTCTCCCCTCGGTTCCACCTAGATCACATACCAGTCAATTATATGATTAGAATCATGTACATATTTCTTCAACAATGAAACATGGAAAACATTATTTTCTTTTACTGTGGGAGTAAGTGTTATCTTATAGGCTATAGGTTCCACTCTATATATAACTTCAAAAGGTCCACAATACTGAGGTGCCAACTTGGAACAAGCTCTCATCCTCAGGGAACTCTTCCTGGGCCTAACTCTGAGTTAGACGTGGTCTCCTGTCTTGAATTCTCTGGGGGTTCCCTTTCTATCGGCATAACATTTCTGTCTATTTTGAGTGATTTTCAGATTTTTCTTTATCTGAATCACTTGTTCCATTTATTTCAACATGTTGGGTCCAATCATAATTATGTTCACAGGATTACTCCAAATTATTGGAGTGTTTCACAGCCTACCATAGAGGACTTTGAAAGGGCTCATCTTTAGTGATTCTTGGTAGTCATTGTTGTAGGAAAATTCCACCAGTGGCAAGTAATATTCCCACCTTTTAGGTTGATGCATTACATGCATCCTTAGCATGTCTTATAATATTTGGTTCACTCTTTCCATCTGTCCATTGGTTTGAGGATGATAGGCTATGCTAAACAATAATTTGGTCTCCAGGCCATCCATCAAGGATTTCCAAAATTTTGAAGTAAATTTTGTGTCTCTGTTAGACATGATCTCCTTAGGCATGCCATGTAGTCTGAATATCTCCTTCATGAATATGTTGGCAATATCTATTTCCTTGCAAGTCGATTTGACGGGAATAAAATGAGCGAAAATGCTCAATTTATCCACCACTACCATGATGGCATCATTCTTCCTGGCTGATGTTGGTAATACGGTGATGAAATCCATGGATATGGTCTCCCATTTCCATTCTGGGATTGGTGGAGGTTGTAATAATCTTGTTGGGTGCCAGTGTTCTTCTTTAACTTGTTGGCATTCTAGACATTTAGCTAAATACTCAGCTATGTCTTTCTTCAATCCATACCAATAGAATTGTTTCATGGTGGTCGTGACCATCCTCTGATAGCCTGGATGGTCGGTGTATGATATCTTGTGCAATTCGTCCATTTTGAACCTCTTCAAGTCAGCACAACTTGGAATATATAGCCTGTTTCGGTAAGTCAACAGACCTCCATCTAGAATTTGGTAGCCTTCATACTTTATCCCTGCGGGTTCTTGCTCCAAGTACGAGGTCACGGTCTGGAATAATGAGTCTATTTCTTGTACATTCCTAACTCTTTCCCTTGCATTCATCTTGCAGGTGCTCACCACTACCAGGTGATTTGTTTTCATACTTCTGCTAAGGGCATCGACTATCTTATTTTCCTTTCCTTTGATATGTTTGATTTTGAGATAAAAATCGCTAAGGAGGGCCATCCACCTAGCTTATCTTGAATTGAGTTTTGGTTGGTCAAACAAGTGCCACAATCTACAGTGGTCTTCTATAATTACAAATTTCCTACCTAGGAGGTAATGCCTCCACATTTTCAAAGTGTGCACTATGGCGGCCAACTCTAGATCATGGGTCACATAGTTGACGTCATGTTCATTCAATTTTTGAGATTCATAGCAAACTACGCTTCCTTCTTGCATAAGGACTCCTCCGAGTCCTTCTTTGCAGGCATCTGTGCACATGAGGAAGCCATTATCGGGATCGACGATCTTCAGCATGGGCGCATGGGTCAAAAGGTGTTTTAGTGACTAAAACCTTTCTTCACACTCTGGTGTCCAAATGAATTTAACCCTCTTCCTCTAGAGGGCAATGATTGGATAACCAATCTTGGAAAACCTTTTTATAAATCTCTTATAGTATCCTACTAAACCCATAAAGGATGTGATATATGAAACATCCTTTGGGGTAGGCCATTGCATGATGGATCTGATCTTGTCAGGGTCTATTTCTACCCCTTATTTAGATATGACATGGCCCAAGTAATGTATTTGCTTCTGGAAAAAGTCACACTTGTTAAATTTGGCGTAGAGTTGATGCTCTCTTAGCACTTGAAGTAAAAGTCTTAGATGTTCCTCATGTTCGTCTCTATTCTTGGAGTAGATTAATATATCCTCAATAAAAACCAATACAAACTTGTCTAGGAATTTGCTGAGTAGATTTTTTCATCAAGCACATAAAGGTGGCAGGGGCATTGATTAATCCAAATGGTACTACCACAAATTCATAGTGACCATATCTTGTCCCGATGGTGGTTTTTTGGATGTCTTCATCTTTGATTCAGACTTGATTTTATCTAGAGCTCAAGTCAATCTTTGAGAAAATGGTAGCACCCCCCAATTGATCGAACAATTCATTGATTCTGAGTAAGGGGTATTTGTTCTTTATGGTTACCTTATTGAGCTATCTATAATCTATGCACAGTCGGAATGTACCATATTTTTTCTTCACAAACAGGAATGGTGCTCCCTATTGAGCTCTAATTTTGTCATACTTTCCTCCATACAAATACACTCATCATTAAACCTTCTCCCCACATTTCGTCAATAATATATCGCTAATTACACCATAAACCTCCATTATCTCTTGTTATTCATCCTATGTGGTTAATACATAGTTTTTCATATTTTTAGTGATTAAAAGGATGAGTATACAATATTTTTGTCGATGACGGTTTAATCATATGTTTCTATCTCCAAGAAACATGTTTTGTACTATTCAGGTTCCGGTATGTATAGTGTCCATGTTTCGGTACCCGTATTATTCCTGTTCTGGTACCCGCATTGCAGGTCATCCGATACTCCAAGTCATCCGGTACCAGAAGGTTCTACAGTTAATCGGTGCCTAGAAATTCATTCGGTACCCACACTCCATGTCATCCAATACTCTGCAGTGATCCAATACTACCTTTGCGTTCATCTGGTACCAACTCTGTGCCTCTTCCAGTACCAACTTCATCCGGTACCAAATTGTGCCTATTTCGGTACTAGCTCCATCCAGTACTACCATCACGTTGGTCCAATACCCATAGTCGTGATTTTGTTCATTTGGTACTAAACCCCTGGCTACAAGATTCAAGTACTAATTTTTCTAATCTGATACCAACTGTTCTAATTTGGTACCAACTGTGTTAATCCGATACTAGAAATAATTCAAAATTTTTGAAAGCTTCTAGAGGAAAATCGGGTACATGGGTTTTGTTCAGAATGATGTTTTCATATGGAAAAGTGAGACATAATTCACCCATATCACATGTGTGGACCTCCATCTCAGGGGGAATGCTTTTTCTAAAATTATTGAAAAACTCAAACTGCCAACTTGCGCCTCGATTTTCGTGCAGATGGAATTAGATATAGAAATTCTACAAAATGGGTTTTGTATAGAATATGGCAGATTGAGTAACACATGGGAATTTTTTAAAAATTAGAACTAGTTTGGAAGATATGGGTGGGGGATTAACTCGAATCTGCCCAAATTACAATAAAACCCAAATTTTTGTGATTTTGCTCAAAAAATTGTAAAATTGGTTTTAACCAAAATCTGAGTTTAGGGGATTTGGTTCTATCATATCCCTTTGTATTTCATGTATAAATAAGAGCCTCATAGGGCTGAGGAGGATCCATCATTTATTATTTCAAATTTGTATTTGGGAGAAATTCATCATATTAGAGACATGAAATTGATGAGCAAAAGGTTGTAATCAAAGATTTTGATTTCTAATAAACAAGAATAGTTCATGGTTGAGATTTGATGCATCATCCCAGTTCTGATCTGAATTAGTCTTCCAGGAGCATGACTCGGTCGGGTAGGGCCCCTCGATCCGGGTATGTCCCTGTTGTTATTTATTTTGCTAATTAGTTTATGAATTTGATTGGATTTGATTTCCATGCACTGTGTGTTTTAATTCAGCAATTTGATTATGCAATTGGTTTCATGAACAAGTCGAATTTATGCCCTTCCACTCAAAGCATCATCATTTTTCATTTAACCTCAATCATACTCATTTTCCAAACTTCTAATATATGTGTTCTCATGCTTCTCTATTTATGTGCTTAATGATTATTTGACCAACGATTCATTGCTTTGTGCCTTGCTTTAATTATGTCCATTCATGCTTGATTAATTTGCCATCTATTTGCCACTCACATTATTAAATAGTGTTTTTCCTTCCTCGCTGTGTCAAATTCATAAAACAAAGTTTTGATCTTTAGTTGTATATTTGAAGTCATTTATGAATAGAAGACATAGAAACATAGGTTCAGAACTAAACTTATTACTTACAATTTAGAGTATGTGTCATCCTTCATGATGTGCTTACAGATTGATTAGCCATGCATGGGCATCTACATTTGTTTATGAGTAAATTTCCCTTCTCTTTTCTTCATTCTTTGCACCCAAAACTTGCACATTAACACACACCACCCATCATGCATCTATTCATTTTCATTCATCTTCTTTCCTTGCTTGCTTGATTGCAAATCCTCTAAGTTATACAATTGTTGCCAAGAATCCATTTCATTTTCTTCAACCATGTTTCCAACTTTTATTTGACTGTTTACATTCAACCTTTTGAGTCAACTATAAAAGCATTCATCCCTTCTTTATGATTATTCTTTGTTGAATTTTGCAGTGTACATTGAAAATTCTATGTTCATCTCTTCTTAACCCATCTAGCATTCATCTTTCTTGACAGAGTTGGTATTTCTTTTCTATTGCATAAGAATTTCAATTCTTTGCTTCACATCTCTACAACATCATCTTTAATTGTCCCTTCTCCTTCTTCTCCATGATTGATGCATTTGACTGTGGAAGATTTCGAGTTTAGATTTAATTTGTAGCCTTGTTTCATTGTCTTTTTCTTAAGATTGATTTTAGATTGTTTTCATAAAAATTCCTACAGTTTTCTTTCAGATCTCTTTATTTTCCCGTACCTTTGGATTCCTTGAACTTTACTTTCACATAGTTTCAATCACCAATAGACATATTAAATGTCTAACTTGTGAGATATGGCCTTCCCGCATCGGAATTCTTCCTAAGGTGTTAGTTTCTATCATGAATTTCATTTTTGTTTTCTTGTTTCCTTTATTGCAGTTAAGTGTGGATCCGCTATAGGAAATAACCATTGAAGGACATAAAACTTAAGTAAGCTACTCACAATTAAGCACACGAACATCACCCTAAGTGCATGAAAGAGTGTGATCTAAGCCTTCATAGCACTAAGTTATTCTTGTGTCCCAGTGATGAATCCTTAGTGTTAATTTGTTGCAGTGTGGGTTTGAAGATTGTTTTACCAACTTTATATTAGGCTAGACTAGGCTTTAATCCTGCGTTTCCTGTGCTTGCTCTTCAAAGCTTATGATCCCCAATTGATAATTAAATGTGGGAATTAATAGTGCATATATTTAGCTCGAACATTTTGGTGCTGTTGTCAGGGAGGTTCTAAAGGGATTAGATCATAGGTAGGTTGCTTTTTCAAGCCTTGAGTGTTCCTTTCATGCAAGTGTGTTTCTTTTCATGCAAGTGTGGTGTTCTTTTAAGGATGACCTAAGGGTGGAGAGAAGACAGTAAGACGTGAGGGAAGAGTCCACACATCCACTTCAGTGGGGTTACTCCAAAATTAGGTTGCCCTCTTCCTTTTAGTAGTTAGAATTTGTGTTTTATTAGCATTAGCAATTTTTTATATATATGAGAAGAGAAGCTAACTTCTATGAATAGATAACTTGGTGACAGCAAGATCCTAGTAGCACGCTGGCACTTCAAGTATATAATTGGTTTGCTTATATTTTCTTTTAGTTTGCTTATTTTTATTTCCTTAGGATTTTAAAAATAATAATTTGGGCACTGTAAGAACCCCCCTCTACACTAATCCATGTGTGAAACAAGACCCATAAACCAACAACAAGAACTCAAATATGATCAAGAGTTTGGAAGAACTCTCTCCATCATAGCAGCAGCTAGGATCTCAATCTCTACCTAGCAAAAAGAACAAATATTGACAGTAGTCAAGAACCTATCCACCTCTCTAGAAGTGATAGAAAAAGAAGATTTCCATAAGCTACATCCACAAGAAGTTTTAGAAGCCTCCTTTGATCACCCTTTCCAACCTGTAAAGGAGACTTAAGAATCATTCAATGGAGAGAAACTGCTAGAACCTAAGATCAAGGAGTTCTTGACATGCATATCGCCAGATCCAGTATGCATCCAAGAGACAAACCATCCAAAAGAAGATGATTTTCATGGCATGATAGAGGGAGACATGCAGAGTGGTCTAAATGAGGAAGTGAACCAAGAACGTCAATATTACATTGAATATTGGTTCCAGACAACAACAAGATTGAAACACCACTCTCTTCTTCAACAACTCTCCACATCATCATCAAAGCAACTGGTTCTTTGTATTCTGGTATACATTAAAGATTATCTTTCAAACCCGAGTATGAATGTATTTCTACACCTGTTACACACATGGTGACATTGGAAATATTCTTACACGTGAAATTTAATTTCTTGTTCTTAGATAGGATAGAGTAAAAGTTGCATTTTAGTTAACCTAGTTCTAAATAAATGCAACATTTTTCATGTTTCTTTTCAAATAAATAAAATGAGATGAAGATACTATTGGTGATCTAATATCATAAACCAAAACAACGTAAGATATTTCTTCTTCTTATTACATGTGGATTTCAGACTAATAATAATAACAGTTGCTCATAAGACTAATCTTTAAAATATTATGGGGATTTACAAAATCTTTAAGGTCTGCATAATGATGCCCATCGGTAACTTGTACATCCTAGTTTCATATCAGAACTTATTATTCAAGCATTCTTATCAAATAGTAGCAGGAGAGTGAATGAAACTTATACTTGTGAGGGAACACAATCTTATATGGAGAAGATGAACTTGGGGACTAGAGACACCTTTAGGTCATTCTCTCATGGCCTCATCCACCACACATTAAGTAATTTTGACCATGATATGTATTTCGAATAATCTCGATACATAAGTCTATTTTTCATACGAACAATCTTTTATGGGCAATCTATAAAATATCCTCCAACTCAATACCATCCCATCCCATAAAAAGGTTTTCAAAGATGCTCCCCCATTCACCCATGCAAAAGCAATCTATAAATTTTATCTAAAGGGTAAATATTGGGACAAGAGCCTTTGATGGAAAATGGGTGTAAGAGGCTAACCCATCGGGATACTGAATAGGTCGACTGGTAGTGGGTACCGGCCTATGGTATAACTAGGAAAACCCATCTGGGTACTAAACAGACTCGTGGGCAATGGGGCATTCTGCTTGGGAAGGATATTTCTTAGATTTCAAAATTACCCCATCGGAATACTGAACAGGCTTGTTGGCAATGGGTTCTGATTTTGATGTATTTCATTATGCCTAATATATATTTTTCTGTATGAACAATATACTTGTGTAAATCGTTAAGGAGAAGAATGCATGGTTGAACAAAAGGATAATGAACCTCATCTAATTGCCATTTGATAATGTCTGTAAAATGGTCTTAAGACCCCGTCATTCATACCTTGGATGTCATTGTCCTAGAGGTGGTACCCATAAGTGTAGGAGTCTAATAAACTCAAACGCAAAGTTTATCAATATCACTTGAATGATATAGATTCTTTGAGAAATTAAACAGGGATTACTGTTTTCCTATCGGTTTCTCATTTATCAAAGACCACTTATCTCCTCATGTTTTCTTGTTCAAGGATGAGAGGAAAAATCCCTCATCATAATTGTTATTGGATAAATCCGTAAGTGTGGACACAAACCGATCTTCCTAGATCCACCTGGATCTAGAACAAAGAAAAACAGAATAGGACGCTTTCCTTAAGTTTTAAATATTGAATTTACTAAGAGGAAAGAATAAGTAACATACCTTATAATCACTTCCTATAGTCTTTGTTGCTCCCGCTTCACTCCAGTGCTCTTGTGCAGTCAAGATGAAAACAACACAAACCAACCAAAGTGATAGCGATAGCATAAACTCAATATAAACCTATGTATGTGATCAAGGAATCATACAATAAAACACAACAAGCTTTATAGGAAAGAATCATATCACTGTATCATATTAAATGTGAAAGAGAGATTACAACCATGGCCTTGATGTCGTAAGGTCCCTTCCAATTGTCCTTCGTTCCCTACACACTTCTTGCTCCAAGGATTCTGAAACCATAGATCTGATAGCTACTCACAATCTATCTTGACAAAGCAAATCTCAAAGCCACTCTAACAAAGCTAACCCAAGCTCAAGCTAACTTTCTCCATGAGAACTCCTCTCCTTTTATAAGTTGAAGAGGATAAGGTGAGGAGGTTAGGATGATCCCACTAAATCATGAAAGCGAGTAAGATCCAAACCATTCGGATGCCACCTCACCATAGAAGCTTCTCCTTCTAGAAGATTTGAGAAAACAATCATTTTTCCCACGTGCTAGAATTCTCGCACACTAGCTATAGAGAAACCTGCGAGGTGTTCACACCCTGTCTATAGTGCAAGCTGCGAGAATGGGTCATTCTCGCACCCTGCCTATATAGCAACCTGCGAACTTCATTTTTTTATAAGGTTTTTACATAGGAAAATGCAACTTCTTTTCTTAGGAAAAGTTCTTCTCCCTTCTCTCTTCAGGAACTCAGGCCACTGACCCCTCTGAAGGCAACAGATAGGTTTAAATCATTAACGATCATAGGGATGATGAAAATAATGTGTAACAAGAATTCACATGGTTTTTTGAGCATACCACTGTTAATGATTGATGAAATTGTATTTAATAAGTAATTTAGAAATTTCATTTATGCTTGTAATATTTTAAAATAAATTTCATTTCCAAATTTACAGGCATGAATAAAGTTTAATTTTTGGTTGTTTCTTTAAGCATGGCATAAATGTATATTTCTTCTCTCATAATAATAGTATTGGTTTAGTTATCTTAGATTTTTCTGTTCCGGTACTGCTGGTACATAAACCAGTAGGTTCTTGTACCAATAGTACATAAATTTAAATCTTTTTTCGAGGGTAATTTTTGCAGGATATTTTTAGCAGCTCTCAGCTCTGGCATACTTCATTTTTCTCCTTCAGTCAACATGCACCAGTTCCACATAGTCCACTTTCAGCATGTAGAAATTTTATGTGCTAATGAGAGTTTGCATGAGGACATGCAAACCAACGGGTTTGGGGGAGAGAGAGACATAAGGAATCTTAGTATATCAACATTCATCAACTCTCTCTCCTAGATATCCATCCGTTCATAGCCTTGCTCCACTTCATCTTCAAATTTCAGCAGTCTACATCATGGTTTTGCAGACATTTCATCATGTTCTTCATAGTTTCCACTTCAACATGTATTAGAATTCAAAGCAAGGGTAACTTGAGGTAAAATTGGTACAAATCTTTTTAATTTACTAAAAACTTGGGAAACATGATGCATAACCACTATTACCCACTCCACACTCCACTATGCATTATCACAACTACTAAGTAAACCCTCCATCTTCACTCCACTTGTCATAATGAACAATATACTATGATGATAAGACCAAGTAATGAAAATGAAATATGTGGTATCCAAATACAAAGAAACATCTATAGTGTCTTCTCTTCGTACATCATAAAGCATTCTTAAGTTATGTCAAAGAGGATGAAGTCATTGTTGCCTATCCAAGCAAAGAACCACAAAGTAAATGTTGGTCTTAAAATTGATGTCCAAGTCCATGCGGCCACAATCACCAACATTTTATAAACCATTCTCCATATGCACACCATTCACCATCACTTTGATGCCTCATCCACTACTTGTCCTCCATTTTTATGATAATTTTGTTTCTCTATTTGAAATCAATCTGAGGCAGTTTCCAAAGTGTCATTTCACAAGAACCAACACTTACACAAAAGAAACAATGTCACATAAATCTATAAGAAGAGTATCATAAGTTCTTCACCTTGTTTACATGAGGACATGAAAATCCTTGGGTTTAGGGGTATGTTGAGCTCCAGTTTTGTCATACTTTCCACCATACAAATATACTAATCATTAAACATTCTCCCCGCATTTCGTCAATAATATATCGCTAATTACACCATAAACCTCCATTATCTCTTGTTATTCATCCTCTGTGGTTAATACATATTTTTTCATATTTTTAGTGATTAAAAGGATGATTATACATTAGTTTTGTCGATGATGGTTTAATCATATGTTTCTATGTCCAAGCAACATGTTCTATATTGTTTAGGTTCCGGTATGTGCACTGTCCATGTTCCGGTACCTGTATTATTCCTGTTCCGATACCCGCATTGCAGGTCATCCGATACTCCTAGTCATCCGGTACCAGAAGGTTCTATAGTCAAATGGTGCCTAGAAATTCATCCAGTACCCACACTCCATGTCATCCAATACTCTGTAGTACTACCTTTGCGTTCATCTGGTACGAACTCTCTGCCTCTTCCAGTACCAACTTCATCCGGTACTAGATTGTGCCTATTCCGGTACTAGCTCCATCAAGTACTACCATTGCATTGGTCCAGTACCCATAGTCATGATTGTGTTCATTTGGTACTAAGACCCTAGCTACAAGATCCAAGTACTAATTTTTCTAATCTGGTACCAATTGTTCTAATCCGGTACTAGAAATAATTCGAAATTTTTTAAAGCTTCTAGAGGAAAATCGGGTACATGGGTTTTGTGCAGAATGATGTTATCATGTGGAAAAGTGTGATAGAATTCACCCATATCACACTTGTGGACCTCTAGCTCATGGGGAATGACTTTGCTAAAATTATTGAAAAACTCAAACTGCCAACTTGCGCCTCGATTTTCATGCAGATGGAATTGGATATAGAAATTCTACAAAATGGATTTTTTCTATAATATGGAAAATTAAGTAAGACGCGGGCATTTTTTCAAAATTAGAATTAGTTTGGAAGATATGGGTGGGGACCTAACTCGAATCTGCCCAAATTACAATAAAACCCAGATTTTTGTGATTTTTCTCAAAAAATTGTAAAATTGGTTTTAACCAAAATCTGAGTTTGGGGGATTCGGTTCTATCATATCCCTTTGTATTTAATGTATAAACAAGAGCCTAATAGGGATGAGGAGGATCCGTAATTTATTATTTCAAGTTTGTATTTGGGATAAATTCATCATATTAGAGACATGAAATTGATGAGCAAAAGATTGTAATCAGAGATTTTGATTTCTAATAAACGAGAACAGTTCATGGCTGAGATTTGATGCATCATCTCAGTTCCGATCTGAATTAGTATTCCAGGAGCATGCCTAGGTCGGGTAGGGCCCCTCGATCCAGGTATGTCCCTGTTATTATTTATTTTGCTAATTAGTTTATGAATTTGATTGGATTTGATTTCCATGCACTGTGTGTTTTAATTCAACAATTTGATTTTGCAATTGCTTTCATGAACAACTCAAATTTATGCCCATCCACTCAAAGAATCAACATTTTGAATTTAACCTCAATCATACTCATTTTTCAAACTTCTAATATATGTGTTCTCATGTTGCTCTATTTATGTGCTTAATGATTATTTGACCAACGATTCATTGCTTTGTGCCTTTCTTTAATTATGTCCATTCAAGCTTGATTAATTTGCCATCTATTTGTCGCTCACATTATTAAATAGTTTTTTTCCTTCCTAGCTGTGTCAAATGCATAAAATAGAGTTTTGATCTTTAGTTGGATATTTTATTTCATTTATGAATAGAAGACACAGAAACATAGGTTCATAACTGCACTTATTACTTACAATTTAGAGTATGTGTCATCCTTCATGATGTGCTTACAGATTGATTAGCCATGCATGGGCATCTACATTTGTTTATGAGCAGATTTCCCTTCTCTTTTCTTCATTCTTTGCACCCAAAACTTTCACATTAACACACACCACCGATTATGCATCTATTCATTTTCATTCATCTTCTTTCCTTGCTTGCTTGATTGGAAATCCTCTAAGTTATACAATTGTTGCCAAGAATACATTTCATTTTCTTCAACCATGTTTCTAGATTTTATTTGACTGTGTACATTCAAAGTTTTGAGTCAACTATAAAAGCATTCATTCCTTCTTTATGATTATTCTTTGTTGATTTTTGCAGTGTACATTGAAAATTCTATGTCCATCTCTTCTTAACCCATCTAGCATTCATCTTTCTTGACAGAGTTGGTATTTATTTTCTATTGCATAAGAATTTCAATTCTTTGCTTCACATCTCTACAACATCATCTTTACTTGTCCCTTCTCCTTATTCTCCATGATTGATGCATTTGACTGTGGAAGATTTCGAGTTTAGATTTAATTTGCAGCCTTGTTTGATTGTCTTTTTCTTAAGATTGATTTTAGATTGTTTTCATCAAAATTCCTACAGTTTGTGTTAGTGTCAGAAGTCACTCCTGGATTGCTTGCAGGAGCAGAGCCCAACGCCCATCATTTTTATGTCATGATTTGTTTAATGGGGCTATCATATGGGTGAATACTCAAGAAAATATACCTTTAACACAGGAAACTGGGCCTGGTATGTAGAAAGCAAGGGAGGTCTTGATCCAACTTCTGTCAGTAAGCTGATTAAAGGGTGGTAGATGGAAGACTTGTTAGAAGGGTGAGCAAGACAGCCTCGGGCAACAGGCCTTCGGAAGCTTGGAGAAGAAAAACTCAGAAGCCAAAATCCTCTTGGTCCAGAGTTTCAAAGAGTTGAGGGGCGACTCGACTGGATCCTCCAATTCTGAGCCATTCCAGCACTGAGAAAACACAAGAATTGATTAGAAATGCTGAGACTATTGCAGTGATCCAACCTACATCATCCTACAACAGCGCAACTCAACTGGATCCTCCAATTCCGAGCTGTTCTAACACAGTAAACAAAGAAATGGAAAAGAAGCTGACATCCATAAGGTAAGAAGTCTCAAATGCCTTCTATATTTACCAGAGAGACCAATGCTTCATCAAAACTTTACAATCGGGAGCCTTGCTCAACCATCGATAGATACCAAAAATGGCGAAAATGCCTACATATACTCAAAACAACAACAACAACAAAATCGAGATGCTACATTAAATGCATTGCGTTTGCATGGCTTCTGGCAATCTGCACCTGCAGTCTTTGAATGATCATGCACCTATGGCAGACACAATTGAACTTCTGACAGCTCCGTAGGCAAACCATCGTGCTCTTAATTCGTCACCGGAATTTCCCATTAAGGTGGAGATGCTGTCTAACCACCACCAACTACCTTAATAACTGCTTCATTGGGATTGAGAATGGCCCGGCCAACTCGGCACCTTTGGGATGTGGGAGACCCCTCGCATTTCCACCTAGATGAGCTGAATGACCTGATGAATATGTGTGGGGGCCAGTGCGAAGGATGGGGCGCATAATGAGAGTGGTGGCACCAAAACCATGAGGGTGAGATAAGAACTGATGAGGTGTGAGAGAGGTGACAGGGGAAGACACATGGCAGAAGGCAATAAGCGAAGGGGGGAAGAGATGAGATATGATGGGTACGTTTCAATGAGAGGCTGACATGGAAGGTAGCGGGACACACAGCAGGCAGTGAGTGGATGATGAGATGGGGGGAGGGGCCACATGGACCAGAAAAAGGGGGGTGGACAGAGGTTAAAGGATGAAGAAGGGCTAAAGGGAGTGAGCCTCATCGCACGACCCAGAGGAGAGTAGATGACAAGGGGAAGGATGGTACAAAAGATGACACGAAAGGAAAGGGACCCACGTTGGTTAAATGCAAAAAAACAGAGGATTCCCGGATTTCTTGTGCGTCGTTGATCTGGGCGCTCTAATCGTAGCTGTCGGAGAGGTGCATCCTCGATTTCAGACCACCCCCCTCCACTTAAAGGTAGAAAGGCGGGGGGCTCTAGAATCCAATGTGCACCATTGATCTGGGCACTCTAATCATAGATGTTAGAGAGATGCATCATCGATTCCGGACCCCCCCCCCCTCCGCTTAAAGGTAGAAAGGCGGGGGGGCTCCGGAATCCAATGTGCGTCGTTGATCCGGGCGCTCTAATCCCTGCCATCCAGATTTGATTTCCATTTAAACACAGATGCATTTTCATCCCGAACCTAGGGTAAGTGGGTTTTAAACCCATTCCTTCACATTTTACCCCTCTTTACAAGTAATGTCGCTAACATTAGGCTCCATGGGGGATAGAGTCATCCCTGTGATGCTCTAAGGACTCTTTTTGCAGATTCAATGCCTTGTTGTAGGGCTATGGAGTCATTTATTAAGATGAAAATAGAAACAATATTTACAAAAGCAAAAGAGCCGATTGCGGCTCACAAAAAGCATTTTTTCAAGAAATGCCCATTTACTAGGCTATTAAAAACTTCTTTGCCTTCCAAATCCTGCAACCTGTAAGTGTTGTTTGAAAATAATTTAGAGATCTTGAAAGGACCAAACTAGAGGGCATCAAACTTACTGTGCTTTTCCTTTTCCTTCCTAGGTGCATCCCATTTGAGTACCAGATCATCCGGCTCGAAATCTCTCTTTCTGCTCTTCCTGTCAAAAACCTGCTTAATCTTCTGCTGATGATCGTAGGCCCTGTCCATGACTTGCTCTCTGATCTGCTACACTTCCACCATCTAATGAATCCTTCTGACCATATTGTCAGGCTCTCCTTCGAGATCCTGGAGGAATTTCGCCACAGATAAAGCGAGTTGAGTAGGGAAAATGACCTCTGTTCTATAAACAAGTTGGAAAGGTGAGATGCCTAGGGACTTCTTTGTGGTCACTCGGTCAGCTCAGAGAGAAAATTTAAGTTTTGAATCCCAGGCCCTTTTATTGTCTTCCAGTAATTTCTTAATGAGCTTGATCAGATTTTTATTGGAGGACTCTGTCAGTCCGTTTCCTTAAGGATAATATGGAGTAGAGTGAATCAGCGAAATCTCAAACTGTTCACAAAACTTGACCAAAGGCTCAGACCTGAAGGGGGCGGCATTGTCAGTGACAATTCTGTTGGGGCAACCAAATCTGGCTAAGATGTCTTCTAGGAAGCTGACAATCACTTTGTGAGAAGTGCTCCTGGTGGGAACAACCTCTATCCACTTGCTGAAATAATCTGTCACAGTCAGGATCCATCTTTGCTGGCCACTTGAGGGAGGATGAATTTCTCTAATGAATTCCAATCCCCACTACTGAAAGGGTGTTGAAACTACTACATGATTTAATGGCAGAGATTTGAGCTGTTTCTTTCCTGAGAACTTCAGGCATTTGATGCAAGCTCTGATTTCTCTGTAGACATCAGGGAATAAAGTGGGCCAGTAATACCCAGCCCGGAGGATCTTGTGATCTGTGGTCCTCTAGAAATGATGAACTCCACAAAGACCGCTATGGAAATAAATCATAACCTTATGGGCTTCTTGCGGGCCCAGGCACCTTAAAAATACCCCCAGAGGGTCTTTCCAGTACAAGGCTTGGTTAATGAGGCAATATCTGATAGCCTTGAGTTTTAAATCTCTTGCCTTGCCTTTTCCCATCCCATTAGGAGGCTTCAATTCTTGAAGAAAATACAAGATATCCTTGTACCAGGAGCATGTTGCTAGGGATAAGGTACTTTGAGAATCCTTATTGGATGATTCGGCTTGCAGAATTTCTGAACAGGCGTTGATGAGACTAATCCCCAAAGCTTTGAAATTGGATTCAACTAGCATCTTGGCTAAACCCTGCCCCTTTATCAGCTTGGTGTGCTTAATCTCCAGATCAAATTATAAGATCTTGGTGATCCACTTGCCTCTTCTTCCATCTATGTCAGGCTATATAAGAATGTCCTTCACAGAGGCCGAAGGAACATACGCAGTGATCCTCGAGTGCAAGACATTGAAAGCTTTGAGAGCTTTCACCAAGGCATAGGCCTGCTTCTCCATGATCTAATACCGAAGTTCTGCATCTCTCAATGCATTGTTGTAGAAGGCAATAGGTTGCTCTCGCCCTTGATCATTTTTCTGCAACAAGACCGCTGCTATTGTATCACAAGAAGCAAAAGAAAAAATCAAGAAATCTTTGGAATAATCAGGGCTGATTAGCACAAGTGCCTCAGTCAACGCCCTCTTTATTTGGACAAAAGACTTCCTGGGTTCAGTGGTCTATTTTACTTCATTTCCTTTCCTGAGCATGGTTGTGATGAGTTTCACCAGTTCAGCAAAATTTGAGACGAATCTCCTCAGAAAATTTATCTTCCCCAAAAAGGCCTGAACTTCCTTCTTAGATCTGGGAAGTGACAGGGTCTGAATTGCCTCTACCCTACTAGGATCAATTCTCACTCCTTATGCTGATACTATATGGCCTAATAGCTTCCCCTCCTTCATAGCAAACAAATATTTCTTGGGGTTTAAAGATAGACCAAACCTCTGACACTTCAGGAAAACCTTCTTCAAGTGGCAACAATGCTCCTTGTCTTTCCTGGAGAAGACCATGATGTCATCTAGGTAGATTACCACAAACTGTTCCTTATCCCCGATGAAAGCTATGTCCATGGCTCGCTGAAATGTTTCTCCTGTGTTCATCAATCTGAAAGGCATTTTGGCATACATGAATGTGCCCCAAGGAGTGGTGAATGTCGTTTTTTCCTTGTCCTTAGGCATGACTGATATCTAGTTATAACCAGAAAAACCATCAATCATGGATATTCTGGATGCACCAATGACCCTCTGCAATATGTGTTCCATGCTGGGCAGGGGATAATTATATTTCCTTGAGCTCCTGTTCAGGTTCCTAAAATCAACACAGAGTCTGATCTCTCCACTTTTCTTTCTTACCGGAACCAAATTGGCCACCCATTCGGAATATCTCAAGGGGATAATGATCTGGGATTCTAACAACTTCTTCACTTCTTTCTCCATAACAGGCAGCAACATGGGATTTATCTATCTTAGTTTCTACCTAAATGGCTTAGCCTCTTCCTTTAGTGGGATCTTGTGTTCGATGACGGATGTGTCATATGTTTTGAGGTCTTCGTAGGTCCATGCAAACACATCAACAAACTCTCTCAGTAACTCAGTATATTCAGCCCTCTGTTCCTGGGTTAAACTCCTTGACAACTTGACAAATATAGGCTCCTATGGTGTGCCAATGATGCACTTAGTTGTGTCATCATCATCACCTGAGACTCTACCCTTTACTGCCACATCATTCCCATCAAACAATCTTTCTAACGGGACTAGTCCTCTCGGAATGTAATTGCTCGGTAGTTGAATAATCTAGCGGTTAACAATTTTTTTTAAAAACACCTTAGGGTGAGGGTCACCTTCCATGTCAGGATCCTCGTCAATGTGCAATGCAGAAAAATCGTTAACAGATTGGTGAAATTTTTCAATTTCCAGATCATCTTCAAATACCTTCCAATGCTTAACATTGTCTGGTATAGAGGGTCTATATTTTATTTCAACATCAGGTTTGACCGTAGGCGGCGGAGGAACTTCGAGAAAACTAGATGAGACAGCTAAAGAATCGTCTTAAGCATTTTCCTCCATCAGAATGAAAGAAATGTTAAAATCGAAGTAGAAATTGTCAACTAGGTCCCATACCTCATTTCTGTAATTCCTGAGCTGAGGATTATTAGCACGATAGGCATTTATGACCTGCTGGATAATCAACTCAGCATCTCCAAATACTTCTATCTCTTTAATTCCCATTTTCTTTGCAGCCCTCATACCCAGGACAAGAGCTTCGTACTCTGCCACGTTGTTGGTGGTGTCAAATTCCAGCTTATATGACAGGGATACGGTCTCCTGAGACGGTGACACAAAAACACCCCAGCACCAGCGCCTTCCCTGGAATAGGCTCCATCAAAAAACATTTTCCAGATAGGGGTGATGGAGGGAGGGAAATCGAGAAGAGTGGTGGGATGCTTTCTGAGCTTAAGAGGAGGCTCGAGAGCATGAGGGAGTTGTAGTAGACTGGAACCTAAATCAGTGTCCAAGGAAAAAATGGGATGATTGGTGGGATTGGCTTCATCGCTGATTATATAGGCCAATTGGGCTTCTCTGTATAACCTCCTATGTTCTCCCCCAAAAACTGGGATAGTACCATAGGTCAGGTCCATATGCAAAGTTCCCCCCAGTATTTTAATCCAATATCTTGACAATAGCATACCGAACTTGGGGGGGACATCAGCCACTACAATATCCATGACCACACTTTTCATGGGCAACTGAAACAAGGTCACGACCAGGTTTTTGATAACCCCTAGACATTGAACTTTCTTGGAGTCAAAGGAATAGAGGTCATGATAGGTTCGGGTGACTTCTAGTCCTAATTCTTCCATGATGTTTTTGGGCATGAGGTTGTGAGAAGCCCTTGAATCCATCAAGCAGTTGTGCAGTACCTTGTAATGTATGTTCAAGGAAGTGTAGAAGGGAGGGGATGAGTCATTCCTGTCTTCTACCATAGGACGTAGAATAACTGCAGGCTTTTCATCTTGCAAATTGATGGATTCTATAGGAAGGCTTGAGACCTCAAACTGTAAAATCTCAGAGAAGCGTTTCTTGAACCCTTCATGTTTAATCAATTCAGTCAGGGGCACAGGGATTCCGATCTTTTGAATTTCATTCTCAAAATTAAAAGAAGATGTAAGCTTACGAATTTCTCTCGTTTCGGGAACATGATTCTGAATAATGGGAGAGAGGGGTTGGGTCTTCTCACCTCTGTGTCTGTCTGCTACTTCATTAGCAGGATTCTCCATTCTAGTGGACTGCTCAGGAACGTCAGGTGCTACTGTCTTCTTCTTAGACCTCAGATCATACCTGCCATGGATGTCACTAGCCTTGTCTCCCTTGCTCAATTCATTTAGCTGACCGTTCATGAAAGACTCCTCATATGTTGATTGAGTGAGATGAGGGAAAGGGGGAGTATCTTCAAAGCAATGGATTTCAGGATCAAGCTCGTCTGTCTCCCTTTCTTCCTCTTTGGCCACAAAATTGTTCTGAAAAGGGGCCTGAATTCTCTGGTCTTCTCTGTCTCTTCCTCTTTCTTTTTGCACATTCGGGGGAGTAAAATTGTTCGGCCTCTTGAAACCTCCTTTGTTTTCGGCGCTCTGAGGGCCCTTGTACGCTTGCCTTCCTTTAATCTTCAGTCTCTCCATCTCTGCAGATAGAGACTTCATCATATGGGTTAGTTTGTCCACTTGAGTGTGGGGCATCGATGGGCCAGAAGTTGAGGCTTCGGATTTTCCCTTTCTTCTGTCTACGTTAGCCTTGTTCCTCAGTCTATCAGCTGCTAATACATTGTATTCCACTTCTATTGCCACGTCTTTCATTTGAGCTAAGGAGGTGGCTCTTATTTCTCTCAATAAAAGACAAAAATGGAGGCCAAACACACTGGCATAAGAAATCTTGGCTGAGGCTTCTGAAGGTTTTATTTCAGCAGGGATTTTGTTATATATCTTATTGAATATTTTGGAGAAGTCAGAGACAGATTCTCCTTCCATTTTCTTCAAAGACCCGAACTCTGTCATGTAATACATGAAGTCTTTCCTATCACCCCACTGCCTCAGGAAAGCACTATCCAGGTCTTCGATCCCAGTAATAGATCCGTGGGCCAATCCTATGAACCACTTCCTCACCTCGCCATCCAGGCTCTAGACGAAGACTCTCATCCATACATCTTCATTTTCAATGTTTAGATTGTTTTCATAACTGTAGAAAGTAGCCAGGTGCTCTTCTGCATTTATGTCTTCTTCTCCAGTGAACTTGGGCATGTATTTCAAGTAGTCTCCAGTAGGGAGAGGATTCATCGAATGGGGTAGGATTAAGGGGGCATATCTGGCAGCGACTATGGCGTCCATTCTATTCAGAGGGGGATTAGCATCAGCCATAGGAATGTTAGGTAGTGGAGATCCTGGAGGAGGCATGTGAACAGGAGATATCAGAAAAGAGTTTCCTGAAGGAGAGGGAGACAACGGGGAAAATAGAGAGAGAGATAAGGGACTTGAATGTGCAGATTCTTATCTCTGTGTAGTAATAGTAATAAAAGGAGGGGTGGTTAAACCTTCTAAGGCCTGAGGTCTGTGCTGAGGCACAACTTCTGGGGAGGGGGGAGCGACAAGGATCTCTCTTTCTGATGCCAGACCAGAAGGAGAAAACTCGGCAGGAACACTCCCGAAATTCAGAAAACGGGAAACCTTAGAGAAAGGATGGCTAGGAAGATGAGAACAAGAAAATGGAGTTTTTACGAAAGGAGGTGGGGAAATACCTGGTTCAGTAGCAAAGCTTTCTCCTTGAGAGGGCTTTTCTTTTCTGATAATCACTTCCAGATTTTCTTCAAGCGTGGCCAGAGGCAGCTGTGGATGGGACCGCGTGTGTCTACCGCTGGAAGCCACAACTAACCCAATAGGTTCACCGCAGTGAAGTCGTCACAATGGAGTTGCCAGGTGCACAGTAGCAATCTTCAATGGCTCTGATGCCTGATGCACCTTCAGAATCAGAAGCTCAATGTCGTTCAATCCCGGGGAACGCGCTAGAAATGTTAGCATCAGAAGTCACTCCTAGATTGCTTGCAGGAGCAGAGCCCAACGCCCATCCATTTTATGTCATGATTTATTTAATGGGGCGATCAAATGGGTGAAGACTCAAGAAAATATAGCTTTAACACATGAAACTGGGCCTGGTATGTAGAAAGCAAGGGAGGTCTTGATCCAACTTATGTCAGTAAGTTGATTAAAGATTGGTAGATGGAAGACTTGTGAGAAGGGTGAGAAAGATAGCCTCGGGCAATAGGCCTTCAGAAGCTTGGAGAAGAAAAACTCAGAAGCCAATATCCTCTTGGTCCAGAGTTTCAAAGAGCTGAGGGGCGACTCGACTGGATACTCCAATTCCAAGCCATTCCAGTGCTGAGAAAACATAAGAACTGATTAGAAACACTAAGACTATTGCAGTGATCCAACCTACATCATCCTACAACAGCGCAACTCGACTGGATCCTCCAATTCCGAGTTTTTCTAACACAGTAAACAAAGAAATGGAAAAGAAGCTAACATCCATAAGGTAAGAAGTCTCAAATGCCTTCTATATTTACCATAGCGACCAACGCTTCATCAAAACTTTACAATCGGGAGCCTTGCTCAACCATCAATAGATACCAAAAATGGTGAAAATGTCTACATATACTCAAAACAACAACAACAACAAAATCGAGACTCTACATTAAACGCATTGTGTCACCATGGCTTCCGATAATCTGCACCTGTAGTCTTTGAATGATCATGCACCTATGGCAGACGCAATTGAACTTCTGACAGCTCTGTAGGCAAACCATCGTGCTCTTAATTTGTCACCGGAATTTCCCATTAAGGCGGAGATGATGTCTAACCACCACCAACTTCCTTAATAACTGCTTCATTGGGATTGAGAATGGACCGGCCAACTCGACACCTTTGGGACGTGGGAGACCCCTCGCACTGCCACCTAGATGAGCTGAACAACCTGATGAATATGCATGGGGGCCAGTGCGAAGGATGGGGCTCATAATGAGAGAGGTGGCACCAAAACCATGAGGGTGAGATAAGAACTGATGAGGTGTGAGAGAGGTGACAGGGGAAGACACATGGAATAAAGCAATAAGTGGAGGGGGGAGGAGATGAGATATGATGGGCACATTTCAATGAGAGGCTAACGTGGAAGGGAGCAGGACACACAGCAGGTGGTGAGTGGATGATGAGATGGGGGGAGGGGCCACATGGACCAGAAAAAGGGGGGTGGACAGAGGTTGAAGGATGAGGAAGGGCTAAAGGGAGTGAGCCTCATCGCATGGCCTGGAGGAGAGTATATGACAAGGGGAAGGATGGTACAAAAGATGACATGACAGGAAAGGGACCCATGTTGGTTAAATGCAGAAAAACAGAGGATGCTTGGATTGCCTGTGCGCCATTGATCCGGGCACTCTAATCACAGCCGTCGGAGAGGGTGCGTCCTTGATTCCGA